>LPNX010626244.1:263300-408458 GCA_001517045.1 Pseudotsuga menziesii | reverse complement strand
TATTTGGGGGGTGTTTTTGGTGTTTTTTTTGCAAAAATCATCGTTTTTATGGGTAGAGTTCTCGTTCATAGTATATAGTTCTTGTTTCATAGTATAAGTGATTAGTTTAGACATGTGTCCTATCTTGGATGATCTCCTTACTTCAGATGAAGTCTTCCTAGAGTCTTTGATACAGTCTGATCTTCTATTGGATGTTGGTTCAGTTATGACTAAGTCTAACCTTGATTTTCTTAGTAAGCCTGACCTTTCTTCTTATGTTGGTCTTGTTGAGTCTTTTGACTCTTGCTTCGAACAGAAAGTCAGTGATCCTTATGAGTTTGATTTTTCTTATGAATTTTTCAACTCCTGTGATACTGAGTTTGTTCCTGCAGACTCTATCTCCCTTGGTGATTTTTTCTCTTCTTATGAGGTTGATCTTACTGATTATAAACCCTCAAGCCGTGGTGCTATATAATCCTCTTCGGTCTATTCTTCCTTGACCTTTCCTTTTATAGAAGATAGCAAATTCACATGTGTTTCTGCCAAAGTGACCCGCATCAGAACTTTTCTTTTGAATATGATCCTGATGTTGTTGTTTCTTGGAGACAGGATTCTTAGTTCGATTCACAACTGTTTACTGGCCTTGCCTTGTTGTTCAAGTTGTAACTGTATTTGCATGTGCCCTACTCGCGCTTATGAGATTGATGCCGGCTTCCACGCTTTTAGCTCGTTGTATAAGCCCTCATATTTGCTCTCATCATCGCTCAACCTTGTATCATTTTGCCTTTGCAACTTGACACCTTTTACCTTGAGGAGATGTTTCCCGAGTGTCTTTATCTTGCTCATGTTCCTTGCATTATGCATAGGTTTGTTCCTTGCGCTTGGAACTAGTTTCGCCTACCTATGACACTCGTCTCCTCGCATTTAGAGAATTCTTTCTGCTATCTTTTGAGCTCATTAAAAACAGCAAGGAGGCCGTGAGTTGACTTTTTCAGACTCGTTAAAACTTCACAGGAAAGATATTGAGTTTCTTTAGGCCCAGGGCTGACTCTTCAAAATGGACATGACTGCTGAGTGAACTTGTTTGTTCAGGCTCGTTAAGAATATGTGAACTTGAATCCACATTGGTGGTAGGTTATCACTTTCTCGGACCATGTGGAATAATACGAGAAATGATCACTCTCTTTTCTTCAAAATTGAGAAGAGTATTGTCAGGCATAGTTTTATCACTTTTCCGGACTTGAGGGACTAAACTTACAGAAAAGGAACGCCTTATATGAGCTTAGTTTTCTCTTTTTTGTGCTCTAGACCTAAAAATGAAAAATATTTCGAGTGTACTTTATGTCTTTGTCATGCTCGTTAAACACTAAAGAAAAAAACATTGAGTTTATTGTTGTAAGCCCCATTTGTCGTACTCAAATGAATCTTTCAGAGTGATCTTGCCTTCCTTCACACTCATAAAACTCAGGCTATATGCTGCTTTTGAAGGAGCATTGGATAGGTGGTAATTTAACCTTTTTCGGACCTCCCCGACTAAGTACGAAAAAGGTGCGCCTTAATTCTTCAGAAGCTAAGAGAGTTCTTCTTTGGTTTGTTTTATACTTTTCCGGCCTCAGGAGACTAAATTGGATGAAAAAGTCCCCCCCTGGAGTCTTATTTGGAGTTTTCAGACTCTCTAAACTATGAAAACACTGACGAGCATGTACTAGTTCGGGCTAGTAAAATCCACGAATCAGTGCTTTATCAAGCATTATTCTGTCTCTTCTTCGAGCTTTCCAAAAATGAAGAAGGTCCCGAGTTTGCTTTCTTGGATTCGTTAAACCTTTACAAGAAAGAGGGGAAGGGAAGTTCATTCACATGTATTTTACATCATGGAAGCAATTCTTGTTTCCTTGAACAAATCACCAGTTTTGAGTCTATCAACAGTTGGGTCCTAGTATTTTGACCTTATCCTGATTTCAGAGTTTCGTACTCCTCCGGTTGGTTTTTTTTCCAATTATATGGGGAATCTGTCAATGTCTCCTACATTGCAGATTTGTGTCATTGGTATTTTTGTGTCAAAAGATGCCTAAGTCACTTTTGTGTCGTGCTCACTATTAAAAGATTAAACCTTTGTCGGCCATTCTGCAGTTGCGTTGACTTTTTGTGCCAGCCATTCCCTGGTATCAATCCATTACATTACGTCTTCGGGGGTCCTTGTCATGAAATTCGGTACCAATTCCAAATCCAATTAGTCTTTGACTTACCTCGTGTTGGATGATGAAGGATGCCTTAATTCCCTCCTTCCAACGGATCTCTTCCTATCAACTGCAACACATCTTTCTATGGGAATGAGATTTAGAGTTTTATGACAGTACCTTGGGTATTGCAGTGATCAGTGGTGATTTCAATCGCTATTGGGTAGTGGGAATACCTTAATGTCTCCTACTTGATGGATTCTTCAAGTGTTTGACTTCAAGTCCTTGTATTCACACTTGTTAGAATGTACTAGGTACCTTGGGGACCATTTTCATTAATGGTGGTTTCCCTCACGTTTGTTAACGGTTCTCATTATTGACCGGTAATCAAACGGTTTCCTCCATGTTCGACTTTAGCTCCTTTATTCGCATGGTTAGGATTCATACCTTTTGGGCGGTTTGGATTGAAGACCTTGGGCTGACAGTAGCATCACCATTTTTCTATTGCCCAAGCTGCGCAAGACCTTGTTACTTTATATGACATTTTGCTGAGACATAGATCCACCTTGTATTCTTGTGGCTATGATCGATTGTTGAGCATGGATCCACCTTGTTCATTTGTGGCCATGACTCCTTTAGATTTGATATGGCACCTTTTTGCATATTGAGCAACCATGATAATTTCATCAGTTATACATATGTTGGATCTGCCTATATATTTATGGCGATGTTTTGTATATGAACTTGTATGTCCTAGAGATCAGTTTTGTCTGACATTTATCTCTCTTTCAGGTACCTTTGTTTGAACCTTTCGATCTTGGATTCTCTGCTCTCTCCATACTCAACTGTTTCCTTTATAATGTATTTCGGCTATCATCTTCTTGTCTAACCTCATACATTAGGGGGCATCTGTTATAGCTCAAAATGACACATTTCTGCATGTGACCACTTTCCCATGATTTTGTCGCATGTCGACACTTCCATGACGACACTTCATGAAAGTCACTGAAAAAACACCTAACTTGGAGGATCCATATCTTGAGTTTTGTAACTCTGTTTGACCTCATCTCTACACCCTTGGAAGCGTATCTGAGTTAGCTAAACATTTCCAGAAGACACTAAAGTCTAAAAATTCCCAGAAACACCCTTAAAATGATATTTTTTGATGCATACATGAGTTTCCTTAAGGAAACCCGTGTATGGTACATGACTTGCTATATATAATGCTCACATATGCCCTAAATACATGACTATTTGCATTGCAACCCGTGTATACCTCCTGTATATGCGACTAATGTCTCTGCAACCCACGTATTCCTCCTAAAAATGTCAAAAAAATAAGTCTTTCGAAATTTGGGTAGTTTGGTTAGTTATGCAACTGACTCCTTCACTTGTAACTAATTTGTTTTCGACCCTATCTCTTCAGCAACATATAAATAGAGGTAGGGAGGTCCATGAGAGGGGACTTGAATCTTTGCATTGTTATGCTGGAGGATTTGGAGCTCTTCCCTAGAAGCTATCTCCTAGTGTTGCAGAGCTTGGAGGCTGAGTTCCTTGGAGAAGAGAAGCAATAGAACCAGATCAAGGTTTTGTGAGGTTCCCAACTTGAAGAGAAGGTATATTTGTACTTGTTTTCAAGATTAATAAAGATGTGATGTCCTTCTTCTTCCCAAATCATTGTTCAATGTGTATTTGAATCTCTGTTTTGATTATATGATGATGTTAGTTAGATCAGTATTTCATGTTTATTTGATTATCATTGCTTTATATGCAGTCATATTGGTTTGAGGAAGGTATAATTCATTTTGTAGGTCTCTTGGAGCAAGAGGAGCAAGAATAGGATTGAAGGGATGCTTGGATCAACCTTCGTTTGGCTAAGGTATGAACCACTCTAATCTCTGAATCTTGTTTATATTTACTTGCAAAACCATTTGCATCCACCTTTCAATCCCAGTACGTTGATGGCCTCTTAAACCCTAGCCATAGGAAACTTTCCTTTACAACAATGTCCTTTGAGTTTATATAATCCTCCTTCTTCTTCACCAATGATAAATGCATCTTCAATTGATTTTCCTTTGATCCACATGATTACTTGTCCATCTATAAAAGCAACTCTATATCATTTATTATCTAATGTTGAGATGGAAAGTAAGTTCTTCTTCAAACCTGGTACATATAGTACTTCCTTCATCTTCATGGGAGTTCCAGAGTCAAGCTTGTAGCTTGCCTCACCGATACATTTGATGGGATATTGATAGTCATCGCCTAATGATACTTTATGAGGAGAGTTCTTCTCTTCAAGTATTGATAGATTTTTCTTTTGTCCTGTCATGTGCTTTGAAGCACCACTATTAATAAGCCATGTATCTTCTCCATGTATTATAGACCAAGAGAGTGCAGAGAATAGTACATATTCTTCTACATTTTCTTCTTTTGCTTGTATCTTTCGGGGTATTTCTTCTTCTTATTCATCCTCATCTTCAGCTAGATGTGCATGATGTCTTGTGTTCTTCTTCTTCTTTAATGGACACTCTCTGGCAAGGTGTCCTATCTTGTGACAGCTGTAGCATTGATATTGGAAGTAGTCTTTCTTCTAAATGTTTTCTCTTCTCTTTTGAAACCTCTTGGGAGGTTGATACTCCTTGTGAATTCCTTTCTTGAAGCTTGATTGTCTTCTTCCTCTTTTGGTATGGGTGGCTTGGGATTGATCATCTTCTTTGAGTAGAGCTTCTATGTTAGCTACTCTAGCTTCCTCTTGGATGCAATCTTTCCATACAATGTCAAACTTCATACTTTATTTTCTATCACACATAGTCTATATGAATGAATCCCAAGGTCTAGTGAGACCATTGAGAGTAGTCATAACCAGTTCATCTGCATCAAGGGAGTCTCCAATGGATTCTAGTTTCTCCTTGAACTGGGAGACCCTTGTGAAGTAGTCTTGAATGGATTCTCCTTTACTCATCTTGGTACTCTTCAATTGAGTTCTCAAATTCATCCTCTTGTTGATGTTCTTTCCTTCATACATTTGCTTTGCTATCTCTTTGGATGACACTTGCGAGATCAAGTGAAAATTGATACAATCAACAATGATCCTCATTGCCTTGATTAGGTCCTTTTGGTGGTTTTACTTAGCTTTTGGTTCTGCAACTTCTTCTTTGATATATTTCTCAAGATCATTCTCTCTTAGAATGAGACCAATCCTATACTTCCATGCTCATAAGTTTTCTATGCCTTCTAGCTTGTCCTCAAGCTTAGTGCTTGGGGCCATCTTATATAGGAGGTCACTAAAAAATGCAATTTATCAAAATGAAATACTGACCTTACCAGGAGATGCCCTTGACTGAGGCGAGTTAGTTGGTCCACTTGGTTTCTGTAGATTCCAAATATTCACCCTTCAAAACTTGCTTACGAGATTTATGTTTCTGCAGATTTCTGGTTTTGGTTTTTTGCAGTTTTCTGGTTCAAGGACAAACTAGGGTTTGGATTTCCCAGAGATCCACCCACTCAAAAACTTCAATATATGGCTCAATAGATGTGCTCTAGGGAGGCACAATTTTCTATGTAATCAGATTTCCAAAATTCCAATTTTGACAGAAACCCTAATTTCTTGTTGGAGGGAGAGGAGAGAGAGTTTCACCTTGTGAAAGTTGTTCTATTCAGGATAGCTATGATACCATGTTAAGATTTCATATTCTTAGCTAAATATCATTAGTGTTTAATCCAATTTAACATCAATAGAATATGTAGAATCACTGAAAGAAACACAATCAGAAGATAGACACAGATTTATCCTGGGAAACCCTCAATGGTAAGAAAACCCAACAAAACTTCCTCTATATAGATGTATAAGATAAAACCCCAAAACAGGAGCTCCTTCTCCTTGCTGATCTCTCTCTCTCTCTCCTATGCGCTATACACAAGTGAGTGTGTGTCTTGACTTTTACCTTAACAAGTCGGCCCCAACAAACTTACTAGGCCAACTTCACCTAGGAAGACACAAAACAATAGTATATTATATTCAAGAGGGTACTATTGACCCGACTTACAATGGATGTTATACCTCATGACTCTTTGATGACCAAATACAATAGTAATATCCCGATGGAGGAATAAGACATCTCCCTTGGGTGACATCAGTAAAATACATTTAGAATATTCTTCGAAGTTACAATATTTCAATAGTTTTTAGCTATGGTGTAATAAATGGTTATCTAGAGGTGGGGGTAATATCCTTATGAGAATTGTTCTGGAGGTTGTACATGTTTATTGGACATCGTTAGCTTATGTTACTACATGGACCATTGATCATATTAGAAAGATCAACTATAACTTCTTATGAAAAAGTAATGTCGAGGATAAGTTATTTGCCTGGATTGCTTGGGACAATATTTCTATTCCCAAACAAATGGGTGGGTGGGGCTTCAAAAATATACACATCTTCCCAAAAGCAATGATTGCAAAAGGTATTTGGTGCATTATTAAGGGACATGGTTAATGGGAATCCATGATTTTTAGAAATACATTAAGCCGTTGAGCATGGTGGAATGGATCCGCTCACCTGATAATAAGTTCACTGTTGATTCTTCTTCCTGTAGGTCACATATTAAATATTTCCATCGTATTGGTCAATACTTAAAATGGAAAATTGGCAACAATAGGAAGCTATGTATTGGGCATGACCCCTGGGTTGGTTGTTCTGATTACACTCTGCCCGATCACTTATGTCAATATCTCCACTCCAGGAACTTTATCCCCCTTTCTCATATCTTTATTGGTCAAGACCCAACTACACATAGTCCTATCTGGATGACCTCTTAAGCTCTGTCTTTGGACCGAGATGACAATATCTTATGGAATAGATATATCACATCCTTAAAGAACTCCTTCATTAGATTTAATGATGAGACTGACAAGGTTTTCTGGTGCAATAATTTTAAAAGAAGAATATGTCAGCCGAACCTGGGTGATTAACAAATTCGATCTCTAGAAGACCATCCTATCTTGACATGGTGAAATTACTCTATTTGGCACCTGAAATATCCTCTTAATATGAGACTGTTTCTATGGATTGCTTTCACAGATCTATTCCAACCTGGGACGTCATGACTCGCCGATTTTGGATCGGTCCTAGCTGGGTGTCCTTTGCAAACTACATGATGAATCTATTGAACATTTGTTTACCAATTTCTCTTATATTTCCACCATCTGGAGGTATGTCTCTAGTTTATGCGGGATGCAGTTTCAGTGGCACGATCAAGATATACCAAAGGCATTTTACATCTAGATGCAAAATTCTTTATTTTTCGACTATCAGTCTCTCCCTATCATTGTGATATGGCTAGTTTGGTATTCCATAAATTTAACTATTTTCCAGGACAAATATGTACACCATGATATATATGGTAATAGAGCCCCGAGGATTCACGACTTACTTCTACAAGATGTCATTCAAATCAAACAGAGAATTATTAGAGATCTCGTCATTGATAAGGAAATTTGTTGGGCCTTCTTTGTTGGAGCTTCAAGGGAGTCATATACAAAAGGAGGTGTATGGGGAATCATTTACAACAATGATTCGAAGGTTTACAAATTTGTAGCTGGACTTGGACATGCCACCAACAATCGTGTAGAACTCATAGCCATTGGGTATACTCTTCTACTTGCACATAGTATTGGCGTTCGTGATATTCAAATTATTGAAGACTCACTCATGGTTATTGACTGGATGAATAAAAAAAGAAACATCATAATATCCACCTGGACACCATTATTGAGGATCTCCATAGAATATTTTCCCTCTACGACTCTATTAGTTATCAACATATCAAAGGGAGAAGAACATGGAAGCCGATCAACTTTCTAAAATTGGCCTTCAACGCCTGAAAAATGGTTGGCTTAGATGAGATTCAAATGATCAAAACAATATTTCATATGATCCAGGTCCTATCCCATTCTGATTTTTCTATGGGGTGATTGGACTCACCCATACATGAATATTATACATTCAATACTCATATTTGGTTTCCACTAAGAACTATGCACTTATTGGGCCTTATCTTTAGGAAATGACTTATCTGATATGATGCTCAATATTTAAAATTTTGTATCTTTTGAATGTAAATGATGGTATATATGACTACAATATATGACTTAATATGGCTAAGCATTAGCTTCTATGTAATGTGTTTTGTTATAAAGATAATGAAATGCGTTTTTTTTTCGAGGAAAAACAATATAAACACATGAATTTAAGTTCTATAACTTTTTTGAATAAGTAGAGAATATATATATATATATATATATATATGAATGAATGAAGTGACAACTATACAATATTGAAGTGACAGGATGCTATCATAAATATTTCATAAGCTTTCTAAAGTTTTCATAATGTATATAAATTTTATTTTATTTTCTTATTTTTAATTAATATGACCAATGATAAAAATAATCTTTTCAAAACTTCTAAACCAATCAAAATTCAACACATAAAAATAAATAAAAATAAATTAATAATAATTTTCTCAAAATGCTTTTAGTTTCTTTACCAAACTAATGAAATAAAACTAAACATATAATGGCCATCCTAAAACAAAAAAACTACTCATATAAACTAATTAACTTTCCATTGTACAATATCATGTCAAACTACCATTTCTTAAAGCCTTTAATGATTAATATAGAAACAAATCCTTTTTAAACCCAACAATAATTAGTAGTCAACATATCCCAATTTATTGCCCCAGATTATCATAATCCCAACCCAAAAGAAAACACCTCGCTCCACTAGGGCATTACATTGTCTTTATTCTCAAAGACATGAGGTTCCACGTTTCCAAAGATTACACAAAGTTACCATTCTTATATAATGTAATGCAGGTAGTTGTTGCTTTCTTTGTCTACAACTCTTTAGTCCGATAATCTCAATGGTGATTATCTCATGGGTTAAAAGACTTTCAGCCCTTGAAATACACACGTTGAAACATTGGTGTGAAGAGATATTTTCTATGCTGCAACTTGCTCCACCGGTGACCTTTAATCATATTTTCCGGGAGCACAATATGCTAGCTAATGGTCTATCTAAAAGGGCTCTTAAGTTGGAAGTGGGTACTGGACATTTCTCGGAAACTTTGGATGGAAAGGTAATTGGAGATGGCCACTTTACACTATTTTGATGGCCACTATACTCTATTTTGATGGCTGTTTTATATTCTCATTACAGCATTCGGTTATTATGTTATGTATCTTGCTTTTCATTGTCTGATTTGGGTGACCTTCAGCTAGCAGTTTTGCTTCCTTGGAATGTATGTTTGCAGGACACATCAGATTTTCGGAAAAATTCTGACCTGAGTTTTCAGGGATGATGAGAAAAGTTTGCATTGTTCAGACTTTGTTTGTTATTCCTTTATTGGCTGGCTGTCTTACTGTACATCTCTATCTCTCTGCTGGATGGGGAGGAGCTGATCTGTCAAGTCATATTCTTGTTTATTGTTTAAGATGTCTTTTCGATTCATATGAATATCAAAGGCTGGTATTTTTTCCTCTGAAAAAACTCTTTAGTCCGATAATGACTAAAAAAATTATTATTATAATGGTTATGTTATTTTGACTAATGCATAATTAATAGTATGTATCCAAGCAAGTTGCAAGTTTTATAGTAACCGATATCGTATTGATTTGAAATTACTTATTAGTATATGTCTATGCACATAATATGGTACTACAGTAACATAATGTTGACCGCTACCATATTGATTTGATTTGATTTGACATTACTTATTAGTACATGTCTAAAGCACATTATTAGTATAGTGTTGACTTAACATTTTGTACATATTTTTTTCAATAAAAATATTTTTTATTTGTTTTTTTATTGTTACAATTGTTTACATAGTATTTTAATTAGTGTTTTGATAAGATTTTATTTATTTATTTATTATTATTATGTATATTAATGGGGTAGTTGATTTATTTTAGGTTTTGGATTTTATAGCAAGCTTAAATTTGAAAGTGTTTAAATTGTGTTTTTGAATTTATAAATAGATAATACCACATGAGATTCAAATTATGCAATTTTCATTACTATAATATGATCAAAAAAATGATTTAAAACAATTAAAAATCTAAAATATTTAGACTACCTAATATGTTAATTGTTTTTTGAAATATTTTAATCCATTTAAAATGATTTAAAAATAAAAAATTACAAAAATAATAATTAGTGAATATACATATTATTTGTAAGTTTACCTAGTATTTGTAAGTTTATTTGATCTAATTTTCAAAAACATAAATGTGTTATAAATAAATAATGTTAAGTTTAATTTTTGTTTACACTTAAAGTGGTTCCTCTACAATATTCTTAGGTATATACCTCTGTTAAAAGAAACATTGAAGCTATTGTATCCATTATCTCCATTTGTGGTAGGGAAGACGGGTGTTGGTGACCACTACGAGAACTTGTGTCATTTAAGGTGATGCTAGAGAAGGATAGGTAACGATCCTTTATCATATTCTTTAATGCCTTAAAAAAATATTGAGTTGTCATCTCATTGCATGCAATGATAAACCCTTGTCAATTGTACATTGTGAGAAATATATGATTGTAGAACTTGTGTTTGGGTTGTGAAAGTTTTTTCACCAAGTTTTTGGTTGTGAAGGGGCACCTTTGTGAATTGTATATTGTGAGATGTAAATGATTGTAAAACTTGTATTTGTATTGTGAAAAATTCTTCATCATTGGCGATGAAGGAGCACATGTATTCGTGTAATATTTGTTGATAAATATATATTCAAATGTTTTATTATATAATTTATTTTAAAAAACCATGTAACTAACGTCCTTTTTTTGGGTGTTTCTATAAACCTTTTTACTTATTTTTTTTTGGGTAGTTTTTATAGAAAAATGTCATTACATCATATGCTAATACTTAAATTAGTTCTAAAATAAACAAATATTAGTGTCACATTAGATTTGAGAATAAATTCCTGTTTAGTGCTAACTTTAGCTTCCTTTTTAGCATTGGAATTAACTTTCTTTTTAGTATTGACTATAGCTTCATTTTTAGCGTTGACTTTAGCACTAAGTTTCCTTAGTAACTAAAAAAAGTGGGGGAAACTCTTCAAATATAATTTTTCTGAAAGACCAAAGGCTAAAAATAAGCCACTTGTCTCAATTCTCATGACTGTGAGGGAATTTCTATTATTTTAATTAAAATATTTTATTTCCCTTCATAAAAAAATAAGAATTGCAAATGTTTCACACCACAACCTACCAATCTACCAATTTTATATCATGTAAATACAAGTATAGCCATAGAGAGCTCATGTTTTCTATAAGCTTAAATTAAATTCCATAAAAATACAAAATTGAAACCCATTCATGGATGGACTTCCCTACTTTCCTATCAAAACAAACATCTTTTATGTTTGAACTCAAATGAACATAGAAAAATTCCTCTTACTTTTTCATAACACCATATGATCATGTGCATAACTTAGATTAGGTCATTCACAAGATGCAAGGAATTGCTTCCACTTCCTCTACATTTATTCTTGCAATCAATGGAATTAACAACATTTAGTTACCTTTTCTTGGGTTATATCTATTTTTTTAACCTTTATAGGAGAGGGAAAAAATCCATCTTTAAGTTTCAAGCATGCAATGGTTATAAAGATACATAAATGCTGAAACTTAAATAATACCATTGCGTGCTAGCGATAACACATAGGGTATGTAAATAAGGAGTTATATTTTCACCTATGTTCATGTTAGTTCTAATACAATATTAAGACTGATTCCTTGCATATAAGAATTGAAATTACAATTATGAATGTGACAAATATAACTTAATCTAACAACTATTCCTACCTACCAATGTGAAAATGTTAAAGAAGAATACAAAAAGTTGAAATAAATAATTAGTTAAGAAATATTGATCTAACTTTTCTCGGTTCTAGTGAGTCAAGAAAGATTGATATCACTTTTCTTGGTTGTTGTGGAGCAAGGTTTGATTGAATTTTAATACCCACCTAAACCCCAACCTAAAACATCATTCTTAAAAAAAATACTATATAAGTTCAGTGACTTGGAGGTATAAATCCAACCCATAATTTGGAGGTCATTCCTTAGTAGAAGTTAGGACTGATAATGATCAATCCCATGATTTGGAGGTATGAATCTAGCCTGTGATTTGGAGGTTATTCCTTAGCAAAAACTAGGACTAATATGAATCCAACACATGATTTGGAGGTATGAATTGAACCCATTATTTGGAGGTATGAACCCATCCCACGATTTGGAGGTTATCCTCAACCCACCCAAATAAAACAACCCCCAATATTTATATTACTATGTCAAATTAAAAATCACCCTTGACCCCTTAATATGAGGCAATATATTTGAGGTTTTTAGGAGTATTCAAACCCCCAATATGAATGGACGTGATATGATATTTCCTTTCTAGTGAATTACCCGTGGGGATAAATCTTCTACAACAGAGTAGTTCGAAGCAACCCTCACATTAGGGTTATGGAATGTCTTCTTAAATACTCCTTTAGGTATCTTAAGCAAAGGATCAACCGTTTTTTCAATTGTAAGTGGGGCTTAAGGTTCGACAATAGACTTATCTTTTTGTTGAGCCTCCGATTCATAGTCTTTATTTCTGGTGTGTAATAAAGTATGTGATCAGACCATATTAATATAACATTGATCACTAGGAGGAGCACCTGGTGTGCCCCCGACATCTTTTGAACTAGAAGCTGCATTCTGTCCTTGGGGGAATGGATCCTTCAGGACGACCGGTTGTTGTTGTTTTAACAACTTCTATGCTTAATCTATCAAGGCGCATTGGTAGGTCATATGGTCTCCTTGGCACAACTTGCAAGACAACTTGACCTTCTTCTTCTATTTCTTACCCCCCCAGCATTATTTGTGGGATTTTATTATTATTTTAGTTCCACTCATCCTTCTTCCCTTGTTCTTTTTCCCAATGGGATACTGATTTCCCTTTTGGGAAGACTATGCTGAATAGACATTAGCATTCTGAGATGAGGGAGTGGCAACATTAGCTGCCTCCGTTGCAGACTGCTTCACTGACAGCTCATGGACCTTCTTATCCAATGATTCTACAGTGGGTGTTTCTACTGAACCTACCACACCATCGATATGGGGTCCAGGATTGGGTTTCTCAAGGTCATTAGTAGACCTTGGTGCCTTCGGGATAGTTTCGTAAAGAGTCCTAGATTGAGCATAGAACAAATCTAGCCGCTGGTCACTGAGAATGGCTTATTCCTCCATAGTTACTCCCAATGTGGACACGTCTTTTGAAATATAAGGCAGTAAAGACTTCAAAAACCATTCCAATAAGAATTCGGGAGGAATATTGGCTTTGATAAACCTGTTTCTCCTTGTCTAGTCCTGAATGTGGTCAGATATATGAGTGGCTTTGTTTTTTCAAAAATTCGACAAAAGGTCTGTGCCGACATCATACGGGACAGGAAGTTGAAAGTGATTCAAAAACATGGTTGCTAAGTCAAGAAAACTATCGTACGTGACCGATGGAAGTTCAATGTACCACTTGGCTGCTACATTAGTCAGTGTTCGTTGAAATAGCCTCAACCAAACGAAATCATTGTTTAGTTAATTGGAAGAACACCATAATTGGAAAGTTGTGATATGAGCACCTAGGTCCTCACCAATTTTCCCTTCAAACTTTGGAATTTCTGAAGGTAACTTGATTGGGATAGGTGGCCATGTCGCATTATGGTGCACAGGATCATTCATCAGTTTCGATAAATCTGGCAAGTTTAAATTTTCCAGAAAGGGAAGTCTTGGCTAGTCGGAGTTTGGTATTGCGGAGTCTAGGGCGAGGAAGTACTTGCACCAGGGATCCCAAAAGAAAGGTTGGGGTTTCCCCTAGCCACCGAACGTGATGTAGTAGCATTGTTTTGAAAGGGTTCCACCCAAATGGTAAATAATTACTAATTTGCGGTGTGTGGTAAGTTGTTCATCCAGTTCCAGCCGCAACTAGAGTTGAAAAAGTAGGAGCTAAGACCCCCCCACTGTATAGTGAGAAAGGGTAGCTCCCAAACGAAGCAGTCGATACTTGATTAGGTGCTTGAAAACTAAAACCTGTAAATGGGTTCTGGTTTCTAGATGA
Source organism: Pseudotsuga menziesii (assembly GCA_001517045.1). NCBI lineage: Eukaryota > Viridiplantae > Streptophyta > Pinopsida > Pinales > Pinaceae > Pseudotsuga > Pseudotsuga menziesii. Next base: position 394,138 of record LPNX010626244.1, on the reverse strand, counting down.
CACACCAACATAAGTAGGTGGTGGACCCATGTAAGGTGCGGATGGAGGAATGTGCCCTCCCGGTTCCACTGAAATCCTTGAACAAAAGAAGTGGACCCACTAGGGACACTTTGAGCATTTTGTAAGGAGTGAGAAGAAGTAAAAGGTGCACTAGGTATCCCAGTAACCACCCTACCAGACTGACCAATAATGTTTGAAGGTGCTGAGGGACTAACCACTCAAGCACTTGGAGAAAGTGGAGTTGGAAAATTCAAAGACACTGCAGGTGCAACATATGCATTAGGTCTTGGAGCACTCATCGGTGGGGGAGAGACTCTGCTAGCCATCATGGTTGAAGTGAGGGTAGACATGACTTCTCCTGAACTAGAGATACCTAAAATCAAAGGAACACCAAACTCAAATGAAACAAAAGGACAGACTTGAACTAACACAGAGTCACTTAAATAAGTAAGAGGTGTATTATAATTTCTTGCAAAGTCGTCGGCTTGCAGATATTCTATCTCTATTGGTGGAACTTCTTCCTGAGCATGTCTAAGTTTCGGTTCACCTGGAACTTCACTAACACATGTTGGTTCAAAACAACCGTCTGTGTCTAGTCTTCGCATTTGAGGTGGCTGTGGAGGCTCCATTGCTGAAAGTGGATGAAGGTTTTGAAACCTTCTAAACCTACGAGGAGGTTGGTCCTCCACAACTAAAAATTTAGATCACACACCTAAAGGTCAAGCTAGATCACAAACAAACCACAATGCACACTAAAAAATATCCTAAGTATCACAAACATAAGGCATGCGATAGATACACCTTCCAATGGAACGCCTGGGATGATTAGGGCCTAGAAATAACTAGTGAATATCAGAGAGTAGTTACTTGGCGTCTCGTGATGAGTTTGAATCACCAAACCTCCCTCCCAAATTTTCAACTGAGGTTACCTTCCAAGTCTTCCCTATGACCAATGGAAATAGCCTTCCACTACCACCTGTGTAAGAACCTAAAATCTGGATACTAAGGCTACCAAACTTACAACGAGATTTTGACGAAACAGTCGCTACCCTAATTGGTGTGCCGCTGGGAAGGGTAGATAAGCCCAAAATTCTAATAGTACAAGAAGCTCATGGGGCCCAAAAAGTGGTACTAAAAGAACCCTCGTATACACAACAATCCTGGTTTATGCTTGAACAAGGTATTGGAGGGTTATCTCCGCAACCAAGCTCTCACACGGCCTCGTGCTTGATTCCTGTGTTAGAGGAGATTTCCGATTGATCCCTTGTAAACTTGGGTTTACCTAATTATTGGCCACTAAGTCTGAGTTCAAATCCTCTTGGATAGTTAAAAAGTTCCCTAATTCAAGAACCTAGCCTAAGCTAGTTGATGTAGAACCTATAAAAAGAAAAATGTTGCTAATACATTTTAAATTATGCATTGTTTTTAAGGCTTATATTACTAAAGGTGGCGAAAGTAAAACTCAATTATGTTTTGACTCAATATTGAAAGAAAAGGTGTTGCAAAATTAAAAAAAATGCTATTAATAATACTTTTTACTTTTTACTTTTTTTTTTGAAACAAATGAAATTTCTAAACAACTTGGAAACACAAGTCTTTTATATTTTTTCTTTTTTTGAAAATAATGGAAAAACAAGAATGCAACGAGTCTTAAGCTAGGGCTAACCATGCAACTACAAATGCCTTGTTTGTTTTTATTTTCAAAAAATCAAAATTTGATGCAACTAAGTAAGATAGACTAACTTGAACATGTATAAATGCAAGTAACAACGTTTAGATGTTTAAAATGACAATCTTTAACAAGTAATTGAAAGACGACTTAAACCCTAATTGGGCTGAACTATTGACTCAGAAAGATAAGTAGATCAAAAACTTGGTGAAAGTGACACAAACAGACCACTACCAAAGCAATTAGATGCATACCAGTGTACTAGAGGACCGAGAGACCAACAACCCACGAAGACACTTGGACTTGAACCAAAAGGGCCAAGAAGGAAAGACCTAAACAACTCACACACAAAAATTCAAACCTATCTCACTTAATAAGGAGCTTGCACAACAAGTATAAATGAACTGCACTCAATAACAGACATCATAAGCCAAGGAAGTAACCCTACAGGTGTAAAAGAAGCCAAAAAATTTAACTGAGGGAAAACCATAGCAAAATGGAAAACTTCTACAGGAAATCGCGACAGTTATAACAACAACCCGTGAATGAACCACGACTGTCACCACAACAACCTGCGAATGCAACCTGTAATTCGCGACAGTATACACAACAACTCGTGAATGGTGCTAAATGTTTTCAAAAGAAAAAATAACAAACCAGGGATCCTACGCACAAAACAAGACTGACTGAAACAAAATACAAGCAGATCACTATAAACTCTAGAATAGAGAAAAATGGACTGGAAATCCTATTGGAAGGGACCCACAATGAGCCAGAATCCCCAACAGAGTCACCAATTTTGTTGTTAAGGGATTCTACCTTATGACATAGGGTCCCAGGTTCACTAACTTACTAAGTTTTGACTTGCAGACATATAACCTTCCAGAGATATTTATGAAGGAAATATTATAGAAAGAACATGTACCTTACTAACGAAGGTTGATACAAGCTTTAGTCTTCTCTCCAAATTCTCCAGAAGCTTCAAGGTCTCCAACACCCGCAAAAGAGATTGATATCTAACCACATAGATCTTAGTTGTTATATAAGGAAGATTGAAACATTATAATTGCATATAAAGATAAATAGTAATGAATTTGATAGATCATAAAAATAAGAACCATCCATACACAAAGTGTGGAAGAAAATCACTCTTTATTCATAAATATCAGGGAATGATACAACCTTTGTCTGAGACAAGCCTCTCTGCTGACCAGGAACCGAGTTCTCTTTCTCTTTTCTCCAATTTATTCCTCCAGCATAACCTTGCTCTTCTAGCCTGCTTTCCCCATCCTCTACCCCTCCCCTCTATTTATACTTGGTGAAGAGGAGAAGTTACGAGGGTTAGGATGGTTAGGGAGGTTGGGGAAGTTATGATTTCGAACCCAACTGCCCTGACTACTCATATTTTTAATTTGTAATTTTTGTCTTAATGTAACCGCGGGTGCATATATAGGCAACTCACGAATGGATCACGACTCTTATGAAGGAAACCCACAAATACAACATATGATCATCCATTCACGGGTTGCATACGTCGTTGCCCGCGAATGACTCACTACTTGCAATGAGAGGAGTCACGAATGCAAGACAAAATCCTTTAAAAACATGGGCAAGGATGAAGGAAGTAATGTGCATTAAGCCATCTCTTCATCTATATTTTTTGGGCTACTTCAATCCATAATGTCCTTTTTTGTACCAATGTGCTCAGTGTCAGTACTCGGAGATAGAAGTGTCGTTTCACAGTATAACATAGTGCACTCAAACAAATCTCATGCACTCTTAGCTAGGCTATAACAAGCTTGATACATAAAAGTCAACATGTCAAATCAAAAGGCACACATACATTTAACCATATCATATCATATTATGATATAAGTTAGTATGTACACAACCTTAGCTATAACAAGGTTTTGTAGTGGATATTCACAACATCCTTAATAGTTTTTCCATCATATGATTAAATTGTTTACATATATCATGTATGTTTACAACAATTGGTACACACATACAATCCATGTATTGTTACACATTTATTTTCAATGACCTTATGCACAATTCCTGCATGCATTTCTTACATAATTCAAGAAACATTCTTTATCTGTAATGAAAATGGCTATTTGGTATAACTGTATTAGGTTATATTTCCTCGACCATTTATCCAAGCTCACACATGCATCAATGGTACTTCATTCCCCATATATACATATATCCAAAATCAACCCACAAAACTATAAAAAATAGATCAACCATGGTTACACTCCTTTAAAAATTAAACCCCTAATCATCCTTATCTACACACGTAATATTGAGGTTAGATCCACAAAAGTGTCCCATGTTCATATTCTACATTCATATCTTATGTGTCTAAATATATCAAATCTCATAACAACACATACTTAATAATAAATACAAATGTCACAATATAATCCCCATTTATGATCCCCACCTTCACTATATCAAAAGTTCATACTCAAGCAACTTATGACCCATATTACTAAGTCATCATAGATAAGGCTAAGTTACTCGATCATGCAAAACTTACCTTTGCTTATTTACAACTTTGAATCTTGTTAAATAATGTATAACTTACTCAATTCACTATTGATCCATTAGTCATTCCACTTAATGTTTTTTTACAACTTCTAATCTTGTTAAATAAGGTATAACTTACTCAATTCACTATTTATCCATTAGTCATTCCACTTGATGCCAATTGATTAAGAGGATTACATATAAGAGTTTTCCCTACTACTAGGATATGGAGTGAATAGTTAAACTCTTATTCTTTTATCAAGCTTAGTCATATGATAATTTAAGCCGATCCTTAAGGATATCTTACATAGAGATTTTAGGCTCACAAAAAACCATCTTAAGCTAAATTCTTTGCAATTTAGAGAATGATACAACATTTATCATCAATCATCAACCTGGAACTACCATTTTCCCACAACTAGTTACCTTTTTCATTCCACAAGTAGCTTTGTTTCCTTACATCTTTTAATTCTTGAAAAAACATTTATGAAAACTACTTGTTCTTTTATCTATTTAGGACATCATTCAAACTTATCTCACACTGATAATTTATCTATATTAATACGACCTGGTAAGGTTTAAACATATGAGACATAGACGACTTCTTTCAAGTTCAAAATCAAACCCATTATTGACTTAACCACATACAAGATCAATTTTCCTACAAGCCTTAATTAAGAAATGTAGTTCTTGTCTGAATTCATATAATGAATTCTTATTCCACAATTCATCCTAAAGTAAACTCCAAACCACATAATTTTTATTATGATGGCCATAGCCAATAGTTTTGATTCAGCTTTTAATGATCACAACATTTTCCTTCCCTAAGTTTCTATGGCTTCTTCAACCATCCACAGACACTCAAATAACCTAGCCCAACACTTATGCCACTATTTAAAATCTCCACTTGAGAGTTTATTTCAGGTTTTAAAAGCTTAAAATAACATATCATTTGAGAGTTTAAAATGTCATTCCAAGCTTCCAAATTCCTTATTTATGCCAAGTCACTATCTTTGACTCAAACGATAGGCTAGGCCATTACAGACCTATAAAGGTTCAATTCATTCAAAGGAAACAAAACTACTATGTAGACAAAACTACCATCAATATTTCTCTTATTAATGACACTCAATGTTATGTGAAAGTGTCTCATCCCATTCCAAAGTTTATAAAACCATTTTCCACTATAGCTTCCCTTCAATCGAGGTTTGATTAAAGATGACATTTACTTTCTATCTGCTAGAATCATTTTAAGATTAGAACTATGATGTGATATAGTCACATATGCACATTATATTGTGCTATTATAAATTCATCAAACTTACCCAAACATACTCTAATGTATAGTAATAGGTTATGGTAGGAATCAAAATCCTTTAACCAAACATATATTTGATGGCATATCTGAAATAATAACATAAAAATTCATTCATTAAACTGGACTTAGTTTCCATGGATTCAAGGAAATAGGGATGAACGCACATACACACACACACACACACACCACCTGTGTGCATTCATTATCCATCACATTCCATTCGTAATTCAAGTAGAAATACAACAACCCATGCAACCGTGCATTCACACCAATCATCCATATAATTTCTCATGCATACTGACAATAAGCATACCATTTCTCATGATTCAAATAACAAACACAACATTTTGCATACATCCTAATTGACCAATAAAGCACTAAATACAATGCTACTTTATACCACCTGCGCACATGTATATCTATCTTCTAAATTTCGCCACGTTATCAACGTAAGATCCACATCCTATTATCCATGAGGAAACTCTTTCGGAGTTGCCATATAACCTTAGCTCTCCTATAATTCCTAGGGCACATCGTTATGATCTATGACCTAGGTCTTGTGAAATATTTGTCGGCCTTGCCAATAAAAAATATGGAATTGGGATTGAGCCTTATCCCTCTAAGCGGACAAGGGGCAAAAGATCACTTCACTCATCTACCAGGGAACAAGCCATCAGAGATGTGAGGCAGGGTAAGAAAATTACCATTGAAGGGACTCTTAGAGCAAGTCATCCCTGTTATATGGTTACCCAATTATTATTATGTCATTCAATGCACGGGGGTTGGAGATTACCTCTAAAAATATCTCCATTAAGATACTGTTAATTTCTTTAAAGTGATATGTTGTTTTTATTCAAGAAACTCTTACACATGATGATGGTATCATTTTGGATCTGAAGAAATATTTTCCAGGTTGTGATTTTGTTAATCTTAACGTTGCAGGAAGTTCCGGTGTCCTTATAACTAGATGGAAATACAAATATCTGTTATGCACTAATTCATGGTCTATCCCTTCGGGTTTAGGCACAAACCTGTTCTACATGGAAATTGGTCTTTCTTATTTATTCCTTATTGTCTATGGTCCATATCTCCACAGGGTCAATTTTTGGGAGAAGATATTTGCTTCTATTTTCCTACGTGCTAACATACTTATTCTTGTAGGTGATTTAAACTTTAATCTAGGCGAAGGAGAAATGTGGGGTCAGAGGGCACAGGTCGACCTACTGTCGGACTATTTCATTCATAGATTGGGAGACATTGGCCTTTTCGACATTATTCCTGATTTTATCAGACCTACTTGGAGGAATATGAGGATTGGTGTGGATAGTATTGCCAAGCGTATTGACAGGTTTCTTGTCAACAATGGTCTCCTACAGTCTGACATCCTAATCAAACAATGGATTCGTGAAGGTGGTAACTTTGATCACTTTCCAATTTTTATGGAGTTAAGAACCCCGACTAAGAAACCTCCTAGTGCTTTTCAGTTTAATTCCTACAAGTTGGAGATGAGGAATATAATTATGCAGTTAAAATATTATGGTTACCCTACAGACCTGATCCTTATGGATCCATGGGACTTCAGTTTTTACAGAACCTTATTCTCATCAAATACTTCTCTATCAAATGGGATGCACACAAAAAAATATTATTAGAACGTGAATTGATATCTGTTGAGGATGAACTTGATGACTTACATGATAAACAGAAAGAGGGTTTTATATCGGTTTCTCAAAAGAGGCGGATCGTTGAGTTGGATATCCGGTGCACAAAAATCCTTGATGAAAATGAAGCCTCCTAGAGGTTAAATGGACCAGATTAACATGGAGGAGCTCAAATTGGAAATTAATGATATGTAGAAAGATAAAAGTATGGGGTTGGATAGATGGTCGATTGAATTCTTTAGTGGTTTCATGGATATATTTGGAAATGAAATTCTTGTTGTCATGGAGGAGTCTCATAAATAAGGTAAGGTTTTGGCTGCTTTTAATTCCACATTCATCGCTCTTATTCCTAAGGTGGATAATGCAACTAAATGGGACCAGTATACATCTATATCCCTTTGTAATTGTGTGTATAACCTCATTTCCATAATCATTGCGAACCGTATAAAATTTGGCTAAGGGAATATTTCTAGAGTAGTTTTCCTTCCTAAAATGTAGACAAATCCACGATGCAATTGGATCTGCTCAAGAAGTGATTTATTCGGAGAAGATTAGATGGATTCAAGCGACCATCCAAAGTGGATTTAACTAAGGCCTATGATCGTGTTAATTGGTATTTCCTTAGATTGACCCTTCATCAGGTTGGATTCTCTAGACCTTTCATCAATTGGGTCTTTGTTTTCTTTCAACCGGTCTCTTCTATTGTTCAAATTAATGAATCTGCCTCATCCTTTTTCAGTCCTAATCGTGGTCTTAGGCAGGGGTTTGCTTTGGTTCCTTTACTATTTATACTTGTTATGGAGGGATTGAGTAGAGATTTATCCCAAGCGTAGTCTATTGGAGAAATTCATGGTATTAAAATTTCTGACCAACTATCCATCACTCATCTACTTTTCGTCGATGACATTCTCATCTTCTCTGAAGGTTCTAGGAATGACCTTGTACATATCATAGCCATTTTGGAACAATTTTCTGAAGTCATAGGTATGCTTTTAAATGTAAGGAAATCTTCTTTATCGATAATTAACCTATCTCTGGAAGGTTTTAGTTTCATTTCAAATACTTATCTTCAGGATGGTATTCAATACCTTGGATTGATCCTAAAATAAAATGCATATCAGAGACATGATTGGTCCTGGCTCATAGGAAAAGTGGAGAATCGTTTTTGTTAATATTTCATATGCTTAGCTAGATATCATTAGTGCTTAATCCAATTTCACATCAATACCATATGCAAAATCACTGAAAGAAACAAAATCACAAGACATACATAGAGTTATCCTGGGAAACCCTAACGGGAAGAAAACCCAATAAAAATTCCTTTATATAGATGTATAAGATAAAAACCCAAAACATGTGTTCCTTCTCTCGCTCTCTCTCTCCTATGCGCTATACACAAGTGAGTGAGTGTGTTCAAATGAGGAATGCAACTCTTCTATTTATACTTTTTATGTCACTTGAATTTTACCCTAACATGAAAAGATGAGAATTGCAAAATGATAAAAATAATATTTTCAAAACTTCTAAACCAATCAAAATTCAACACATATAAATAAATAAAAATAAATTAATAATATTTTTCTCAAAATGCTTTTAGTTTCTTTACCAAACTAATGAATAAAACTAAACATATAATCACCATCCTAAAACAAAAAGCTACTCATATAAACTCATTAACTTTCCATTATACAATATCATGTTAATTATATCCTAAAACAAAAAACTAATCATATAAACTAATTAACTTTCCATTATACAATATCATGTTAAAACTACCATTTCTTAAAGCCTTATATGATTAATATAGAAACAAATCCTTTTTAAACCCAACAATAATTAGTAGTCAACATATCCCAATTTTCTGCCCCAGATTATCATAATCCCAACCCAAAAGAAAACACCTCGCTCCACTAGGGCATTACATTGTCTTTATTCTCAAAGACATGAGGTTCCACGTTTCCAAAGATTACACAAAGTTACCATTCTTATATAATGTAATGCAGGTAGTTGTTGCTTTCTTTGTCTACAACTCTTTAGTCCGATAATGACTAAGAAAATTATTATTATAATGGTTATGTTATTTTGACTAATGCATAATTAATAGTATGTATCCAAGCAAGTTTTATATTGATTTGACATTACTTATTAGTATACGTCTATGCACATAATATGGTACTACAGTAACATAATGTTGACCGATACCATATTGATTTGATTTGACATTACTTATTAGTACATGTCTAAAGCACATTATTAGTATAGTGTTGACTTAACATTTTGTACATATTTTTTTCAATAAAAATATTTTTTATTTGTGTTTTTAAAAAACAAAGTATTTTTTTATTGTTACAATTGTTTATATAGTATTTTTTATTAGTGTTTTGATAAGATTTTATTTATTTATTTATTATTATTATGTATGTTAATGGGGTAGTTTATTTATTTTAGGTTTTGGATTTTATAGTAAGTTTAAATTTGTAAGTGTTTAAATTGTGTTTTTAAATTTATAAATAGATAATATCACATGAAATTCAAATTATGCAATTTTCATTACTATGATATGATAAGACGAAAAATATGATCTAAAACAATTAAAAATCTAAAATATTTAGATTACCTAATATGTTAATTGTTTTTTGAAATATTTTAATCCATTTAAAATGATTTAAAAATAAAAAATTACAAAAATAATAATTAGTGAATATACATAATATTTGTAAGTTTACCTAGTATGTGTAAGTTTATTTGATCTAATTTTCAAAAACATAAATGTGTTATAAATAAATAATGTTAAGTTTAATTTTTGTTTACACTTAAAGTGATTCCTCTACAATATTCTTAGGTATATACCTCTGTTAAAAGAAACATTGAAGCTACTGTATCCATTATCTCCATTTGTTTGTGGTAGGGAAGACGGGTGTTGGTGACCACTAGGATAACTTGTGTCATTTAAGGTGATGCTAGAGAAGGATAGGTAACGATCCTTTATCATATTCTTTAATGCCTTAAAAAAAATATTGAGTTGTCATCTCATTGCATGCAATGAGAAACCCTTGTCAATTGTACATTGTGAGAAACATATGATTGTAGAACTTGTGTTTGGGTTGTGAAATTTTTTTCACCAAGTTTTTGGTTGTGAAGGGGCACCTTTGTGAATTGTATATTGTGAGAAACATATGTAAATGATTGTAAAACTTGTATTTGTATTGTGAAAAATTCTTCATCATTGTGGATGAAGGAGCACATGTATTCGTGTAAGATTTGTTGATAAATATATATTCAAATGTTTTATTATATAATTTATTTTAAAAACCATGTAACTAACGTCCTTTTTTTTGGGTGTTTCTATAAACCTTTTTACTTATTTTTTTTGGTAGTTTTTATAGAAAAATGACATTATTTCATATGCTAATACTTAAATTAGTTCTAAAATAAACAAATATTAGTGTCACATTAGATTTGAGAATAAATTCCTGTTTAGTGCTAACTTTAGCTTCCTTTTTAGCATTGGAATTAACTTTCTTTTTAGTATTGACTATAGCTTCATTTTTAGCGTTGACTTTAGCACTAAGTTTCCTTAGTAACTAAAAAAAGTGGGGGAAACTCTTCAAATATAAATTTTCTGAAAGACCAAAGGCTAAAAATAAGCCACTTATCTCAATTCTCACGACTGTGAGGGAATTTCTATTATTTTAATTAAAATATTTTATTTCCCTTCATAAAAAACCCCTCAAACCCTACTCTTTCATTATTTTCTCATTTTCTCTCTATCTCTTTTCTTTTTTCACCCTTTCTCCTTTCTCCCTTAGTCTATTCTCTTTCAGGGTTTCCACTCTCATGGAAGCTTGGGTTTTAGTTTCATAGAGGAACCTCCATGAGGAAGGTAACATATTCTCTCTTCCTTCATCTTTTACTTTGTTTTTATTTATTGATTTGCTAATTTGTGTTTTGTTGTTATAGGTTTAGGGTCTCATGCATAGAGGCTAAGGTTTCATGGAAGAAACTCCATGCCAAAGTTAATAACTTTTTTATGCATGTGCATCATTATTGATACATATTCGTTTCTTATTTTGTCATAGGTTTTAGATATTTATGGGTTCGTACAAATGTGAAGGGGTTTATTTAAGTCAATAACACCCTTTATCTCAAGTAATGAGCCAACAAATAAAAATCTACTTGCTTTAATATGATCTAGGAGGTTAGAGTAAGTTTAGGAGTTAGTTTTGACTTTCCTTATAACAAAATATCTAAATGAGTCCTTTTTGGCTTGAGTCATATTCCTCATGAGGTATAAGTCAATATGTAAGAATTGTTGTTGTGTGTGATGGAATGCAAGGATTTGTGGAACAAATGTTGTGGATGTTATAATTCTTCTAGATCTGTATATCATTGAAGAAGATATGGATAAAAAGTTGTAACATTATTTGCATTGTTCTCCACCAATTTTATGCATTTAATTATTATTTTCTGTATTATGTAAAGTTGCAGAAATTGTTTATTTTTAGAGGCTTTGAGTTGCGAACTTATAAGTCTTTGTTTGTCTACCATTAAGATATATAGAGGTCAAAATTTTCCCATTTCGACTGCATACAATAGAAATTGAGGGCCAAAATTTTCCCATCTTATCGTTTCAAGTAGAATTGAGGGTCGAAGATTTTCCTAACACTTTATTCGTTTGAAATTAAAGTTCAATATTTTTTAGCATGTTTTGCATTTGGAATCAAAGACCAATTCTTAAATCGTAGGTTTAAAAGAATACAGTTGCACGTCTTGGTATTTAAAATTCAATTGTTGTTGGTGAGTCCTTGGCAATTTGTGGGCATCTTAGATTTTTTGTTGTTGTTGTAATTTCAGAAAGAAAATTCAATCACACATAGATCACAAGTAAAAGATACCTCCCTACATCATTCTTAGGTAGATTGGGGGCGTTTAATTGGGTTATAATTGTGCCGAAAATTAGTTTGACACATAGGAAAAATGAAAGAGAAACCTGTACATCATTTTTGGTATTAGAGAAGGATTTTTTTTCTCAACAAATAAATATCCCAAATCAAACTGTAAATCAAAAGTTTGTGAGAGTTAGAGCCAGAGCCATAGGAAGAGTGGGTCAAAGAAAGAAACCTACTAATGCAACTTTGCTTGAAGAGTTGAGGAACATTCAAGCACGTTTTTATACTATGGAGCTTGCACAGAGAATAAAGGTTGACACATGAGATGTCATTTATAGAGAGGAAGAACCTCAACAAAAAGAGGCAGAGCTTGAAGAAGAGGGGGTTGAAGAGAGATTGGTCAAATAAGTATTGGGAGCTAGTTCGAAACTAATTTAGAGGCACCTATTTATGAAGGCAACCTGAATGTTGAGGATCTGATTGATTGGATTAGTTCCATGGACAAATACTTTGAATATGAGAATGTGGATGATGAAAAGAAAGTCATGGCAACGACTAGGTTGAAGGGCCATGTATCCCTTTAATGGTATGGAGAACAATATTAAAGAGGAAAGAAAGGAAAACTCAAGATCAAGAGTTGGGATAGGATGGTGGCTGAATTGAAAGGTAAGTTCATTCCAAAAGACCATCAAATTAATATTTTCAAGAAAATGCAGAATCTTAAACAAAAAGAAATGTCAATAAGGGAATATACAAAAGAGTTTATAGGTTGATTATCAAATCTGGTCATATTGAAAAGTATTTTGAGAAAGTGGCTAGATATATCAATGGATTGAGATTTAACATCTAGGATGAAATCATTCTTTTGCACCCAAGAATAGTTGAAGAGGCATTTTAGTATGCTCTCTAGGAAGAGGAGAAATCATCTATAAAACAAACAAAACATCTAAGGGGTGGAGGAAGAAATTTCATAGGTAGAGGAAAACACAGTGGTCAAGGTTATCTACAGATTCATAAAGAAGAGGCCATTATCTCACATTATCAAGAAAAACCCGCAAGAGGTAATGATATTTTAGAGGTATAAGACCTTACTCAAGAGGTACAGATAGGGTTTTTTAGGCTAATGTTTTAGATGCAATAAATATGTTGGTCATAGATCTTGTGAGTGTGTGGAGAATCCTTGAGCAAGTCAAGGGAGTGCACATATTGTCCAAGTTGAAGAGGAAAATGTGGAATCACTTTCTCATTAAGATGCACCAAAGGTGGGAGATTCATTGCTCGTGAAAATATATTGCGTAAGCCAAACAAGGAGATTCAAGATTCTTCTCAAAGGAAGACGTTGTTCAGAACTACATGCAAGACTAAAGGTAAATGTTGCAAGGTTATTATTGATATTGGAACTATTGACAACCTTGTGTCTACTGAAATGGTTGACAAACTAGGGATAAAAAAGACAACACATCCAACTTCCTACAAGGTGTCTTGCTTGCAAAAAAGAACATAAAGTCTTGGTAAATTAACAATGCCAAGAGGAAATTCATATAGGAAGTTACAAATATTAGATAGCATGTGATTTTATTACAATAAATATTTGTCAATGTTATTTTAGGTAGGCCTTGGTAGTTTGATAGGAAAGCAATCCATAATGGAAAAAGAAATACTTACGCTTTTGAAAAGGATGGAAGAAAGAAAAAACTCTTCCCTTTGAAAGATGAGAATGCGGCTGAGGGGGACAATACTAAAGTTCTGATGTTTAGTGGTAAATAGTTCTTACATCATACAAAAAATGAAGTGATAAGTTTTACATTAATTGGAAAGCCAAGAATAGTTATTACTAGCACAAAGTTGACCGATCTACCTATAAAAATTCAAGCTTTATTGAGTGAGTTTACTAATATTCTTGTGGATGACTTACCTAATAAACTACCTCTAATGAGAAACATTATCCATCATATAGATCCCATTCTAGGAGCCAATATACCAACAAGTCAACATACAGGATGAGTCCAAAGGAAAATAATTAAATCAAGAACCAAGTACAAGAATTGTTGAACAAAGGGCTAGTAAGAGATAGTTTGAGTCCTTGTGTTGTTCCAACAATGTTGAGTCCTAATAAGGATGGAGGTTGGAGAATGTGTACAGATTCATATCCATCGACAAGACCACAATCAAGTATAAATTATCTTTTCCTAGAATTGATGATTTCATGAATTTTCTAAGTAGTGGAAGGTATTTTTCTAATATAGATTTAAAAAGTGGATATCATCAGATAGGAGTTATAGAGGGTGATGAATGGAAAAAAAAAATTTAAGACCAGTGATGGGATTTATGATTTTCCAGTGATGTTGTTTGTATTGAGATATACCCTAGTCACTTTCATGAGGCTCATGAATGAAGTGTAGTAAGGATTTAATAGGTAAATTTTTCATCATTTACATAGATGATATTATGATTTCTAGTCATTCAAGGGAGGATCACCTTAGACATATTAGATTGGTTTTGAATAGATTGCAAGAAAAGAAATTATTAATCAACTTTAAAAGGTGTACTTTCAAGAAGACATAGTTAATCTATTTGGTTTTTGTCATATCACAAGAAGGATTGAACATGGATAAAGAGAAGGTCAAATACATAATAGAGTGTCCCACTCCAAGGATGTATTTAAGGTAAGAAGTTTTCACTATCTAGCTAGCTTCTACAGAAAATTTACAAGAAATTTAATGGAATTTGTGCTCCAATTGTGGAAACAATCAAGGGAAACAAACAACTATTCCAATGGACAAAGGTGGCTGGGAAAATATTTCAGTTACGTAATAATAATATCACATAACAACCATTTATAGATCTACTAGATTTTGGTAAAAGTTTCCAAGTGAAATACGATGCTAGTGGGATTGCTATAGGTGTTGTTTTGAGTCAAGAAGGTAAGCCAATTTCCTACTTTAGTGAGAAACTTAATGATGGAAAAAAGAAGTATTCCTTAGATGAAAAATATTTTTATGCCATTGTCCAAGCTTTGAATAAGTTAAGGAATTATCTAATGCCTAAATAATTTGTATTGTATACTGATAAGCATGCCTTACAATGTATTAGTAGTCAAAATAAATTAAATCAAAGGCGTGTAAAATGCAATGAATTTTTTCAAAGTTTTACTAACAATGTAGAACATGCATAAAGCATGAGAAGTATGAGTTTGAAAGAATCTAAAGTGAATATCTTGGGATTTAATGCCTTAAAATACATGTTCAAGGAGTATTCGGACTTTAAGGATGCTTATGTAGAATTTGAGGATCGCATAAGAAAAGATAGGAGTCAATGTATGGAATACATACTTCAAGAAGGACTTTTGTTCAGGGGTAGCCAATTATGCATCCATAAATGTTCTACTTGCTAAAAGAGAAGCATATTGGCGATTTGGCATGACATTTTGGACAAAATAAGTCACTTGCTCAATTGAGTGCACACTATTTTTGGCCAAGAATGCAAGTTGATGTGAATAATTTTGTTGAGAGATGCCATATATGCAAACATGCCAAAGGAAGAATCCAAAACACATGACTATATCATCCTTTCCCTATTTCTAATAGGTCATGGGATTCAATAAGTATGTATTTTGTACTTGGACTACTTAAGACTCAAAAGGGTAATGAGTCTATATTTGTTGTAGTTGATAGATTCTCCGAGCACTACAAGGAAAACACCATGTAGTGGAGGTTTTTGCAAAGGTTTCTAGTGTTACAAGATTGGGAAAAACTTAAGAAAAAACCTCTTCTACAGCCTCTTCTTTTAGCAGCAAAGGTTTAATGGATGTTTCTTATAACTATTAAATTTTGGGTGGGAACAATTTTTTTGGGTGATTTAATTGGTAACATGCACCGACACGTGTTGGTAAAACAAGATCTAGTGCATATAAAATAAAATAAAACACCAGTGCTGATATATTTATTAAGCACCAGAGTAATTTTTTTTTAGACACACCGGTGCTTGTATCATTATTATGTACCAAGATATTCTATGGTTTACTGGTGCTAGTATAATGTTAGTGCATAGATGTGTACATAAATAATTGATGTGTTGATGCTCTTACAAAATATTACACACTGGTTACTCTCTGGGTTTCAGGGATTTCCAATGCTCATATATATAATAATAATTGATACATACAATAAATGGAACACAGTGGTGCATATAATATATAAAAATAACTGGTACATATTTTAATGATGCGCACCACAATAGTTTGCACCAATAGATATAATTGTATGTTATGATAGCGAAATAAACATTTTTTTTAATAATTGTTAGCACTTGTGTGTATATATCATAGAGATGCACCAATGCATATAAGTCATAAAATACACCAATACACATATTTTTATGACATTTATTTTTTAAATTTTAATTATTGTCTTTATATATGATGATTCATTAATACATTATCCAACGGATTACATGAAGTGAACCCAATGGGTTACTTCACATGAGAATCCATTATAACAAGGACAAATACATATAATTCCTCAAGGGATAAATATTTACTATTTATTAATAACTGATATATATCTTGTGATACAATGGATGAATATATAAATACATGTAAAAGATTATAAGTCTTGTCTTTTAGGAAAATGTATTATCATTAATTACAATATAATAATTATCGATTATTACCCTAAATGACTACTATTATAATATAGCTGTTCATATATTATTATATAGGGGTAATATACTTTAGGTATATTACAAGCCTTCCCCCCTTCAAAATGCTTTGTCTTTAAAGCATTTTCAAGAAGGATTTTTCTAATAGAATGAACATTTTGTTTGTAGTAGTTGTTGATTAGATAAGGTTGAGGACATGAGCTGATATGATGTTCGAAGTCTATAACAATAGTGTCGCATCGAAAAAGGATCAATCCATCCTAGATGGATTCTTTTTGGAACTTCTTGACAATAAGATTCTGGAGACAATATTCTTTGTTGTTGTCTTTGAGTTGTATTAGACCTCATATTCTTTGATATGTAAGAACAATGTTGCAATTAGTAAGTTGATTCTTGTGTGCTCCATTTTTTGTAATTAGGGACTACTTTGATATCCTGATACATTGGTCCTTCATAAAATTTGGTTTAAAGTTTCATGACGTACTTGAGTTTACATGTTGAGATTTGACATTCTTGTTTTGATTGGTTTGACGACATGTTTATTAGTAGTAAGTGTTGGAATGCCAATTCTTACTAAATTTGTTGATGTTGACATGTTTTTGAATTGACCACGATTCAATTCAATTTCTAGATGCTCCTTCACTAATCAAACTTCTTATGCAATGGCATCTGAATTTGAGTTTTGATCCCTTTTTTCTATTGAGGTCCCTTCATCTGTATTTTCAACTTTTAAAATCTTGTTTTATTCAATTGGATTGGTTAAGGTTGAGTCTTTTATCCACCTTTAGTATTGATATATCCTTAAGTTTTTTTATTTTATTTTTAAATTTGACTATGGTTCTTCAAATAATTAATCTCCTTGTCTTTAGCTGATGAGATCTTGTTAGTTTTTTCCTCAATATCCTTCCTCTCTTGTGAATCTTGGTCACATTGGATTGTCGTGTCTTATTTTTTAACTTTGTTGTTATTCTCTAAAATTTTTTACTTCTCTTCTATGAAACTTTTGATTTATTTTATCAACTAATTAAGGTTCTTGAAGAGGGAACTTTCTTCATCATTTTTTAATAATTCCCTTTCAAGATTTAGATACTCTTATAGTTTCTTCTTCTTAATCTTCATTTTTTTCATCTATGTAAGTAGAGTTTTATTAGGATTTCTTAAACAATAAATTTCATCATCCTTGGTTGATAGGTTATTACTAACATTTTTGATTTTTTTGTGAAAATTTTCAAGTTCTTAAATTTTAGTTGTGAGAGTTTCTTTTTGCTTCTTGTGAATTCTTGCTTATTGTGTTAAATCAATGATTTTAATGGAAAGACATTGATTTTGTTTCCATAAATTATTCATGTAAGAATATACTTCTCTCCGTAGTATTTCTTTTATGGCTTCCATCTCATCCATGTCACTTTGAGAATTAACAAATTCTTTTTTCTTAATATATATTATAATAATAGTCACATAAATAATGTACTTTTTTTTTGTTGTAACTAGTGGAATCGGCAACTGGAATTGGGCTAGTACTCGCGTGACATGGGGTCCAGGGATCCATTACTGCTACCACTATACCCCTAGGTGCCCCACACCCGCCGCAAGACATGGGACAGAGGTAAATCCGGGTGGGATTTGATCTCACGACCTCCAATTTACAACAAGTGACTTCATAACAACTGAACCGCCAAGGAGCCACACCCGTGCGGGATAAATAATATACTCTCTTCTTCATGTGGACGTTAGAAGACATTTTTTTATTTCAAAAATATATTTAGAGAAAAGAATTTTCATGCACAATATTCACTTTAACTTAAGTTTAATGGAATATGTAATCTTCTTTTCACATATTTCTTTCACTCTTAGAATTATATATGTTTATCTTCCACCATATATGCTTAACTTTACTATAGTAAAAAAAAATATTTTTTCTTACTACAATAATGTTTTTCCTTACTGTAGTAAAAATTTATATTTTTTTCTTACTACACTAAAAAAAATGGATTTTTGTTTAAAATAATTTTTTTTAACTTTAGTAAATAAATGTTTCTTTCTTATTTCTTTTTGGGTGGTAAATATTTTTCTTTCTTTCTTTTTCTTAATATTGTAAATATCTTTACTTGTTTTATTTTATTTAACCTTTCTCTTTCCTTCTTTTTTATAAATTAAATTTGAGCCACAAGCCTACCTTTATTTCTTCATTGGGCCACAAGAGTTAAAGTTTATTTTATTTTATTTTATGTTTTCTTCTTTTCTTTTTCCTCCTTTTTTTTCTTCAAATAATTAATCAATGATTGGGCCACATGCATAGAATTTATTTGCCATTAGCAAAATAGAATATAGAATTCGCCACATGTCTTGGCATTGGAAAAATAAATTAACCACATGTAAGCAAAAAACAACTCTGAAACCAATTGAAGTGAATCCAATGGATTACTTTACACGAGAATCTATTTTCCTTTTTATAAAAAAATGATTATTTTTATATTGATACGAAAAAAGAAGGATGTGGCCTAACCAAACATCCTAGTTACAATGTGACTAATATATAACTTTACATAAAACTTTGCAAGTTCAATATTGGGAATGACTATCCAAACTACAATGAAAATACTTCCTCTGAACTTGTGAAATGTCCTTTCGAAATAAACTACAAAATTTACCACAAAGGAAAATACATTTATGCTACATAAAAAATAAGATATTTGTTACTATCAATTAAATATCTACTTACAATTCTTCCCATGATATTCTGTGTCTATCCAACTTAAGAATGTTTACACTTTCCTGATTATAATTTTCCACAAGGGCACCATCCCAATCCTCGCTATCAAAAATGTCTAGAATGTCACCTTTTGGAAGATTGAAATTTACCATAATCTTTCTGATATCTTTATCCACATTCCTTTCATTGGAAATAATAGCAGCTCCAACATCTTCCTCAAAATCCTTTACGATTCATTTTATACATGTTCCTGAAATTCCTCACAAGGTTCTTTCACTATTTCTGCCTCCCATTTTGCAATAAAGGTCTAAATCTACCTTTTAGAGAAAACACCATAGAAGCAACAAGACCACTATTACAAACAGAGTCAACATCATTGACCTCCTGCAAATCCAAAGAACTACTGGAATTTCTATTCCACCTCTTAGATTTCCATCTCCAAGATAAGAACTCAACAATTCCAACCCCAAAAAACTGATTTCATGTTCAGGAAAAACAAGATAAGTCCCTTTCGGAGGATAAAGATAAATAAGCTCACCCACAGGAACAAAATTTCCCCAAAATAATTTCCCACTCTATCAACCTTGAGGGAAAAAAACACAAATCATAGTACTAGAACATCACGTCAAAATGATTCTTTTTGACATTTACCATAATTTCATACATGAAGCCTACACCTTCAAGATTGATGTCAAGCACTTCCAAGTCCCTACAATGCATGGAGACATACCAATGATCATTATCCTCCAGAAAATGTTGAATCATACCGCATATGCCATATTTATTAATAAATTCTTTCATTGCAAAAACAAATCACTTAACAACAATCTCATACACAATAATCCTCCTCTTGCTTGAATTTATATGCATCAATTGAGGAAAAAAATGAATTTCTCCATCAAATTATAGATTCCAAATTGAGCAATCAGATGATTAAACCACCTATCATTTCCAAAACCGGAAAAAATTACATAGCTTGGAGGAATGTAAAGCATTGAGTTATGGAATGGGTTCAAAAAATTTCCTATCATTGATATTTATAGTTCCTTGAAGAAAATAAACAACTATATTAGATTGAGAAATGTGACAGGGAATTCACCCTACAGATAGGTATGAAATTTGAGTCATAGTAATCTGAGGACCAAGGAACAACTTACATAATATTCAAGGATCAATTACATAGAAAAATGACATGAAAAGTGTTGCAATAGGAGGTTGCAGCTGTATATTATAAATCATTAATAAAAAAGTAGTGATACAATGTCATACACTTGCATGAATAGCAAGACAATTTGAATTCCAGAGGTCATTTGAATTGCACACATGAGAATGGCTTAGCTGTCAGTTAGCCACACTAAACACATCAGTTAACCACTAATCACAACAATAATCAACTCTAACTGAATCGAAGGTAGTTATGACTGAGTCTAACTGAATAGAACTCAACCGCATGTCAATCAGTAGGTGAGGGCGCATATCTGACTTCAATTAGCTAAGATCAAGGGAGATGAACTGAACTGAGTCACCAGAAGTTGTTGCAAGTGCCTTAAATCAATCCAGTTAACTGGAAATTACCAAAAGTAAGCAAAATAATGATGGAGGCGCCTTTACGGCTGTAGTTTAACTGAAACTAGTTGGAATAACCATTAGTTAATCGATTTCAAGTGCTTAGGTTATGTGGATTAACCCAAATTTGCTCCTTGATTGAAGGAGGAAGCTCAGTTAATCTCCCCGATTGAAGGAGAAGACATAGTTAGCCTCCTTGATTGAAGGAGGATGATCCAGTTGATGATCCAGTCACACATTCGAGCCATTAACTTAGGATAAGTGGTAAAATAGGACAATTAGGCCAAATAAACATGTGTGGGTTGGATAATGACTCCAACACTCCCCCTTAATCTATACTCATGTGGAGGAGTAAAAAATAGATAGGGCCCCGACAACTAAGTAGAGGAAATTTGGGGTCTAAAATGGGCCTTATAAAAAATTGTGGATGAGCTGGATTGAGTTGAATTTTTAAACCAATATAATTTCAATATCTTTGGTCAACCATTATGGTTGAGTTGGACACATAATGCTTATGTGTCATATTTTTATTTGACAATAGCTAAATCCATATCAACCTCACCTTGATTAAGTTCTTGAAAAGATCACCTCGAAATAAGATAAATAAACTTTAACTAATAAATATAGAATATTTTATTTGATCACTACTTCCAACTCCTCTAAAACATAACCTTCTCATTAATTAAAATTGTAGTGGAAGCATTTTGAAATACTAAAAACATTTATTAATCAATTTTTTAAAAAGAAAACTAAATAATATTTAATTTTAAATAGACTTATCTTGAAATACTAAATAAAAGATATTTAGTATTTTTAATATTATTAAATAATATTTAAAAAATAAATATATTTAATTATTACATCAAAAAATAAATAAAACATTTAAATACTAACAAAATAAAAAAATAAAAACTATTTTTAATGTTACTAAAATATAATAAAATTTTATTTTACTTTTTTTCTCTCTTACCTACTTACCCATTAAACCACAATTTTTTATATATTAATATAAAAAATAATATGAATATACATAGTTTATTGTTTTTTATTTTATGTGATGTAATATTTTTTATATGAATTAATATAAAATTTATATTAAAAAATAATAGTGATTTTTTTAATTTTTTTAATACTATTATAATTATATTTTTCATTATAAATGAATATATTTGAGTTTTACATTTATTAAATATATAAAAAAGTAGTGGTAAACTCATTTAAAAAAATAATAATATAAAATTCAAAAGTTTCCTATCATTTATTATGTGTGCACAAGAATCTAAATATTTCATTAATATTTTTAACCAATATCTCTTAACTCTACATTAACTCAATATAGTTGTCAACTATCATTAATGAGACGATTTAGGTTGACTTTCATTAGATTTAATCTGACATGGCATATTTGTAGTGTGATGTGGCTTTTTTTTATTATTTTCCTTAGGAGGCCCATTTTAGACCCCAAATTTCCTCTAATGGCCATAGGTCACCCTTTACAAAAAATAACTCTAAAATGCTAAAAAATGCTAAATGAGGAAAAAGAGGAAAACCTAGTGGGACCCCCCCCCCCCAAAACTGAAGAACACTGAAGAATTAATTTGAATTCACCATGGAGCTCACCCCCAACAATGAATGAAGGTAAGTGAACTTTTTCTCAGTAAAGCTCTTGGTGAAAAAATCTGCAATTTGCTCATCTATGGAGCAATATTGCAAAACAACTGTCCTATCATGCACAAGCTCTCTAATGTAGTGCATGTGGATCTCAATGTGTTTGGTCCTTTGCCTCTGGACCGGATCTATTGAGATCTTGATAACACTTTGTTTGTCACAAAAAATGACAGTAGATGAAGCACTACCAATATCAAACTCGGACAAAATACCTTGCAGCCAAACTTCCTGCATGCATGCATTGACCGCTCCCTTATACTCTGCCTCTGCTGAAGAAAGGGAAATGGCAGCCTGCGTTTTGCTTGACCAACAAATAGTCCCACCATCAAACTTAAAAACATAGCTGGAAGTGGACTTCAATCTATGGAATCTCCTGCCCAATCAAAATCTGTAAATCCTACCAAGTCTAGTTCATAATCAACAACATAGTGAATGCCATAGGATATAGTACCCTGCACGTACTATAGAATCCCCTTGGATTCCCTCTAATGAAGCTCATGAGGCTGCTGCATATACCTTGATACAAAATTCATGGCATAACAAATTTCAGGCCTTGAATGTGTCAATTAAAGAAGGCTTCCGATCAACTGGCGATAAAGAGTAGAATCCACTTGTGGAGTTGCGTTTCCCTCTTCAAGTTTGATTCCTGAGAGGAAAGGAAATGGTGTAGCCTTACAATCATCCATATTAAACTTAATTAACAGGTATGAAACATATTTTTACTGTGTCACAATTATTCCATCAAAGTCTTGAGTGATTTCTAGCCCGAGAAACTGCCTCAACAGGCTTAGATCACTTATTTCAAAAGTATCATGAAGAGCAGTTTTTATAAAGGCAATTGAAGCAAGAGTGCTTCTTATGATTAAAATATTGTCCACATAAAGAACTATGTTCAGAAATTTACCTTCATATTGCTTCAAGTATACATTTGGATCAAATTTTCATCTCTCGAAGTTTTGTGAGAGTAGAAAGGCATCCATTTTGGCATACCAAGATCTTGGGGCCTATTTTAATCCATATAATAATGATTTCTGCAACTTACAAACGAGTGATGGATATGACGTATGGACTTCAGGATGCTTCATGTATATTTCTTCTTGTAGGTCTCCATGGATAAAAGCAGTTTTGATATCCATATGGTGCACCTCCTAGTGCTTGGATGCAACAATGGCCAAAACTAGCCTTATGGAATCCATTTTTGCAACCAGTGCAAAGGTCTCATGGTTGTCCACTCCTTGGACTTAGGAGAATCCTTTTTGAAACCAGCCATGCTTTATATTTTTAGTTTGATCCATATTCAACAACCTTTTTCCAATATACCCACTTACATTGAACAAGTTTCCTCCCAGGTGGAAGGGAAACTAGCTCCCAAGTTGCATTTTTTTAGAGAGAGTTGAACTCTTCATCTATTGCAGCTTGCCATATTGGATCATTACGAGATATGAATTAGGATCAGATTCAATCATCATATATCAGGTCTTGGACAGAAAAGAATCATTTCAATAAAGAGAAATACATTCTCTTTGAAAATATGACCGGGTTCTCCTTGGATCAACATAATTTCCAACATCTTACTCGTCGGAAGAGAGAGTCTTTTCGACCCATTTTGAGAGATGAGTGGGCACATTAGAATCTAATTCAGAACCTGATATATTATTCTCACTGATATCAGGCATCAAATCTGAAAAATCATATCTCATAATTCCATTTTCATCATCAGAATCATCAATAGAACGAGAGGAAATTTCAACTGTTTCTTCCTCGACTAGTTCCACATCTTGGAGAGGTTCTTCGAAGCGGACACTTCTCTCTATGAATATATTTTTGGTTCTGATATTCAAGAGTTTGTATCCATTTGAATCCTATGGATACCCAACGGACATACACTCAATTACTCTGCGGTTGCAAAGAATTTCTCTTGTCAAGTGGAATTCGAGCCTAAGCAGTGGACCCAAAAACTATGAAATTTGACACATTCGGTTTGTGACCAAAGTATGCTTCAAAAGGAGTTTTTCCTTTCATGGATGAGTGAGGGACCCTGTTATGAACCTAGGAAGCAACATTCATTGCTTCAGCCCAAATATTTGTAGCCAAATCTTTAGCTTCAAGCATGCAGGTGGTCATCTCTTTGAGGGCCCAGTTTTCCCTTTCCGCTACACCATTTTGCTAGGGTGTGTAGGGAATGGAGTGTTGGATATTGAATCCATATTTAGCACTTGCAGAAGATTAGAATTGATGTGATATCCTCCATTATCATATCTGAGTGACTTTATCTTCATCCCAGATGCATTCTCAACAGATTCCTTAAACTCAATGAATCTTTCGAGAACTTTAGATTTTTTCTTTAGGAAGAAAACCGAAGTGAATCTAGAGAAGTCATCGATGAAGGTGAGAACATACCTTGAAACACTCATGGAGGTTGTAGGAATAGGACAACTGATATCAGATTCGATCAGCCCCAAAATACTTGTTGCTCGCCTTTCCTTTCCCCGATCAAATTTGTGCTCATGGTGTTTGCCGACAATGTAACCTTTGCAAATTCCACTGGAGGTTTTGATGGAAGGGAGGCCTTCCACCATGGAATTATTTTGAAGTTGCTGAAGTATTTGAAATTCAAATGTCTAAACCTTTCATGCCACAACCAGCTGACCTCATTCCCATGAGTCAGAAGAGCAGTGGGATTTGCATCAGGTACAAACTTGTAGAACTCATAGGTTTAAGCTAAATGATTCTCTATACCCGTTGCAATGGATTTTCTGGATGCAATTTATGAGATATTAACATCATTCGAGATGAAAGCTACTCTCTTAGACAAACATGTGTGTGTCATTTGATATACACTCAACATATTTGAATCTAAGGAGGGCACATACAGAACATCATAGAAGCTTCCATGTTCAAGTTTTACAGTACCTTTTCCTTTCGAAGTGATTTGAGAATCATCTCCCATGTGGATGGGAATGCTACTGTCGGAGTCCAGGAATGAAAAGGATTCTTTGCTTTCCACCATATGGTTCCAAGCACCAGAGTCTATGAGGAGAGATCTAGGCTTCAAAACATTTTCTATGAGGGCATGTCGTCTTTCGGGATGGATGTTTCGATCATGATTTTCTCTCTTCCTTGTACCTTTAGGAAGATTGATGTTAGTCTTCTCAAGGAGAAGAGTCATAGCATCAAGTTGTTTCTTCATGCAAGAGATTTCAAGGTGAAATCCCTTTCCACAATAGGAACATTTTACCTTTTATATGCCTTCTTTGCCTTTGTGCTTGTTCTTTCTTGATCCTGAGGGCTCATCAAGCTATTGAGGTTTCTCCTTTTGGATTTGGAGCATCAAACTTAGTCTTTTGTCTCTTTTTCTTTCCCTTTCCATTTGTATCCTTGGGTCCTCCAGGAAACCAAGCTTAGTCCTTGGAAGATATGATGATCCCCATTTGGACAAGCTTGTCATGCTCATTTGTGAGGGACTCAATGAATGCATTGAGGGGAAAAATTTTCCAATTTGGGATTGTGAGCTTCCCGGTATGGAATGTGGACACAAAGACTGAATAATCTGGACCAATTTTTTAGAGGATGGCTAGGATGAGTTGATCATCCTCCTTCTCAACTTTGTACTTCTTCAACTGGAGCACTAGGTTCTTGAATTTGGTGAATAAATCATTCATGGTTTTGTAGTTTCCTGGGTTTAGAGAAATCAACTCATTCTCCAGCTGATAGAGCCTCAGGCCATCTTTCTTATTAAACAAAGTGGCAAGTTGATCCCAAATCTCCTCTAGAGTCTTCAACCTAGTGATGTGGAAAAGAAGATCTCTAGAGATTGAAAGGCACATAAATCCATAAGCTTCATCAAGCTTATTCCAGTATTTTGCTTTGTCAACAACATGATTCAACTCTATTTATGTGTCCATTGTGACTCTGTAGATTCCTTTGGAGTGCAGCTGAATATCGATGTCCTCCTTCCATTGGTGGTAATTTAAAGGAGTGAGTAGATCCACAGAAGAGGCCATGAAGTTGTTGTAGCGAATGTAGTGAAATACTTTGAAAAACCTACAAAAAACACAAAAAAGGGCACTGTAAGGTCGAACATCCTGCACTTTTCAAGTTTGCATCACACCTGGATTAGTCAATCAAGCAAGCTTGATCCTAAATTCCTTTACCTGATAATTATGTGGTAAAATTTCTGCTTCTGCTGTAGAGCTCGAATTTTTGAGCTTTTTTCTCAATTTGCATTATAGATCCATCAAGAAATCTTGTTGGAGAAGAAGAGCCTTGTCTTGTCGTGGCTCTTATAGCATATGAAAATTGAGTCATAGTAATATGAGGACCGAGGAACAACTTACAAAAGATTCAAGGATCAATTACACAAAAAATGACACGAAAAGTGTTGCAATAAGAGGTTGCAGCTGTATATTATCAATAATTAATAAAAAGTAGTGATACTATGTCATATACTTTCATGAATAAATAGACAATTGAAATTCCATAGAGGTCATTCAAATTGCACACATGAGAGTGGCTTAGCTATCAGTTAGCCACACTAAACACATCAGTTAACCAGTAATCAGAACAATAATAGGCTCTAACTGAATCAGAGGCAGTTATGACTGAGTCTAACTGAATAGAATTCAACTACATGTCATTAAGTAGGTGAGGGTGCACATCTGACTTCAGATAGCTAAGATCAAGTGAACTAAACTGAATTGTGTCACCAGAAGTTGTTGGAGGCACCTTAAATCACTCTAGTTAACTGGAAATTACCAAAAATAGGAAAAATAATGATGGAGGCTCCTTTACAACTACAATTTAATTGAAAGTAGGTGAAATAACCATATATTAACTTATTTGGGGCACTTAGGTCATGCATATCAACCCAGATTTTATCCTTGATTGAAGGAGGAAGCTCAGTTAGTCTCCCTGATTGAAGGAGAAGACATAGTTAGCCTCCCTGATTGAAGGAGGATGATCTAGTTGATGATGAAATCACATATTTGAGCCAATAACTTAGGATAAGTGGTAAAATAGTCCAATTAGGACAAATAAACATGTGTGGGTGAAGCCCTTTTGGAAAAAAATGGGCCCCTAGACACCTAGTCCAAGATAGAAAATGAACTTAGTGGTCACAAAAATCCGCTAGACCTAATGCACACACATAACTTCATAAATAGGAAAGGAGGAAGAGAATATACATCCTACCTCTAACTCGACAATTGTCCTCACAGTTCCTCATTGGTCCAACTCCCATCTTATGAATATGAGTTGGTAATCCCGCAAACAAAATAATAATACAAAAACCTCCCAAGGAGAAGTGTGTTAAACTATATCTACTTACTGATAAGTTAACAAATTCATGCTTTCAACATAAGAATCACAATTTGGGAGAATAGGCCAAGTTGTATTCATAAGAAATAAAAAGGAAACAAGTACGACAAATGATTATACCTAATCCTTCATAAGTAGCATCTCCTCTAAGCTCCCTTCCAACGCCCTTTCAAAACTCACAAGATCATAAGAACCACCCTTCAAATTGTACATGCTTTTGTGTGAGGGAGGCGGTCCTTATATAGGGAAGAAAGGTTAAAACACCATGGAAAAATGTTTGGATCATAAGATTCTAACAATAATCATGAAAATATTGACATGCTCAGGATGGTTTGGAAGATAGGATTTGAAGGATAGGGTAATCCCACAAAAATCTCATCTAAATCTAGATCCAAAAATCAAGGTAGGCTATCCAAAAGAGGATTGTCACTCCCCTAAAACATAGCATAGCGAAAAAAATGAAGTTTTCGCTCCCCTGAAGGCATGCAAGGAGTGACAAAGCTGTAAACTTCACTTCTTTCTCAATTATGAGGGGGCGGCAATCTCAGTCCAAAGGTTAGATCAAGGTGGTTAAGTGGTTTATTCAACCTCCTAATGGGATAAGACCTTCCAAAAAGTGTATAGGTGATGATATAACCATGAGGAGGAGGTATAAACACATTTAGGGAACACAAAATCCATGCTCCTCATGGTGATGAAGCATGCAAATTCATAGGTGACAATCTAGAGTATAGAAACTGCCCCCTAAAGTGCGAGGTCTGAAGGATCTAATGGCTGAAACAATTTACCAAATAGTAATTCTGAAAGGGTATCTGAAAGAAAACTGAAAGAGATTTGTAATTAAATATCGAACAATATGGCTATTAACCCTGAGGCGGGCATACCCATGCTCGTGGAAAACTAACTCAAAACATGGTTGCATACCAATACAATGCGTACCCATGAAGATATTGGTCAAGGATATGGCCACTGACATACAATGTGGATCCATACTTAAATGATTAAACAATATCATGGATACGAGAATACAAGGTAGATCCATGATACAAAAATGACACAGCCATGAACGAATACAAAGTGGATATGTGTGACATTATACATATGGGTGCCAACATGATATCCATGTAGAACCTACTAAAAAACTAGCCATCGCAACTTGGGTGAAATATATAACAAGAGTCCCTAGGGTATTCAACCCGATCTCATAACGATATGATTCTAGCCATACTAATAAAGGGTATTGGAGTCGAACATGGTAGAAACCACTTGAGTATCGGTCATTGATGTAAACTATTAACAAGTGTGAGGGAAATTACCAATGATGACAATGATTCCCAAGGTATCCTAGTACATTCCAATGAATGTGAATAAATGTGATGGAGTCAAAAACTTGTGGAATTACCCAATCAGAGGCCCATGGTGAGAAGCCACTATTGGAAGCAAAGAAACATACCATTGAGGCATGCATGTTCTAGGGTATCAAATGGTCTCTAAGTCTGATTCTTGAATGATGTGTCAATGTAGATGGGAACATACTCACCGAAAAATTCAAAAATCAGTGCATGAGGAAGCAACTACTCCTGTTGATCCACTTAATAGGCTTGTGGGACGTGAATAATCAATTTTTCAATGTTGGGCCTCACGTCCTTGAAATTGAGCTAGAGACCATTTACTTCTTGACTGGTATATAAAAATGAGGGGCACGAGTTAACCTCATTGAACATTGGAGTAGTGATGAGAGCACTAAAGGTTAAATATCCCAATATTGAAGGCCAGGACCCCATAAAAGTAATGGAAATATACCGATCAAAGGCCATGTTTTTCACCATTACATGGTTGTCAGGGAGTGCAGGTACTCATGATGCAACCAAAGAACAAATGACCTATTCCTTGTAGTGTATGGAAAATGAACTCTTTTACTGGTGTGGAGGTGTACTAGTGAACCTGGAAGATCATATCACTAGGTGCAAAACAAAACGAAAGAAACAATTCGGGTATGGGACTATTCTAGTTTCATTTTTCTTAGAGAGGGTACCACTATCACATCCTTAGTTAGACATGATGATCCATCCTCTGCATGAGTCGCAAATGGAGATACGAATAAGCCATGCAGGCCAACTAGGAGGTCCATAAATGTTTGCTAGATTCTTTGCATGGAGAAGAGAGAAGATCACAATGATTGAGGACTATCCCTACGAAGGGGTGGAATTTCGAGGAGACTGATACATAGTGCTTCCAGAGGGATAACAATGGGATGATACAGGCACATCTTGTAGAAAAATGGGACATTGAAAATTCATGTGTTTTTGGATTTTTTTAGAGTATTTTTATTTTTTTTGTCGTACAAAGGGGATTTATAAAATGTACTTGTTGTATGTCATAGTTGAGGGAACTACGCGACCCGCAGGATCATCATTACTATGTCGACGTGGAGAAGAGTATCAGGTAGAGATAACAAATGTAGGGGGACTTCAATATTTAGAGAAAAACCTCAATGGTCTTACAATGGGTGTTCCCCCCATGAGGCTACATGACATCCCTTACCGCTTACAGAGGCATAGTATAGTGGTGCCAGAGTGTATCAATTGTTTATTGCACCGAGTGGCTTGGGAAGTGGTGTTCTATAGTGAGCACCATGTACCTTGTGATGTGGAGTAGTCTATCTATCCTAGTAGTCTTCTATTTTTGTGACATATGCATGGTTTATGAGAAATATAGCCCACTCCCCCCCGTCCCCTATGTACTATTTTGGACATATGATGTGGCACCCACTTTTGATATGATATATACATGCATATTTTACTTTGGATATTTATTCCTTAAATTTTTTATCTACATTATGTGTTTTTGTGCTTTTTGATATGTACACTTTATGAGAAAATGCTCATATATGTGCAATGTGCCAACAATTTGAAATTAGCTAAAGAGTAAAAAATTGTATTGTGTTCCCTTGAGATGTGTTGGTATTGTATAAAATCAAATGATATTTTAAGAAAATATATCCTTTGTGTTGACACAAACCCAGTTGGTAGGGGTTCCCTGTCCGTCGACACCCAAACCACTGCGATCTCCCTGAGCACCGACCCATATAGGTTTTACCCCATTTGACAACACCCGTAGAGAATATGAAGTCTCACCCGAGATATTTGAGTGAGAGCTGACGGAACCAAGTTTCCGCAGAATGAAGAAGGACCATGTGTGGCAATTTATCAACTTAATGCAACATTATTGAATCAATTTTAACCATCTAACTTATGCATCACAAAAACCATGTCATCATTCAACATATCCCATAATTATATCAAAACTGCAACAAATATATTGATGTGCAAATATATCTAACAGATTAACCTCATTCAAAGTAGAGAAATATCACATCATTTACAAAATCATGTCGTAGACACACATTACATCCATAATTGAGTCGCAGAAGACATTAAAACAGGAAAACAAAAAAGGACACAATAATTCTTCCCAACTTTCGTCATGTCATATTAAATTCCACACCAAAATACAGTTCACCAAAATGGTTCTTCCAGTCGTATACACAGATCAACACGTTCCAAACAGAGCTCAAAAGCAACTAAAACAACCAACATATCAAGAGCTTAAGATCTCTTTACATTTGCAATTCACCATCTGCTTATAGGCTTGTGCCTTTACATTCATGGTCCACTTAGACAGCTGTCTAACTACTTCTTAACTGATTCTACAAAATAATGACCAACATCCACACAATGTGGTCTAAAGCTACAAAAGATGACATAAAAATACATAAAATAATCTATTTCGATCTTGCACGCCATCTTCCACTTGCACGGTGTCTTTGACCTTGCGCAACATCCACGATGTTGCGTAGCTACCTTAACCCAAAACTGCTTGCTATTAGGCCCCAAACACAATCTTGTGGCTCACCCTCAAGCCATGTTAGTTGGACATGGTGTACTCAATGATCTTCTGCTTGAAATCACCTTACTGTTGAGTAATCTCCTTCACTTTTTCTCTGACCTTCTTAGTGATTTCTTGACTGCCTGTTAGATCATGTGCCACCGGGTGCTTCACCATCTTTTCCGCAAACTCCTTCTTGATTTTATGCACTTCCTCTAGTGCAACAACTGCCTTCACCGAAATATGCGGTCCAATATCCCAGAATTCGTCTAATTGCTCACTGTGTCTCTGCTGTCTTTCCCTTGCCTTCCTGACACGCTGTTGCAACTCCTTCAGCTCTGCAGACCTTATGATCTGAACAACTGGTGGAATTGTTCTCAATGCTGTCTTTAGTTTCTCCAGCTGCCCTTCTGCCTCCTACAACTATGTAGTCAATTGAGCCAACTGTTCATCCTGTATTACGCTGCCCCAAAATTGCATAGTTTCTTCTGTCACTTTCTTTGCTTCCTTCTCCATCTCCTCTAGATTTGTTGCCACGTCCTCTATGACGCTCTTTCTTTCTTCTACTTGCTCTGTTGTCATGTCTAGATGCACTAGAGCATTCATAATGTTGTTGTTGTGCTCCAGTTGCATCGTCATGGTCGTCATTCTTCATCTGCATTAGCACCGGCACGATGGCTGAGGTGCATACCATCCCCTATGGTATCGCTGACATTTTTATTGGGTACTTATGATTCTTGGTGAGATTCCTAGGTTGCGCATCAGGTTGACATGGCAGTATATACCTAGGGATATCCTTAGCGGACACCCCTGCGCGAGATGCTGATTCCACAACGCTCGAGCTTGATTAAACCATATGCACAACTTCTTCCTCTTGTTCCCTTGTAGACGTTCTATTCTTCCTCTTCTTCGGCACCGGGGAGCTAGGATTTTGCCCCTTCCTCTTCTTCTTCGACACGAATGATGATGAGCCTATCAACATACTTGCAACTTCCTCTTGTGTTGTTACCGTGTGGACTAGTGATTCTCTTCCACTCGAAATATCAATTGAGATTGGTTCCGTCTACATGCGGCACCAGTGCCCCTCAATGCTCAACAATCGCTCAACCTTACTTCTCTTAGCAACTCACTCAAATCACTATGACTCTACTCTGCAACTCTTGCAAATCTGCTCAATCTTAACTTAGCACAATGGTGACTTACGACCGCATTCAACCTCTTATTATAGCGCCAAATCGACCCATCAACCATCATGACCGAATCATGCCGATCATCATGACCAAATCATGCATTAACTCCCTAAGTTGCCATTGATCCTATCAATCCAACGGTTGGATCCACCATCAATATGTGTTGCTTCAACAAGTGTTGTTGGTTAACTTCTTTAACTGTCTACATTTATTACTGATTTGACTATGTCATGACCTTGTGGCTGTCACGACAGACCTTCCTAACAATGCTATCAACTCTCCTACTTGCGCATCGTCTTCCTCCTGGTGGGCCATCCTTTTATCTGTTCCTCCTTCCTAATTATATATTTTTTCATTGCGTAGTGCCTCAAGCATCGTGCAGTTCCGGGCCTATCCTATAGCACTTCAACATACTACCATTCAAGAGCTTTGGTAGCATCACACCATCTAACTACTGCAGTTGAAATGGACCTCCTGAAGTAATGGAATTAATGATATATGGACCTAACCAATGCATCTGTAACTTACCCGGATGCTTCATGAACTTGTTGTCATACAACAACACCAAGTCTCCTTGCTGAAACTGTTTGTTCTTTATATGTCGATCATGCCAAGCTTTTTGTTGATCCTTATCGATGCGATGGTGAAAACCCGTGACAAAGGGATCCTCCTCAAGATGCACTATCTGCGCCAAACGTTCTTCCAACGCTGCTTCATCATCCACACCCATTACTACTGCGATGCACAAGCTCAGAAAAATGTACTCCATAGGCATGACTGCCTCTTTCCCATGCACCAATTTGAATGGTGTCTGTCCCATGAATATTTTTCAAGTGGTGCAAAATGCCCACAAGATTGCTGGAACCTTCAAATCCCAGTCATCACGGTTCACATTGCATAAATTTGTAAGTGCATGCTCCAACACTTTGTTGAATGCCTCCACTGCCTCATTTGCTTGTGGATGATATGGGGTACTCTTTTTATGTTGTATCTGCAATTCCTCTGTTCATGCGCTAACTGTGTGATTGATGAAGTGACTCCCCTGGTCACTCATAAATATAATTGGATACCCAAACCGAGTAATAATGTTTTCAAACAGAAACCTTGCTGTTGTTGCAGTGGTGCAATCCACAACAGGTGCAGCCTCTGCCCACCTTGTCAAATATTTTGTCCCTATGATAATGTATCGAGCACCAAGTTCACAACCCATTTATTAAATGGATGCAATGTCACTTTAGGTACCAATGGCATCTTGTCCCTCCTGGATGGTTTTTCATTTCTCTGACATACGTCGCAATTTCATGCATAGTCTGTCGCATTGGTATGAAGCCTAGGCCACCAAAGCCCTGCATGAAGCACCTTCCTAGCGGTAGCGCGAACTCCATAGTGTCCACCAACAACTCCCGCATGTGCCTCTGCTAATATATTCACTTGTTCATGCGGTAGGACACATCGCCGTAAGATTTCATCTGGTCCTAGTTTATAGAGTTGTCCAACAATCAATTGGAAATCCAAGGCATAAACCACCAACTGCTTTTTCTGACTTATAGTAAGGTCCTCTGGTGTGGTTCCCATCACAAAAACTGAATTATTTGATCATAATAATCATCAACAATGTCAACTCTGAACAATCGAGCATCTAACAATCTGTCTTCAATGTTTGTTGGTTCCTCGCTTGTCTCAATCTGTGATAAGTGATCTGGGACCGCATTCAATCGACTTGGCTTCACAATGATCTCAAAATCAAACTCCTAGAAGAGAAGTAGACAACGACATATATTACCCCCCAACACAGCCTTATTGACTAGGTATTTCAATGCATAATGGTCTATAAACATCTTGAAATGACCACGCAACAGATAATGGAATTTTTTTTGCAGCGCATATACCATTGTCAAACCTTCCCTTTCTGTGGTTGTATAGTATAGCTTTCGACTAGCAAAAGAAATTGGGTGATCAATATCTCCTTCTCTTGGTTGCACGAGCACCACTCCCAGTGCAATGGATGATGCATCCACATGAACATGGAACTCCTTATTCCAGTCAGGAAAAACTAGTATGGGTACGGAGGCCATCTTGGCCTTCAACATGTCAAAACTGTTTTGACACTCTTGACTCCATACAAATACAACATCCATCTTAACCAATGTTTCCATCAAAGATGTGATCACAACATAACCATGTATAAACTTGCGGTAGTAGCCTATGTGCCCCAACGTCGCTCTAAGAATATTCACATTCGTAGGTGGTGACAAGCTCAAAATCAACGCAGTCTTTGTGGGATCAACAAATAGTCCTTGCTTGCAGACAATATGTCGCAACAACATTCCAAAAGGTGCGCAAAAAATACACTTATTTGAGTGTAGCATGATTTGATGCTGTCGACATCTCTCTCGCATCAGTCGCAGGTTTTCCAGATAGTCCCTGATCAATCCATATACTGTCCAATCATCCATGTAAACTTGTAGAAATTTCTAAATAAAATCCTTGAATGCAGCGACAACAACCTGGGAAAATACTACAGGGGCATTCTTCATCCCAAATGGCATCACTGTGTACTGGAAACAACCCCATTCCGTAACAAATGTTGTCTTGTGGTGATCCTCCTTCGCAATTCTGATATAGTGATAGCCAGAAAAACCATCTATGTAAGAATACATTTCTTGACCGCCTACTCCTTCTAGCACGTCATCAGTAAAAGGTGTCGGAAATGGATCTTGCAGATACACATCGTTCAATTTTCTGAGGTCAACACAAATTTGAACCTCACTAGTATTCTTATCTTGTACTACCATAGGACTGATCCATTTTGATTCTTCAACTGGATCAATTATCCCAGCATCTACCATCTTGTCGAGTTTTGCTTTAACCCTTTCCTTGTATCGCGGATTCAGGCGATACTACCGTACCAATTTTTCATCTGGCTTCAACAGAATCTTCATCTCTCTTAGATCTCCCAGTATCCCCTTCATCTCAGAAAACTTCGTAGGGAATAAATCCTGGAATTCATGCAACAGGTCTGTGATCTTTTCCATGGTCTCTTCGTCCTAGTAGTCCCCAACATTTGCAAACTTTGGGTTCTCCTCCGTCCCAATGTTGACCTTCCTGATCTTCAATGGCTAGTTCATTGCATCTGTTGGTACATTAGGTGCTGTGAAAACCTGAATCCCTTCTGTTTCTGGAATATTGATATTCCGAAGATCATCATCATCCTCTGGCTCTCTTGACACATTGTAGCATTCCATCATTGATTTCATTTGACAATGCGCATGTGAATATACTGGATATTCCACTGGAACTACCTTCAGAACAATGTCGCGGATGAGTTGCAGCGTATTATGAAAATCTAGGTTGGTATCCATGAAATGAAAAGTGTTGGTGAAACAAACCATCAATTCCTCCCAGGTAGTGATATCTCTACACAATTCAACTGATGCATACCAAGATCACAACATTTCATCCAATGTGTGGACAAAGGCATGGACCTACTCATCCTTTGGTCGCGATGACCACAAGGTTTGGCCTTCAATCAAATGATCACTAGGACAATTTCTCCCATCGTACCTTTCAGCATGGTACACTTCCACATCTCCAAAGAGAACTACCATCAATATTTGACACTACGACCATCCAGTGATCGAATTCTTATGGGTCTCCCACCAATGTGCTAGATTCACCTTCAACACTTCCTCCAACGCCAAAAACCATTGTGGTTCTGAAACCTTATCTTTGAATTCAACAAGAAACTCAGATAACTCAGGAAGTCCTTCATATATTGGTAACTCAATGGTTTCAGTCACGACGTGACACAATGACTGCCTAATCAAGACACACTTCCTTAGAGACACCTCATGCATGTGATTCTATAGGTTTTCTAAAGCATCATCGAAATCAGAAGACGAAGAGCTAGTGCTGTGCCAACCAAGCTCCCCATCGATATTCGAATGGATGCAATCTTATGAAATGTTATGTGCATGATCCCATCCTCTGACAAATTCGTCCTTCACTGGCTCAACATACCTTCATTCTTCTGTGGGATCCATCAAGGCAATGACCCTGATGTCATGGTTTTCGAAAGTCATAACACACTTATTAAATTTGATCACTGCCATACTATCATTGGCCCATCCAATCCTCAAAAACACGGGATAGGAACTCCCTCCATCGACAACTTCAATGACATCAAAATATACATAAGTTTTCATACCTTCGACATCTACTTCAAGGTGTCGAACTTTCCCAATTGGTGTTACTCTAATCTGGTTAGCCAGTCATAGCTGTACAGGGGACCAAGCTAACTTTGGGCTCCCCATCTTTTTCCAGGTCTGTCTTGTCATAATATTATCGTCTGAGCCTAGATCTAGGAGGACTGAATCTACCTCATAGTCCCCAATTTGGATATTCATGCGCATGTCTTTCCCCATCTTTTTCTTTTGCAAGGAGTTCACTGCAGATTCCTTCCACCCCTTAGCCGGTCGATGTAATAGATTCTCAATCTCAACAAGAGCATCAGTATCTATTTCTAGCGACAAACTACTCTCAAAGAAGTTCTATAGGGTACCATGCTGTCGCGATGGTCCTGCCTCCAAGGTTGAACCAAAATCAGTTGGCATTTCATAAATAGGTAACTTACATGAATTTCTGCACATATTGTCTTGTGCTTCAAAGAATTTATCTTTCTCCATGTTGATATCAAATTGCGCTTTCTTCTTTCCAACCAACCAAACATATGGAAATGGATTATCTTCTCCAGTTGTCGCACCTCCACGAGTGACAACAGCGACATCAACATCGTGCGTTCTGGGCTTCACTGAGATCGTCGCAACTGTCAGCCCTTGGTTCTGGTTCAGTGGTGGATTAATAGGTGGATTCACATTATTCTAGTTCTGAATTAGAATATGGTTCTAGTTATGATTCTACAATTGGTTCTGGTTCAACACTTGATTCTGGTTCTGCAACTGGTTTTAGTTCTACAACTAGTTATGGTTCTGCAACTGCGGAACATTTCCTTCCTGCCACTTCGCGATCAGCTATGGACAATTATCAACATTGTGATCCATCATGGTACAATATGTACATGTACACTGTAATTGTAGGAGATCTCTCTGATAGTGTCCCAGTACACCACAATTATAACATTACACTAGTCCACAAACTCATCCTCCTCCTTGACCAAATCCTCCACCTCGTCCTCCTCAGAATCCTCCCTGGAATCCTCCTTGTTACTGATATTGTGGTTGATTAAATTGCTGACATGGGGGATTCGAATTCTACTGAACATACTGCGCTTATTGAACATAATGTGGCTTCTGCGGAGCCACCTGCATCTGATTATACTGCGGTTGTGGAACAAACTGTTGTTGTGGTTGCTATGGTACAAAATGCATCTACTATTGTGGTATGTACTATGGTTGATGAGGTGGCTGTAACACCTACAGATGCATTTGTTGTACCTATCCCTTCACATAGTATGAGTCATATGTTGTTTCATGGAGTAGGTCATATGCACGAAAATCCTTATCTTCATTCCCAACTGATCGACAAAACGTGCAGTATAAGTTTGTCAGCTTCATTATCATCTTTTGCATGTACCCACAATCCTCATGTTGATTCCCATATACTTGAAAAATGCAACACCATGTTACACTGACACAACTGAATGCATTTGGCTCTCTTGATAACAAGTAGTTTCAGAAATATGGGCAGTTATCCTTGGTATGTCCATGTGCGCGACATCGAGCACGCCAAACTTCTTTGCGGTGCTCTTTTCCATTCTTTATATCTTGCAACTGGAGTGTCAAATTTTCCAGCTGCCTCCGAATCTGGTTGATACCGACTGCATTTTCTCCAACGGGTGAAGCTTCCAACTTCATTGCAATATCCAGAGCCTCGCTCTGTGTCACAATATTCTGTTGCACCAATGGTAGTATGATATGAGATAGTAACATTGCAATGAACCATTCTTTACGATGAATGTTGCTCATCTCAAAACTGACTCTTGCCATTGGTGTCTTGAACCTTTGATCAAAATCCCACACAGTCTCATTTGGATACTATTTAATTTCCTTTAGTTTTGTAATGTATTGTGCTTCATATTTTGGTTTTCTGAACTCTTCAATTAGCCCTTTCTTGACTTCAGGTAATGTCTTCACCAAAGTCCCTGTGGGAACTTGTACAAAATTCATATACCAATCTAGTGCACGACCCCGAAAGGTTTTCTCCAATTGACCTTTCTTGACATCATCATCCACAGTTTGTTAGAAAGTCCATATTACCTCACACAGGAATTAGTACTGCTCTATATCCTCAGTCCTGTTCCCATGAAACAAAGGTAACTTCACCTCGTTGCCCACCATTTTGGGCCTTCTTCCTACAGTTGTTGATATGCTACTATTAGAGTGCTGCTGGCACGTTGGTGTTGAACTTGCGTTTCTTCCTGATTGTGATGTAGTGCGCGGAGGTGTGGGTACATTGCTGCTCGGGGTTGATCTTACCTCTACCTCGGGAATAGCGTGGTCATCCTCGTCGTCACAATAGGGTCTATTTTTCCTGTGTGGTCTTCCTTCACAGTCTTGCATTTCGATTGCAGCATGACCTTCCCATGTCCTCTGCCTCTTCTCTTGTTGAAACCTTGCTCCTCCTCTCGTAAGACTACTCTTTTCCTCAGATTCCCTCACAGTCTCATCGTAACTTGCACCTATCTACCCCGTATCATTCCATTCGTCCCCCGCTGTCTTCGTGGTATCCACAACCTCCGCACATCGAAGTTCTATTACTGAAGGTGCATTTTTAATATGCCCCTTTTCACGTATGAGCATATTAATAGACATTTGCAATGACAAGAGAAACCTACCTCCTAGCCCGTTAAAGAACTCCCTTTATTCTTGTCTATATGATTTGGTTTTATCAACCGTGAACTCGGTGATAAAGACTTCCAAGATACTATCAATTCAGACTTCAATAGACTGTGATGCTTTGTTGTCTACCTCCTACAACTCTTGGATCAATTCTAGGGTCCAGGACGTTAGCTCACCTCCTTGAAAGTTTTTCTTGTGATAGGTCAATCGCGCCAACCACTCATACAAGATGATCAAGAATTCAGAGAAAAAATATTCGCGTGGACCTTTGTGTATGTACTTTGCCAGCCACTTATCTGTCGTCAGTCCAGGATTCTTATTTTCTTTCTCAACAAACTCTTATAGCTTCTGGTCAAACCAATATTGGATTTCCGGTTTCGTCGGATTCCACAACATGTCACCCCACTCTTCAAAATAAGGTCTCGATAATGGAACCATTTGTTGACACAAACCCAGTCGACATGGGTTCTCTCTCTGTTGACACCCAAACCACCATGATCTCCCTGAGCACCAGACCAGACAGGTTTTACCCCGTCCAGCAACACTTTCAGACTAGATGAAGTCTCACCCGAGATGTTCGAGGGAGAGATAACAGAACCAAGTTTCCAAAGAATGAATAAGGACCATGTGTGGCAATTTATCAACTTAACGCAACATTATTCAATAAATTTTAACCAGTTAACTTACGCATCAACAAAATAATGTCATCATTCAACAGATCACATAACTATATCAAAACTACAACAAATATCTTGATGCGCAAACAGATATAACGGATTAACCTCATTCAAAGTAGGGAAATATAACATAATTTACAGATCCATGTCACAGACACACATTACATCCATAATTGAGTCACAGAAGACATTAAAACAGGAAAATAGAAAAGCACACAATGATTCTTCCCAACTTTTCTCATGTCATATTAACTTCTACACCAAAATACAATTCACCAAAATGGTTCTTCCAGTCGTATACACAGATCAACACGTTCCAAACAGAGCTCAAAAGAAACTAAAACAACCAATAGATCAAGATCTTAAGAACTCTTTACATTTGCAATTCACCATCTACTTATAGGCTTGCGCTTTTACATTCATGGTCCACTTAGACAACTGCCTAACTAATTCTTAACTGACTCTACAAAATAATGACCAAGATCCGCACAATGTGGTCCAAAACTACACAAGATGACACAAAATACATAAAATAATATATTTCCATCTTGCGCGCCATCTTCCACTTGTGCAGTGTCTTTGACCTTGCGTAGCATCCGCGATGCTGCAAAACTACCTTAGCCCAGAACCGCCTGCCAACACTTTGATATAGATGGAGTAATGCAAGATCACAATTGGAGTACATATGTTTTAACTGAAAAACCACTAGTTGGGAGTCTTAGTAAATAGTGATAACGTGTATTCCAAGAGAGGAGGATTTAGTCAATCAACCAATTGCAACATGGTATTCATCAATGTTGTTGGTTGCCGGACCTAGGAAAACTCCACCAGAACTAACCAACTTGCCGATGGGAGAATAGATCACCCATGTTGCAAAATAAAGGTTTTGAGTGTGTCTACTAGTGCCATCAATGAATCCAAAATACTCTAACATCTCCACA
Organism: Pseudotsuga menziesii; assembly: GCA_001517045.1. Lineage (NCBI taxonomy): Eukaryota > Viridiplantae > Streptophyta > Pinopsida > Pinales > Pinaceae > Pseudotsuga > Pseudotsuga menziesii. Next base: position 352,594 of record LPNX010626244.1, on the reverse strand, counting down.
TTCAAGCACACAAGAGGGATAAGTGGTCATAGTTAAAATTCATTCCTCACATGTAAAAGAAGAAAAAATCACACCACACACCAAAGCATGGGACATATACACAAAGTACATACACATGATAACCCTAAGCAAAATACTGCTTGAGGTAAAGACCATTCTGAGGATTTCCCAAATATAGTCCATCATAGTCAACTAGATCATATGTAATATCCCAAATACTGATATTCTCTAATGTTCTATAATAGTGCAGACTCGCACACTCAATCTCATACAGATTTGCAAAATAACTGTGCATGGAAAATCGCCATGAAAAAATGCCCTAAAATATAGCTGAATTAGGGTTAGGGTTTTGCAGAGAGAAATTAACACTTACCACTGATATTCCGGCTGATAATGACTCCAGAGATAGCTGCATGCCTAAGGATCCGAATGGGTGGCCTAATAATGCTCTTTTCCTCCGGTGTTACCACCCTGCAGTACTGCAAAAACCCTCTAAACTATAGGTGACATTTTTATAGGAGGAGAGGTTCGTTCGGGCTGAAAATTTTTGAGCTTGTCCATTTGCTGATGCTGGAGAGATGTCCTGGCACATGCGAAGGTTCGACTGCCTTTAAGTGCCCTGGCGAATTGATTAGCAGTTCTGCTGCTCATGCCTCCAACTGATCTGTTTGGCTGATAGCTGCTCGAGGTGAGAAAAATGATGGTTGATAATCACTACATATTGTAGGATAGGCCTGTTGAGAAAGAGGAAGCTGACATGCGGAGGAAATACTGGGTTTTGTGGTCCCAACGAATCCTTCTGTGTTTTCCCTATTACTTTCAGCTGCAAACATGGATCTACTAATAACCCTTCGGAATGTGTTGGATCTCTGAATACTATAGTATATGATGGATGCAATGGATAAACGTAGATGATCTATCCCAATAAGAGACTAGGGAAGATATCTCATTGCCGAACCCTTGCTAGCTGAAGACACTGTCTCCAGCCCCAACTGTCGTGGCTGCAAACTGTGTTGTTGCTCGAAACTCCAAAATCAATAAACAATAACAATAGCTAATCTCTTTGGACCAATAAACCTTCTTAAATAGAATAACATGTACTTTTACGGTTTGCATGTCACTTTTAGGGTTTACGCTTCACTTTTGCATGCATGCAATTCTAATTTCATGTTGACTTTAACACTAAAGTAAGGCCTGCATGCTCTGCATGCTTTATGATATGAACTCTTATGGCCTTCTTACTACACTGATGAATTAATAATACTGAATTGATGTACCTTTCTGCTCCTAGTGCTATTAGTCCTTGGCTATTCCCTTTTTATAAAAATAGAACATTACAGTCCTCCCTCGCCAAATATTGTTTGTCCTCAAGCAATGCCAACACAAATCCACAATCAATCAATTGAACCAATTGAATCCGGGGATGATCCTAGGGTCCCAATTTATCCTAGGATATTTGTAGCACCCTCTTCTCAAAGCACTGCACTGCACAGTACCATCACAAAATGTCCCATGGAATCCTCCTATAAGTAGAGTGACTAACCACGGTGTAGACAAGGTACCATCATAAGAGACCTCTTGAAAGCATCCTCTAGCAATCACTAAACTGTCAGTCACTGTAATCCCAGGATCCCAAATCAATCTGAGAATTGTAGAGGTCAAAATGCATCCACCGCTACCCTGCGTAGTATCATCACAAGGAGCATCATGTAGACTCTCAAGTAACGCGATCAATAAACATTGTATCCATCCCTCGTAAGGTCTCCCACCTAGATCCCAATGCAAATTTGTGCATATTTCATCCCAATTATCTGAAGGTTCTTGTGGGACTATACCCTTAGCTAGGAATGTCTTCCTGAGAATCACCCACTCAATAGGACACCCACTCTTAATCTCTCTCCAATCCAACCCCCGAAAAGGACTTTTCCCATAAGTACCATCACAAGGAATAATCCTACCAAGCTGACATTCTGCCCTTCTGATTTCAACTGGAATGCTCATATAATGCTGCCAAATTTCTTGATCCTGGACAACCTGTAAAAACCATCCGCCATTGTGCAAATGTTGACTCAAGCTACTACAAGCCTTGTCTATGTAATCCTGAAGAGGACTGCTTTGAAATGCAATAATATGTTTCTTCTGCTGCCACATCAAGGAATCCAACTGGTCTTCAACACTAGAAAGCCTGATTGCTGACTTGGTACATACAACTCAAAGAACTATAAGCTCAACATCTCGTTGTACTATGGTGTCTCGAAGTATCTTGGTCCTCTCTTTCATTGCTAGAATTCTTTCTGTAACACGTTCAATCTTCTTTCGGTGACTATCATCTGGAAGCTCTATATCATGCATGTATAAACTCTCCTTAACCTCTGTGTGTGATTTCCCACTATCTCGACTGCTATGCTCATTGCCTTGCACCTCATGTATTTCTCCTATCATAACTGACTGGACTATTGCTGTAGGTGATGAAAAGTGTACCAACTCCAACTCATCAGATGACTTGTCCATAATCTGACTAGCGAATGTGCTTGTGTTGCTAGACTCACATGATGGATCTAATGCTATCTCCTCATGCACATCCTCATCATGTACGGTTAACTCCAAATCAAGATCACCAACAACCTGTACTTCATATTCATCTTTCTTCACTCCCCCAACTATGCCTTTCAGGATATCCTCATCCAAATCCTTGGGTTGGCACCCGAACTGGATGGTGTAATAATCTTGAAAGGACATTGCTGCACATACCTCATCACCCAAGGCTAGATACCCCTGATATCAGGGCAAGTATTGAAGTACTGCTAACCTCTTCCAATTTCTAGTCAAGATCCTTCTCATTGTCTTCATGTTCTCACAAGCTGGAAAAGAAAAACCTTTGTGATGACATGCACTTCACCAACATCACTGACATGCATTTGCATGTACACGCATGCATCAACAGACACTTTTATTCAATTGCTATGTTCCCACAACTGCCAAGGATCATGCTCTGATACGACTGTAATATCCCAAATTCTGATATTCTCTAATGTTCTATAATAGTGCTGACTCACACTCAATCTCATACATATTTGCAAAATAACTGTGCATGCAAACTCGCCATGCAAAAATGACCTAAAATTGAGCTGAATTAGGGTTAGGGTTTTGCAGAGAGAAATTAACACTTACCACTGATATTTTGGCTGATAATGACTCCAGAGATAGCTGCATGCATAAGGATCCGGATGGGTGGTCTAATAATTCTCTTTTCCTCTGGTGTTACTGCCTCGCAGTACCGTAAAAAACCTCCATACTAAAGTTGACATTTTTGTAGGAGGAGAGGTCCGTTCGGGCTGAAACATTCTGAGCTTGTCCATCTGCTGATTCCAGATAGATGGCCTAGCACATGTGGAGGTTTGGCTACCTCTAAGTGCCCTAGCGAATTGATTAGCAGTTCTACTGCTCACGCCCCCAAATGATCTGTTTGACTGATAGTTTCTCTAGGTGAGAAAACTGATGACTGATAATCACTGCATACCATAGGATAGGCCTGCTGAGAAAGTTGAAGCTGACATGTGGAGGAAAGACTGGGTTTTGTTGTCCCAACGAATAATTCTTTTTTTTCCCTGCTACTTTCGGCTGCAAACGTGGATCTGCTAATAACCCTTCGGAATGTGTTGGATCTTAGAATACTATAGTATATGATGGGTGCAATGGATAAACCTAAATGATCTATCCCAATAAGAGACTAGGGCAGATATCTCACTGCTGAACCCTCACTAGCTGAAGACATCTCCAACCCCAACTACCATGGCTACACGCTGTTATGTTGCTCGAAACTCCAAAATCAATCAACAATAACAATATCTAATTTTTTTGGTCCAATAACCCTTCTTAAATAGAATAACATGTACTTTTAGGGTTTGCATGTCACTTTTAGGGTTTACGCTTCACTTTTGCATGCATGCAATTCTAATTTCATGTTGACTTTAACACTAAAATAAGGCTTGCATGCTCCGCATGCTTTATGATATGAACTCTTATGGCCTTCTTACTACACTGATGACTTAATAATACTGAATTGATGCACCTTTCTGCTCCTAGTGCTATTAGTCCTCAGTTATTCCCTTTTTATAAAAATAGAACATTACATCATAGGACCCTTTTTCTAAGACATGTTTAACAATGTAAGGCCCATGCCACATGGATTCAAACTTTCCTACCCCTATTTTGTCATGTATCTGATTATAAGCCAAGAACAAGTCACCTTCATTGAAGGTATTTGGTTGAATGGATTTCTCATATTGAGGTTGACACACTTCTTATGATTTTCATTGGAAATAGAAGCATCACGACATGTCTCATCAAGTTTTGTCAAATATGAAAATCCTTCTTCCCCTACAGAAGTATTAGGTAAAATTTCAATAACCAAATTAAGAGATCGGATCTTGCACTCATTAGGCATCACATCTTTCGGTACGTAGACCAATTGAAAAGGTGTAATACTGGTTGATGTTTTGATTGAAGTCCTTTATGCCCATAAAACCTAAAAGAGCATGAGATTACAACTAGATTTATGTGTCCCTACTATTGGCTGGCCAAATTGACACTTTTTGCACCTTCTAATGCCCATTTTTTACCTCTTCACTTGATCACCATACCCTATCAATCCATCCATATTTTCATATATTCACCCAATTACCCAACAAGTATAGCCAGGTATAATTATTTACTAAAACTCTTTAATTTCCTTCAATTTAATGTTTTAAATATGATTATTGGAAGCTCGTGACTAATCATAATGGATTTTTCAGCATGTTTTGATTTCAACAACATATTAAACATCAATGAAGGTTTTCTATGTCATTTTGGTGCATCCATATTTCTCAAACAAAATCATATTCCTCCATCTCAGCTCTCATTAATGATTCACATTTACGAACCAATGAGATCTTCATCTCTAGGCACTACGAGCCATAGAGATGAAGATATGTTATTAAGATTACAAATTCAAGGCGTCTTTTGAGCATGAAGAAGTTGATCAGTAAATGAAGGATTCGTTTATCTTTTTAAAATGGTTGGACTCTTAATTAGAAGATAGGTTTTTTTGCTTTAAAATCGAGGTTAACTATTCTAGTTCCCGAGTTATAAATCTGTGGATCAAAATGTAATAGAATAACACTGATAGAGGAATTACACTTCTTAAACACTGATTTTTTGAATTTAACAGAGATTGAACTTATATAATGTTGTTTCTATTATCTTAAGTAATGTTTTATATATCTCTTTAGACTGTAATTTAAATTGTTTATGTTTTCAATGTTTCTTCCTTTTATTATATGTTTGCAACTTAGAGTTTTACTCTGCATGTCGTTTAAGGACTTTTGGTCTTGTTGGAAAGGATCCACCGGGAGGACCATAAGCCATTTCCCCTTTAGTTTTAGTTTCTGTTAAGAATATATTATTTTTTGTTTTTATTAGATGTGAGAATTTCATTTAGTAGAATTGACAAGCAATTGTAAAAATGAATTTGTATACGATTTGATTATATTTCTTAATGTTTTATGATTGTTTGATTGATGTGCACAATGTTTGATGATTTATAAACAAGCTCAGATGTCTGCATAGATTTAATTGAAGCATTATTTTGAATTTCTAGTTTTATAGATTCGAAATATACTCATCTTAATGTAGCTTTAGATTTTAGTTTAATACATGCATTTCTTTATGCAAATTTGGATTTATGAATATAAGAGACTTATAAGTTGTAGTATTATTTTTGAAGCTTAAGGTCTGTAAGTTCAAATTTTATTTATCTTGCTGCGAGTTTAATTCACATAGTTATTGTAATGAACAGTAAACTTTGTGTTGATATCGGTTCTTAAACTTACAATTTACTTTTTGTCACATGCTCCATTTTCTGTGTTGTTGCATAGTTTTCTATACATTTGAACCATTTTCCGAGTCATATCAATTTGAGAAATTATCATTAGATTCTTACACTTGTAGGGATATGTTTTAGAATTAGGATTATATCGAATTTGTCTTGAGGAGTATTTCACTTTCATACCTTTTTTTTATTAAATGTTGAAAATTTGAGTGCTCTGGAGAATTTGGATTTTTGTATTTAGTTAGCACTAGGGTTTTAATATTGAATGAAGTTGATGATTATTATATTAGGTTAGATTAGGCTAGATTAATCTTAATCCTGAACATATAGTGTTTGCATCTCACAGACTCACAAGCTACCTCCCTGGGTTGACAATTTAATACTATGAATTATTTGACATATAAGTTCACCAACATTTTTGGCGTCCTTTTCGGTGAGATGCTAAAGGGATTGAAGTCTCGATAAATAGGTTTCCTTTACATTTAACAACAAGGGGGAGGGGAAATGGTAAGACATAAAGATGACTTCACTATAGAATTTTTGTGGTGTAATAGCCTAACGCATCCACTTTGGTGGGTCACCCCAAAACCTTGTTGTTCCTTTTCATGCATGTAAGTTTCCTATTCACAAGTGTGTTTATTAATACACGTGTTTGAATTGCTTTCTGTTGGTGTGTCTACTTTTTGCAAGTTTATTATCCATAAGTGTGTTTATTTTTCATGAGAATGTGTTATGCAAAGTGTGTTTATTTATTTGCAAATATGGGTATCTTTATTTCTTTCTTGATAATTTACAAATTTGTAAGAAGTATGTTTCTTTCTTAAAGTAGTTTGTTTTAATTTTACAACAGGATTTTTAAACATTAATTTTTTTCTAGAGGAACTGCAATATCCTGGCTATTGACACATTTATGAAGCAAGATTTTTGAAGCAATACAAACTTAAGGATGCTCAGGAATTTATTGGGAAAAGAAGGTCTCATTACCACAAATAATTTCCTTGACCCTTGTTCTCATGTCAGATTTAGATTTGAAGAGAAGTCTACTATACAAAGGAGACAACAGATCCATGAGCACACTCAACATGAATATCTATTAAGCTATCCTTCCACATTGGTTGAAGGGGCCCAATAATCATGGATGAAGACTGATGAAGAACAACAAGTGGAACCTGAAATTGAAGAATTCCTTGCTTGTTTAGCACCACATGAGGAGTATGTACTAGAAGATCCACTCGGTATAGTAATCAAATATGTTGGACAAGGAAGCTTTGTAAAATGGGAATTCAATGAAAAAATGGTATGAGTCAGTCATACAGTCCATGACCTCCATTTCTCAGCAATTCTTAACATCCAGATAATGTGAGAAGTTGATTCATCATATCTGGGTACTTATTAACACCTATTTTTCAACATTGGATGAGTATTCCAAGAATCTTGATTCGTATATGGTTACACTGGAAGTATGTATACACTTGAAGGGATCTTTTCACTTCCAGTAGAGTAGGTTAGTATAGGAAATAATAATAATAATAATAAAAGTAAAGATAAACATAAGCTATGTTGTGAAAACTTGCTTGACTGGCATAGCCTAGCAGGGGCCTAGTTAGAAAACCAGGTAACTGGATGACTAGACTCCATAATAAAGTTTGTTGGTGATGCCTATTTCATTTCTACAAAATCATTTTCTTTGGTGCTCAGCTAGATGATGGGAGATTCATTAAGGATTTCCTTCCAGAAAGTTTCAACCCATCGACTTCAGAACATTTTCTGTGTTTTAAACTCGAGACATTAGGGGGTGCCTTGGATCCTGCAAGCCCTAATGTTAGGTATCCTTGTCATCTGTTAAGGAAATACATTAATGTTTCTTGGAAAATTAATTCTATAGTTCATCCAAATCCAACAAATCTTTTCATGACTGTTAGGATGTACCAAGTGCCTTGATTTCCATTAACATTAAGGGTGGAATATCTCACATTGGTTAACACCTCTCCTCATTGGTTGGTAATCCAATGATTTCTACCAGTGTTCGACATCAATAAATTTATTCACATAGGTAGATCTAGACAAACAGAAGGACGTGGATGAAGACCTTACAGTTCTTTACTCTGTAATAATGGACAATTCCAACAGTTTGTAGCTTTTAATTTGGTACTGAGCAGTCTATTCCTTTGTTTTCTACAGCAGTACAATATCATTCAGCATAGACATTGAGAATCCTATTAGAAGTGTCATTCTTAGTATTGCAGTAGCATAATATTTTGCATGTTATAGCAGAAAATATGATATTGTTACAGAAATTCCATTATGTCACAGCAATTACAGCACACAGCAGAAATTTTGGCAACCAAGGTATTTCTGAAGTACTTGGTATTATAAGGTAAATCTTATATTAGGTAACGATTTCTTCTTTCAATATATTTATTTCATTAAATTTAAGGAGATTTTATTATGAATTATACTTACAATACTTGCTACCCTTTGAACGCTATCATATAATACCCTTTTCACCATATCTTTGTTGTCATCATCATTCTATAACCCCATTTATCTTATTAATAGATCTTCATCTATATTGCACATAGTGCCTAGAGATGAAGATCTCATTCATTTCATTCAAAATATGATGAATTTTCTTTCTATCTATTGATAATTCGATTCCCTTTTCATTTTTCCATGCATAATGGTTCATCATTACACTATCTTTTCAATACCCTCACCAATCCATTATTTGCCATTCATTTGAATAATGATGAGTACGACTCAGGTTTATCGCTTACCCTTCATTAGAAGCATTGGATACAATTGAGAAAATATGATATATTTGTCATGCACTTACCTAGTAACCCTCTCCATTTCACCAGTTCCTATTCCGTCCTCTGTCCTCCATCCAATTTCCAGTATGAGCATAGTGCCAAGCAAATTATGGGAAGAAATGGAGTTGAATGTCATGAGCCAAATTCTCTATCTATGTTAGAAGGCCTTTTCTTGAGTTCAATGCATGTAAAGATAAGTTTGAAGGCACATATTGGTATAAGTTCTTTCATAAGTTCCGAGGGTATGCTGATGAAATAGCATTATAATTTGCACAAGGATTTGATGGTAAAGTTGTTCATATTGGTAATTTTATCATGGAAGTATTTGAGAAGACAATTTCCTGTGCCGCTAGCTTTTCTTATCGAGGGGAATGATGGTTTAAGAATAAACCAATAGAACGATCAGTATGTACCCGGTTTATAAAGGAAGAACATCAGTTTGCAAGTTGGAAAAAAGGTTTTCCTCATGATTGGATGAAAGACGAATGGAGAAATGTGCTATATGTGTTGCATAAATGGTGCTTAACCTACGAAGGGAGGTATGTAATTAGTTTGAATTACCATGTTCTCCTGCTTTTACATTTCAAAGATGAATTGGAAATGAATTTCCCATATTTTCTATGCAGAAATCTAGATAAGATGTCGAGGCAGGTTCAGAAGCACTTTGGTAATCCTTACAACAGTCCTTACCATCATGGTTTGATTAAGATTCTTATTGAAGATGAATTGCGTATTCATAAGGATACCTAGGCTAATTTTGTGAACAGAGTTCAGGGTCTCCCTTTATTTGAAATCCCTCCTTCTCCACACATTCAAGTTTCTATTCAGGCTGAAGGTTGTGAATCAGAAATCGTTCCTGAACAAGAGCCAAAACCACCTCTAATTAATATTTTTTCCTCAGTATCACAGAAATTAAATAAGCAACAACATCCGTCTAAAAATCTTGTCGTTTCCAATCTCTCAACACCTTATCGTACCACAAGAAGCATGACTCTAAAACCCTCCAATTCAGATTAGAATATATCCCAGTAAGCCTTAATTGATTTATAAGAACCCCTTGAGTCAAAACCAGAACCCTCTAAGAAGAAAAAAAAACATCTCTTTAGATCTATCTCCTTTACTTGAGCATATTTTCCTCAAATCGATTTTTTTGATTTCGATTTTCCTTCTTTAAATATTCCTAGGAACTTCTCTCCTGAATATGAATATATTAAGCCTACTCATGATTCCTTGTCTTCCAAATATGGTCATGTGGAATATAACCCTGAATTGTTTAATCCTCGGCAATTTTACTATGGTACTCCTGAACATGACCTATCTAATACTGAAGTCCTTGCTACTATGCCTACGACCTATGTAATTGATCAAATCCAGGAAAAGAACAGGGAAATAGAGCAACTAAAGATATCGTTGTAAGAGTATAATGTTCTTGATTGACATATTAAGGCTGAGAATAAACAACTGGAGGTGACCAAAAGAAAATATATAGAAGCCATTGACGAACTGAGGACATGTGGTCTTCAGCTTGCAGAGAAATATGAGAACTTGTTCGCCAAGCGTAAGAAGGAAGTCGAAGAGAATAAATGCCTTGCAAAGGTAGGAAGGACTTGGAAAATAGAGGCCTTAAAACATCTTGCTCAAATAAACATGTTAAAGAAGAAACTCAAAGCCAGAAGAGATCAAGCTAGTGTGAAACTGAATATTACTGTCAATACATCATAAGTTTTGTCAAGCCCAGTTTTGAAATTTTGAAGCTTCTAACAGGTATGTTTGCACTGGAGGACATGCAAATAGACAAGCATGGGGGAGATGTTGGATGGCCAAATTGACACTTTTTTCACCTTCTAATGTCCACTTTTGATCTCTTCACTTGATCACCATACCCTATCAATCTATCCATATTTTCATATATTCCCCCAATTACCCAACAAGTATGGTCAGGTATAATTATTTACTAAAACTCTTTAATTTCCTTCAATTTAAAGTTTTAAATATGATTCTTGGCATCTCGTGATTAATAATAATGGATTTTGCAGCATGTTTTGATTTCAGCAACATATTAAACATCAGTGAAGATTTTCTAGGTCATTCAGGTGCTACCAGATTGCTCAAACAAAATCGTATTCCTCCAACTCAACTCTCATTGATTATTCACATATACGAATCAATGGGATCTTCATCTCTAGGAACTATGTGCCATAGAGATGAAGATCTGTTATTAAGATTACAAACTCAAGGAGTCTTTTGAGCATGAAGACGTTGATTAGTAAATGAAGGATTCATTTATATTCTGAAAACGATTGCACTCTTAACTAGAAGACATGTTTTGTTGCTGTAAAATCGGGGTTAACTATTCTAGTTCCCGAGTTATAAATCTGTGGATCGAAATGTAATAGAATAACACTGATNTATATCTTCAGACTATAATTTAAATTGTTTCATTTTTTAATGTTTTCTTCCTTTTATTATATGTCTGCAGCTTAGAGTTTTACTCTGCAGGTCATTTAAGGAATTGTGGTCCTGTTGGAAAGGATCCACCATGAGGACCATAAGCACTTTCCCCTTTAGTTTTAGTTTATGTTAAGAATAGATTATTTTTTGTTTTTATTAGATGTGAGAATTTCATTTAGTAGAATTGACAAGTTATTGTAAAAGTGAATTTCTATACGCTTTTATTATATTTCTTATTGTTCTATCATTGTTGAATTGATGTGCACATTGTTTGATGATTTAGAAACAAGCTCAAATGTATACATAGATTTAATTGAAGCATTATATTGAATTTCTAGTTTTAAAGATTCGAAATATACTCATCTTACTGTAGCTTTAGATTTTAGTTTAATACATGCATTTCTTTCTGTAAGTTTGGATTTATGAATATAAGAGACTTAGTTGTAGTATTTGTTAACAATAAAATTAACACCCTCAAACATGATGGTTTGAAAACATATCTTCTTTTCACCCGCAACATGAAGACCAGAATTTGGAACAAATTGATAGCTTTGATCTCTCATCAGATCACTACTTCCGCAAAGGAAGAAGTATGTGAAGACAAAGGTTTCTCTAAAGAATTCAATACCAAGACTACTTAAGGATCAAAACCTAGTCACCACAACTCCCGGAGTGGAAAGAATACATGGCATATGTATTAATTGTCCTAAAAACCTGGAAATTCAAGTAAAATCCCCAAAAACTAAGGAAAGTGGGTTTTATTAAGGAAAGAATAAAAAATATTAAACCCACATTCATGGTGAGTGATTGGAAACACAAATCCCAATGCTATATAAGAAAGGCATGTCGGAGGAAGGAAGGAGGACAAATTATAGAGAAAAGGCATGCGGGAGGAATGAGAAGATAGATAGAACCTTTCTTGTACTTCATAGTTTCTTGGATAATTGGCATTGATGGAGAGGGGTAGTTTAGAGAAAGGGAGAAGGGGATTCACCCACTATTGGGCTGTAATCACCTTCCTCTCAATTTAATATGATGCAATTCAAATTTCCTCTAAATATTGTGTTTCAATCCATGTTTGTTTAATGTATTTTTTCAACATTTAGTAGATAGATTTCATGCTTTATTTGAAGTTTTGTAAGAGCTAGAGGTAAGGAAATAGCTAGCTGCTACTAGTGGAGGCCTAAAGGCCATGGAATCTGGGTAAAAAGGATCTTCACCAAATGACACACTGCAAGAGGTAACCTCCTCCCTTCCCTCTCTCTATTTCCTTTGGAAAAAGTGTAGGAATTTCAGGAAATTGTCCATTATTGCATATATTCTATCAATAAGATTCACCCTCCCTGAATTTAAGGAAAGATAGGCTATAGACACGTCCCTGCAGTCAAATCTACCAACAAAATGGCGACCATACTGAGGACCTAAGGGGATCTACTCTTGAAACAAGTTTTCTTGAGAATTTCCCCTTGTTTGGGTGTTTCTTTCCTTTTAAACCTTTGATGCATGCTTTGTATTGTTCTTAGAAGGTTTTAAATCAGTCCTGGAGGTCAAAACCGGTCTAGATCTACATTTTCATAGTTAAAATGCTTGAAAATTTTGAGGGTTCTGTCGTGAGATCTCGTGTTTCTTGGTATACATGGGTACAGGGGTAACATAAGCGTATACATGTGGGTACAACGGTAAAAAAAGCATATACATGCGGGGTTTCTTTGAAAATTCACATATATACTCTGGTTTTCTCTGAACAGTAGCGTATGGAACAAAGTTTAGTGTTTAGGGCATAAATCCACAATTCTTGTCCGTTTTGAGTGATTGTTTTTGCTGTGGAAAGATGAGACAACCATATATTTTATTTTAAATTCTAATTTCATCCATTTTGTTTAAATATTTGAGTATTTTTTGAAGAATTTTGAAGTTTGGTGTGCATTTGGCTGAAATTTGAAGGATTGCAAGTTTGGTGTGCATTTTTTTGCCTGAGTTTGAAATTTGTGGAGATCACTAATTTTTGAATTTTTATTGAATTCTTTTGAAACTTTGCAGAAACTTTATTGGCATCCTAAAACACTTGATAAATACTAATATGACCTTTTAAGATCATTCTTGAATCATTTGGGGACATTTTCCTTCAATTTTGGAAGGCTTGGAAAACTCTTTTTAAGAAAAAACTAGAAAAAATCACCTTTAGGAGGAGGTTCTTTTTAATATTATTCAAAGTTTTCCTTGAAAAGAATGCTCAGATATGAAATTTATGAAATGTTTTCCCTTTAAGTCATTTATTTCAAACATTTTTCGTTTCTAATTAGTGATAATTAAATCCAACCTCTTGAACCCTTGATTGAAAAATGAAAGAGATTTCAAAATTTTGAAGTTGATTTTGCAATACACACATCTGAAAGATATCAATGAACCTCTTGATCTCTCATAGTATAGAAGTTCATAGAATGAAAAGATAGGATTAAAAGCATTTGTGCATTGATTTGGTTTAGTACCATAATTCGCCACATCATTAGTTCCATCACCACTCCAGGAAACTAATCGAATTACCTTTAAAATAAAGGCTTAATCTAAAAACAACCAAATTTTTTTCTTTGATATCACCAACAGGATTAGGCTAGGGATTTGGGTTAAGATGGCGAGTTAACACTCCAAAGCCACAAAAATTTAAACTAGTATTGATTAACAAGAGTTAAATCCATTAGTATCAAAGAGTGCTAGCCGGGAAAGCGCTTCTAACACAAGCGTCAAGCACGAGGTCAATCCGAATTAGTAAGGGTGGTACCCCCCCTCTTGCTTCTTTGGTAGGATATGAGCACATTACAGTGTCTTGGTTAAGTGACAAGTCCTCGGGGTGACATCACTTTTCTGATATAGCTAGGCTATGTGAGTTATCTTGGATTGATGACTGTCCTACCCGGTCACAGATTGTGAAGTGGTAACCATAGCTTCTTGTCCTAGGGCATCACATAGGCTATTGTGAGTGGTGGACACTTGCAATACTTGAGACAGACACAAGGTTTTTTCAGCTCCTTGGGAGGGTGAGTATCCTAGCGATAACACTTGGACCCCTGTCGATTGAAAAACAGTGTACCTGTTTCTTGTACATTCACCATTTAGTAAATCTTGAGACTGAATGTCCCTCAAGGGCTACTAGTTGTGGAAGGCCCTTTAAAAATCCAACTTTCCACTAAACCTCAGTTTTTTGGAAAAAAAGCTTGATTGTTGCTTCCTTAGGGACTTTTGAGTGGTGTGGACACTTTGATTTTTGTTGAGTCTAGCTGCCTTTAGGATTGTTTGACTATATTTTGATATACTCTAATAAAAAAATCCTTTTATTAAACTTCAAAGTGATTAATCTCTTCATCCACCAATAAAGGTGGCAGTGAGGAAAATTACCCAAGTTTGAAGGCCCCGCTACATTGTGGAGGCATATAAATGAACCACATCATTGTGACTTTGAAATTGAACTACTTATAAACCTAATCAAATATTACTAGAGAATAACAACGTCAAATCAATTCTAAAAATTTGTCACATCATGGATGAAACATAGATAGAATTGACGATCTTACTTTAGTTGAGATTGAAAAAATAAAATATCACACATTTTCTCACGTAAATCCACCCTTAGCACATCCTTTAAACTCAATAATAATTACGGAAAGTGAGTCATAAGTTCATCTTTTCAAAAGTTGTGATAAAATGCAGAACATTACAATTGACCCTTTGACTTCGTTAAGAGTTGCATGAACCATATCAATGTAGCCTCAAATGGTTGCGGGAGGTTATCGAAATCCTCTTGGAACACACAATAGTTGTCTCGGTTCTACTTCTAGGGGAAACCCTTTACCATGGAATGTTCATATTCCTGGCAGAAATAATGCATCCTAGAACACAAATGCCAATTGGAATTACCCTTCATTGATGGGAGGAGATGCCCCAGAGGGTTATCCTCTTATTTATCCTAGCGCAATTCCCAGGGGCAATCCACCTGTCAACCCCATTCCATAATAGAATGGTCATGTTTTAGAAAGTAAGCAATATTTTTGGATCCAACCTCCATAAGGAGGAAACATACCTTGGAATTCCAATCAAAACCAAGGACATAATCAATGGAATGATAAGGTTTTAGGAAGCAACCAATATTCTTGGGACCCAACTCCATCAGGAGGCTATCCACCCAGTGGTCATGTTTTAGGAAGTAACCAATATTCTTGGGACCTAACTCCATTAGGAGACAATCCACCCATTGATCATGTTCCAATAAGTATCCAATCTTCTTGGGGGAAGCCTTCGCAAGGGGGAAACCCACCTTGGAATACTAGTCAAATCCAGGGACCACCTAAATGGTGTGGTCAGATTCTAGGAAATAACCAATCTCACTGGATTCTAACCCCGCAAGGGGTAAATCCAACCATTCATCAATGGTGTGGTTAGATACCAATAAATATCCAATCTCCTTGGAGTCTAACCCCGCAAGGGGGCAATCCACCCATGAATCCCATTCCACAATGGAGTGGTGAGGTTCTAGAATATAACTAATATTTTTGGAACCAACCTGCAATACATGTATATGATCAAGTTAGGCCTCCACATGGACCTCATGCCAATGGTATTATTGGTCCCATCAACAACGTCCTTGAACAGATAACCCAACAAATGGGACAAATGTCTATTCAAACACTAGAACCTACATCTAGTCAGGATATGCAGCAACATGCTAAGCCTTCTCCAACTTCTAGAATCCTCATAGTTTAATCCATGGACCTTATGGGATATAATAATAAGTACAAGGGTAATCACGGTTTTATTCCTTCCCAAACTCCTGAAAAAATCATAGTTCAATCCATGGAACTTAGAGTAAATAAGAAGAAATACAAGAGTAAGCAGAATGCTAACTTTTGGGAGGGAGATACACTGAATCCAACTCAAGACAGTGGGAAACAACAATATATTGTATTAATGAAACCTTTTCTGCAACAACATCATCAAATGATTGCTACAACATTGGAACCTCTGATAGGAGGAAACCAGTCAAAATCCCCGCAAGAGGGAAATGATCCCAATGCCAATGTATTCATGTGTGGTCGTGAGGTGAAAATTCAAATGATATATAATTCTTATGATGTCCCTCTTAGTACATTGGATCAATAGTAATCACAACCAAGTGGTTCTCTCACCATTGAGAAACCAACCATAGACATAGTACCACACCCCCCATCAGTGATTTGTGCAGAACAATGCATAATCCTAATGCATGAGCTCCTCATAATGCAAATGTTGTTGAGGAAATAGCTCAAGCACCATGTGCCATGTCTACCATGGAGGTGTTGCAATATTGTCATGCACAAAGAAAGGAATTGTTGTCTTCAACTAAGGCTGTTGATCCATCTGATGCAACGTTGATCACATTCGATTTAGACTAATCAACATGTAGGATTCCTTCCAAAGTTGCTTTTCAGATTAAAGTAGCATCTCATGGAAATAATATCTTTCAAACCATAGTTGATTAAGGGACCTCAATGTATGTCATGTCATTTAAATGTTGGAAAGAATTAGGATCACCCAACTTAGTTCAATCCCATACTGTGCAGAAATCATTTGATGGACATTCGTTCTCTTCTCATGGACTCATTATATCCTTCCCTATTGAATGGGGTGGAAAAATAGTCACAGTGTATGTTGAGGTAGTAGATGCGCCTATAGATTACAATTTTCTATTAGAACGTAGTTGGATACACACGATGATAGCTATAGTGTCTTCAAAGTCCCGAATGATTCGGTTCCCTCATCGGGGAAGATTGTTATGATCGACCAATTAGATTACTACATGCTTGAAACTAATATCCAATCGAATGTTCCTTTCATTAGGGATTCTCTAAAGGAGGTTCCAGACATTAGGGTAGGATCGTTAAAAAATGATTCTCTGATGGGAAATTTTGTGATCCCGCAACCCTTATCTGCTATAGAAGTGTCATACTAAGCTATTGAAATGGATTTAACAGATTTGGATCAAAATATTCCCTTTATGGAGGAATATGATCCAGTTACTTGGCCCATTTTTGCTGTGAGATCTCCCAGCTCACTTGATTTCTTGCACATAATGTTATCATCAGATGAAACTATCATTGAAATCATAAACATTTGGTTGTACCCACCTAAGGACATATTTTGTGGGGCCACTGGGAGCATATTTGGTTTAAATCCACCCAAGTATAGGAGCATCTTGTGTATGTTCCTTGATCTTATCAGGTATATTTGGAAGCATGCATATAGGTTTAGGTTATCCCTCAGTGAAGATGCATTTAAACCTTTTGCAACCCAAAATTTCCACAGGGTTGAACCTGTTGGAAATTGGTAGGTCATCCCATCATATCTGTATTTTCCACCATTCCAACAGAAGAGCCTACCAAACATGGGACACCCTAGTCAGAACCCATTTCCATTTTGGTGCCCATGCTGAGTTATTCTCATAGGCCTGGGAGCCCAATTAGTCCCATCATGACCTGGAGTTTGAGACCGTATACTTCTCTTCCATACAGTTCTTCCCATTTCCTGATGGGATCCCTATTTTGTGTTACTTTACATAAGCATGTGTTAAAATATCTGCATGAACATTTGTGTTTACTGCTTCAGTGCTTATTTCTTATGTTGTGTATATGCCTTTGCAGTCACTTTTTTCTCAAAATGCATGTAAACCATTGCTTCTGTTTAAGTTGACCTATACATGTGAGATCTATTTGATTCAGGTAGTTGAGGGACCATGATTCATTGTGATTTATGATTTTGGTGTTTTTCGCAAGAATTAGCATGAATTAAACCACATTTCCCCCTTCCTACTTCTTCATTGCATCAAATTGGATAACCACAGTTACTTGGTTCTATTTCACAGTCTGTCGACACATAATCCTGCTTCAGATAGCCAATTGACGGAGGGAACATCCATAAGAGTGTGCACAACTAGCTCAACCCTTGTTTGCAATATGTATCTTTTCCTTGGCCTGGCCTGTGCTATTGAAAAACAGAGTATTCCCATGCAACACTCATTCCTTCCCATGTACCATAGCATTCTTTATTCTTTTTTCAAGCTAATAAATGAAAAAAGTACTAAAAATTAAAAAAAAACAAAAATCCAAAAAAGGGGAACTTTGAATCGTGTCATATTGAATATTTGAGATAAAGGAAACAGTTAGTAATAGTCTCCCTTGAACATGGAACATAATTTTGTATCCGCTGTCAGTACACCATTTACATTTTGCTTAGGAAGCTGTACCAATAATTTGAACAGATCGCCACCGATAGGATATCCTTCATGTCATCTATGGAGCTTTTGTTGATTCATATGGAGTTGACAAATTTCTCAATGGTTGGTTACTCAAGTCTTATGTTTCCAAGTGTCCATTTTGCGTCGTGTTATGTGTTCAAGGGAAGTCAAACCAGTGTCAGTCATTCCTCAAATATTCCTAACCAATCATGTCGGCCTTCCTTGTGTCAGAATACAGTGTTGGATCTCGCAGCTCTACCAAATTATATCAACCTATTGATCATAGTTTCGTGTCAATTGATGTAGGATGCATTACTGCCCTCCTTTCGATGGATCTGTTCCTATCGATGCCAAATCATCATCTAGGAAACGGATCTAGGAAACCCAGTGAGTACCTTGGATCTTGCAGTCATTAGTGGCAGGATTCATCACAAACGATAGTGGGTATACACCAATGAACCTTGATTGTTTGATTCTACAAGTGTTTGAATTCATAACATATATTCACACTTGTCAGTTTGTACTCAAGTACCTTGGAGTCCATCATCATTATCGGTGGGCCTCCTCACATCTATTAACGGTATACATCAATGACCGATAATCAGATGGTGTTTTATTGTGCTCGACATCGACTCTTTTATTCACATGATATAAACTCATACTATCATTGGTTTGTATTGAAGACCTTTGGGAAAATAGTTGTATCACTCATCGATGCACTGCCCGAGGAGGGAAAGATTAAATTACCATGTCAAAATACCATGAATACTTGGATATGTTGCACTCATCAAATGTGCACTTATATGTTTTTACAGAATTTAGTTTTGACATGGATCCACTGTGTATTGTTCGTGGCCATGCTTGTTTACTGCTGAGCATGGGTATACCCACGTCAAGAATATATCATATATTTGGGAATTTTCTTTGTTTGACTTGCAGGTGTTTCTTCGACTCCTATGTTTAAACTACCTTTTTTCATCATGCCTTGATCATTAAAGAGTATCAGTCCAAAGAGTATTAGAATGAAAGAAAAATCAATGTATTTTGGCCCTCAGCATAGCTTTGGACCTCACACATTAGGGCGCATCTGTTAACAGTAAAATTAACACCCTTGAAGATGATGGTATGAAAACATATCTTCTTTTTTCCTGGAACATGAAGACTAGAATTTGGAACAAATTGAGAGCTTCATCTCTCATCGGATCACTGCTTCCGCAAAGGAAGAAGTATGTGAAGACAAAGGTTTTTCTAAATAATTCAATACCAATACTACTTAGGATCAAAACCTAGTCACCACAACTCCTGGAGTGGAAAGAATACATGGCATATGTATTAATTGTCCTAAAAACATGGAAATTCAAGTAAAATGCCCAAAAACTAAGGAAATTTGGTTTTATTAAGGAAAGAATAAAAAAGATTCAAAAATATTAAACGCACCTTCACGGTGAGTGATTGAAACACAAATCCCAATGATATATAAGAAAGGCATGTGGGAGGAAGGAAGGAGGACAAATTATAGAGAAGAGGCATACTGGAGGAATGAGAAGATAGATAGAAACTTTCTTGCACATCATATTTTCTTTGATCATTGGCATTGATGGAGAGGGGTATTTTAGAGCATGGGAGAACGAGATTCACCCACTATTGGGTTGTAATCACCTTCTGCTCAATTTAATATGATGCAATTCAAATTTCCTCTAAATATTGTGTTTCAATCCATGTTTGTTTCATGTATTTTTGCAACATTTAGTAGATAGATTTCATGATTTATTTGAAGTTTTGTAAGAGATAGAGGTAAGGATCTAGTTAGATGCTGCTAATGGAGGCCTACAGGCCATGGAAGCTGGATCAAAAGGATCTTCACCAAACGGTACGCTACAAGAGGTAACCTCCTCCCTTCCCTCTCTCTCTTTCCTTTGGAAAAAGTGTAGAAATTTCAGGAAATTGTCCATTATTGCATATATTCTGTCAACAAGATTCACCCTCCCTGTAGTTAAGGGTAGATAGGCTGTAGACACATCCCTGCGGTCAAATCTAACGACAGTATTATTTTGAATCTTAAGGTGTGCAAGTTTAAATTTTATTTATCTTTCTACGAGTTTAATTCGTGTAGTTATTGTACTAAACAGTAAACTTTGTGTTGATATCAGTTCTTAAACTTACAGTTTACTTTCTGTCACATGCTCTATTTTCTGTGTTGCTGTATAGTTTTCTGTACATTTGAATAAGTTTCTAAGTCATATCAATTTGAGCAATTATCATTAGATTCTTACACTTGTACGGTTATGTTTTAGAATTAGGATTATATCAAATTTGTCTTGAGGAGTATTTCACTTTCATACCTTTTCTTTTATTAAAGCTTGAAAATTTGAGTGCTTTGTAGAATTTGGATTTTTGTATTTAGTTAGCACTAGGGTTTTGATATTGAATGAAGTTTATGATTATTATATTATGTTATATTATGCTATATTAAGCTTTAATATTGCACATATAGTGTTTTCATCTCACAAGCTACCTCCATAAGTTGACAATTTAATACTGTGAATTATTTGACATATAAATTGACCAAAACCTACCATGCATTGAATCATGGTTTTCAAGAATTCATTAAAAGACTCTACTTTTACATTGGAGTGAGGATAGTAAGGATATTATTTTTCATGAGGAAAACCCAGCTTGGTACTTAGTGCGACCATCATGTGATTCCTAAAATGGGAACTATGATTAGTGACTATAGATTGTGGGACTCCAAATCTAGTGATGATGTGATTGAAAGCAAAGAGTACGACAATGTTTTTAGCTTCAACATATGTAGGAATAACATAATCCAATTTGGAAAAGTAGTCAACAATGGAGATAACATAAACATTCCCCCTAGTTGAGGTAGGCTTACAATGCATGAAATCGATGCCCCATTTTGAAAAGGGACCGAAAACAATGAATGGACGTAGTGGAGTGGGATGAGTGAACTTTTTAGGATGAGAAGCTTGACAAGGAGGACACTTCTTGACAGATTCCATAAAATCTTTGAAAATCGAGGGCCAAAAATATCCAACACGTAAAATATTACGAGAGATATCCATCCCAGAGAGATGACTGCCACATGCTTCAAAGTGTCAGTCATTCAAAACACAGTCAAACTCTTCATGGGTTATACATCGTCATGATATGGAATCGTTACCATGAGGATATAAAGTGTAACCGATAATAAGGTAATACTTCGCATGATGGTGAAATCATTGACGATTATCATGATATAACTAAGGTTGAAAACGTTGGGTTTGGAGATATAAAACAATGTTTCCATACCATGGGTTAGAAGTACTAATGAGAAATTATGACTCATCAAGAAGAGGGTCATTGGGATCAAATTCCTCATCATTACGGGAAAAATCACACATAAGCTCAACAAAAATCAAAGATTTATTTGAATTAGATTTGGAAAACTACAAATCAAATTATGGGAGGATAAAAATCCATTGAGAATATTTACCCCCTATTACTTAATGAGTTAGTTTATGCTACATGGGTTTGGAGTTTGCGATGATAGTGGTTTTGCGAAGAAACATGTAATGCCAAAACATTTGGACAGCAATGAAAATTTCCAAATCCAACTTATCGACATGTGAATAAAAAATTTCAGAGTCAACAAGACTCTTACTTAAGTAGTAAACAACATGTTCTTAGTCATCAAAATATTCTTACACTAGAACCATGCCAATGCTCGAAGTGGACATGGCAAAGTAAAGTATATAATATTGTGTATAGTTGCAGGTTTGAAACAATGGTTCATGTGTTAGATCAATTTTGATATTATAAAGTAAACATTGAGATCAATCATCCCAGAAGAAAGGGGCATATTTATTTAACAATCACATATATCCTTGTGTAATTTCCACAAAATTACAAACGAAAGAACGTAATAAGTTTTCCTTCCCTTGAAAACTTTGAAGTTGGGGATTGTTAGTGGGTGGAGATAAAGATATAATAGCCTCAACCTTCAAGGCTCAATGTAGATCCTATCCTTGGAGACAATGAATCATAGGATACTGCCATCTTCAACACAAAATATACATTTGTGAGGAATCAAGTGAATATTACGATGACAATATAAAAAGAAAATATCTATAAGATTCTCTAGATGATATTCCTGATAGATTGAGTGGGAAGGTAGATCATCCATATAAGGTTCAACAATATTCTTGATGTCGTGGAAGGCATATGCCATAGCTCGTCAAAAAGTGTCCCCAACATTTTTAATACCAAAGGGTAACTTACGATAAGCAAAGGTTCCCCATGGGTAGATGAATTATGTCTTGTGCTGATCAGTTGGGAGGATTTCAATTTGATTATATTTGGGGAAGCCATCCATAAATGAGAACATGACACTTCCAACACAATTATCGACTATTTATTCAATGAAGGGAGTAGGGTAATTTTCCTCAGGGCAATCCTTGTTCACGTCTCTATATTCGACATAAATTCTAATGGTCCCTTGTTTCTTCATCACCAGGACAATATTAAAAACCCATTCAGTTAATAGCATAGGATAAATGAAACCATCTTTCAAAATATTTTAGACTTTTCCTTGATTGTAGCGGTCTTGTGAGGGTGTACCAAGCATAGTTTTTTCCTGATTGGTTTAGCTACTAGGAAATTATTTATCTCAGGAAGTACTATGGATGGATAGATACATGGAATTTCATAATAACTCCAAGCAAAAAAATCACAAACTTCTTGAAACAAGGCCTTATAAAGTTTTACCTCTTTAGAGGAACATGTTTAGTCAAGTTGGATGTTTTCCATGATACCAGGATTCACTGATATATCGATCAATATAGTGGGTGCAATGTTTGCTAAGTTTCCCTCGTAAACCATGTCTTGAATAAGGATAGGGGGTTGAGGATTATCAATAATATCAGGTGAGAAAATAGATTTGATATCATTTTATACTATGTCCATTTTAGGAAGGAAAGATGATCGATGGTGATTATCCTCCCAAGGTAACTCTTCTAAGTTCATGACCTCCATGATGGACTGATTTGATGGAAAGGTATGCAAAAGGTAACCCATAGAAGGAATATAAGAGTCGAACCAGGATTGTAGAAAATACATATCCGATGCCATGAGGTGGTGGTACTCAGAATCCAAGTTGTCAAATATAGATTGGATAACTTGATATTCCACCTTAGTAGGACTAACTAGCATAAAATCACTAATGATGCAATTTTGGATGGACTAGGAACCACCCAAGGGTTAGCTAACTCATAGGATTGTCGTACCATGGATGAGATCATTTTGATTGAGGAAACCTACACTGGAGGATCATGGATCAGTAAAGGAAAGACTCCTATAAGCAAATATTCTTTAAGGATCCCCACTCTAACATCCTCATAATGAATTTTTATTGTCCCAAAAGACGGACATGATGGGAAGAGTTCTCATTGATATTCAGTGTACGAAAGTCGAGCTAATCAATAGTAACAATTTTCTCTTCATGGGGAAATTTTACCAATTGAAATAATGGAGAAGCTATAACAGTCATATCATAGAACTAGTTTCGACAAACAACATATTGTAATCCAAGGGTGCATCCACACTTCCACATGAATGGAAACATATTCTCCCCTAGTTCCATGACTAGTGAAGGTAAAATTCCATATAATTGAAAACCAGGAAATTCAAAATATTTTAGTGTCGTAGGATGTTGATTGATGTCAAGACAACCAATGGTTCTCCAATAGTATAAAGACATAACGGAAGTAGAGTCACCTTCGTTCAACGCAACAAAATATGATATTAATCTCAAATGCGAGATAGTGGGAAAGCCTTGTTTTGAAATACTCCATATTAAACACAATTGAATTAGATGTTTCTGAGTCCACTACTCCAAGGGATGATAAGATCGTTCTACATTGACTAGGACAATTTTGTGGAACCTCAAGGGTTGATATGGAACAAGGTTCTTGTGCCAAATCCTCAAAATATTGTAATTTTGGGTAGCCCAAGCACTTGGATTATATGTCGCATTTTGGATGGTGGCCTTGGGTGGGCACAAAACTATCTCAACAAAATGATTCTATATCTTAAGAGGGATTGAAGAAGAGGGAAGAGTAGTGAATGTGGAGGTTAAAGTTTTGTCAGAAGAAACTCCATTGGATGTTTTATTTGGAGTGGGTTCATACGTCTTTGATCTAGTAGTGACATTAATTTTCTTTCCACATGTTATATAATTTTCATAGCTCTCACAGCCCAGGTTCAACAACCCCACAAAACACCAACAAAACACCCAAAGATATCGACCAGACAGAGTAAGCTTAGTCGAAAAAACCTGTGATGCAGGCACTGTCTCACCTGATATATGTTAATGGGAAACTGACAGAACCATGTTTCTATTGTTAGGTGAGGGATTTCAGTCCCCTGGCACACAACCAAGGTGCTCAATAGAGTCTAAAGGTTGGAGTCCTTTTACCAACTTGATAGTGGAGCAACTGTGTGACACAGGTTATTCCTTAACAATTTAACAGTAAATGAACATGGAGTAATATAAAATGATTCGATGATGCTTGGTCATTCATTCAACTATCTCCACCAATACTGCAACATTCACTTAAGAAAATAAACATAAAAAATAAAAAATAACCCACAAACATTCAACAAGCACATTTAATCGACACAAAATGTAATGTGGAAACCGAACCGGGAAAAACCACAAAGGTGCTCTTCATATGGAATGAGAAATATATGAACCTTTCATTCTGTAGACTTGATTGTAGACCAGGAGCTGGCACACATATGTGCTCACTTATTTACTTCAACCAAAATGTGGCATATGCAGCAAATTAACTAGGCCTGCCTGGTCAATTCCTCGAGTCTGATCCATTGGAACTACAAGCGGTGGCACATGCAGTACGGCTAGAAGAGTGACCATGTACTTGTTTC
This sequence comes from Pseudotsuga menziesii, assembly GCA_001517045.1. Lineage (NCBI taxonomy): Eukaryota > Viridiplantae > Streptophyta > Pinopsida > Pinales > Pinaceae > Pseudotsuga > Pseudotsuga menziesii. The sequence goes on along the minus strand of LPNX010626244.1, from coordinate 327,255 downwards.
TTTCCAGGTCTGACTGTTTACGTGTACCATTATCTTCAAATTTCAGCCGCGCCAGCTTCGGCATGATATATTTCAGCATCTAAAATCCAGCGGGGATCTTCAGTGCAACTAGGGAGGAGCGCGATTTCTTTGGGAGCTTTACTTCTAGTGCCTCCAGCCTCCTTGGTGGAAGGTATGGCGGTAACAGGATCCGCTCCTCTATACTGACATTCCTGTCTCTTCTCAGTGGCAGAACTGGTGTTTCTTTGGTGAACTTGGGCTTCTTTGTGAACTTAGGCTCCCATACCAAAGGCCCTGATGAAATTGGAAGGTCTATGCTCGACAATCCAGTTGATACATACAGTCGTGGACCTGAAGGTGGTGGAATTTGAACTGGGGCCAAAGTAGTGGCAGGATGAGTCTGTGGAGTTGACCGTGCCATTATTTATGGTTCTTGCTACACTTGTTGTGCTTCTGAAGATATAAAATCCTCCAGTATCGGGAAGGGTGAGGCACTGGTGATGTTGGACTATTTGCTGGTACTGGAAATCGAAATAACCATCACCTTCGGCTCTTCTCAGTTGCATACCGTGGTGCGATCTTCTTCTCTCTCGCAAGTAAAATGAATCTAGATGATGAAGGCACATATTTATATGCAGGAACTTGTCCTGCATGTAATCATTCAATGTCAGAGATGCATCACGGTCGATCACATGGGCTTCCTATTTGACCCATTCCAAAATTTACTTCACATGCTTGAACTCTGACTTGTACTTGTCAGGACAGTTATGGCGAGGATGAAGGATGGGACCAAAAATTACGCTCCGTTTCTCCTTGGACCTATCAAATTAATGACATTGCGCTATCCTAACCACCTAAATATTTTTAGGTATCCGTGCTTTAATGGCATCCAACTGTCATTCCCTCCTTTATTGTGGGATTTGCATATTCATGTCGCAGCCTTGCGACATAACAATTTCCTTTTCTCTCCTTTTTTAGTACCCCCTTTTACATGTCACAGCCATCCTGGTAAGGTTTCAACCGGCTGCCATTTATCATTCCTTTGATCGGTGTTCCATCCATCTTATGTAATTTTCCTGCACCCGCGTCAGTGATGTGCGCGATCACATATCGCCCTAGCCAATCTGTTTTCAACTTACCTCGATGCTTCAAAAATTTGTTGTCATACATCAAAACAAGTCCTCCAACTTTGAAGTGCTTAGTATTAATATGACGATCATGCCATGCTTTCTGTCTTTTTTTTTCTATGTTTTGATGAAATTTTGCGATGAAGCGTTCCTCCTCCATTTGAACAAGCTGCGACAATATTTGCTCGATGGTATCCACATCAATCATTTCAGTTAGAGAAATAATTCTTAGGTTTGACACAATATATTCCATCAGCACAACAACTTCTTGTCCATATACCAATCTAAATGGAGCGTGTCCTATTAATATTTTGCAAGTTGTGCGATACGCCCATAGCACAGTTGAAACTTTTTGATCCCAATCATCTCTACATGTGTTGCATACTTTGGTTAATTCATTTTCCAAAATCTTGTTGAATGTTTCAGCTATTCCATTCACCTGAGGATGATAGGGTGTTGTTTTCCTATGTTGAATATGAAATTCTGCAGTAAGCTCATTAATCAACTTGTTAACAAAATGCATACCTTGATCACTTACAAGAATTTTAGGGCATCCAAATCTTGTCACCACATTTTCAAATAGAAAATTTACCGCAATCGTAGCAGTACAATCTTTAACAGGTGCTACTTTTGCCCATCTGGTTAAGTAATCTGTCACTGTGATGATATAGCACGCACCAGTCCTTTTTCCTGGCGAACTGGTAGGACCAACAAAATCAATGGCCCATTTATCAAATGCTTGTATGGTTATTTCATTGCTAGCGGCATTTCTTCAAGTCTCAACAGTTTTCCTGTTCTCTAGAAAACATCACAGCTTCGACAAAAGTTCTTGGTATCAATATGTATGGTTGGCCACCATAATCCAACTTGCAATATCTTGCACATCGTTTCCTTTCCAATGTAGTTTCCTCCTACGGCACCGACATGTGCTTCACTCATTATCCAAGGTCATTCATGTTCTAAAACACACTGACACAATATTTCATCAGGGCCCATCTTGTATAGTTGTCCCGCAATCAACGTAAAATCAATGACTTTGATGATTAAGTGTTTTTTCTATGTAGTGGTGAACCCTTCAGGCACATAGCTTGTAGTCAAGAGGTGGATGATATCCTGATACTGTTTATCATACGCGGTGATCACAAATAGTTACGCATTTGGTAAATTATCCTCTAGGATGTTTAGTTCTTCACCACTTTCTATCCTTGACAAGTGCCCAGGAACTACATTCAATCAACTAGGCTTAACAATGACCTCAAAATCAAATTCTTGGAATAGGAGGAGCCATCGATAGATATTCCTCCCCAACACTGGCTTATTGACAAGGTATTTTAATGATGAATGATCAGTGTACATTTTAAAATGTCCACCCAACAAATAGTGTCTAATTTTTTGTAGCGCATATGCCATGGCGAGTCCTTCTCTTTTCGTCGCAGTGTAATTTTTCTCTGCCGTCGAAAGTTTTTTGTTGGAAAAAGCAATAGGGTGATCAATCGTTCCCTCACCAGGTTGCATCAAAACTATATTGAGTGCGACAGAGGATGCATCGACATGAAAATGGAACTACTTCTTCCAGTCCGGAAATGCCAATATTAGCGTGGTATCCATCTTGCTCTTTAACTTGTCTAAACTTTCTTGACAAATTTCTATCCACTAGAACTTTGCATCTTTTTTCAAAAGCTTCTCCATTGGAACAGTTATCTCTTCATATCATCTGATAAATTTTCTATAATATCCTGTGTGTCCTAGTGTTGATCTGAGTTGTGTGACTGATGTAGGTGGTGGTAAATCTAGAATAATCACAAATTTTGCTGGGTTGACCGAAATTCCATCATGACACACTACATGTCCTAATAATACACCAAATGGTGCACAAAAATGACATTTCCTTGCATTCAATGCGATATGATATTGGCGACAATGCTCCAGCATCATGCGCGGACTTTCAATATGGTCTCTTACTAAATCAACCACAGTCAAATCATCAAAGTAGACTTCAAGAAATTTATGCATGAAATCTTTAAAAGTAGAAACTACTATTCTAGAAAAAATAATAGGAGAATTCTTGAGTCCAGAGGGCATTACTGTATACTGATAGCAGCCCCACTCTGTCACAAAAGTCATTTTTTGTCGATCCTCCTTTGCTATTCTAACTTGGTGATAACCAAAAAATCTGGCAGTAAATGAATACATCTCTTGTCCTCCGATGCTTTCAAGTACTTCATCTGTGAATGGTTTTGGAAATGGATCGTGCAAGCATGCGTCATTCATTTTTCTCACGTCGACACAAATCCCGACTTCACCTGTTGTCTTCTTATCCTGAATTACTATAGGACTGATCCATTCTGATTCTTCATCTGGTTGAATGATTCCTACATCTAGCATTCGATCTAACTCAAATTTCACCTTTTCTTTATACCTCTGATTCAACCTATAAGGTTGTTTTTTAACTGGTTTTGCATTTGGTTTCAGTGGTATTTTCATCTCCCCTAGATATCCTACTACTCCCTTCATCTCTGAGAAGTTGTTGGGGAACAGATCCTGAAATTCATGCAGCAATTCCATGATTTTTGATACTGTTTCCTCATCCCAATAACTCCAAAATTGGTGAACTTCGGGTTTTCCGACGAACCAGTGTTGACTTTCTTAATTTTGAGCGGTTTGAGGAACTGTTCGCTAGAAATACCATTCACTTCTACCTCATGCATACCCTCTAACTCTTATATGTTAAGGTTGGTTGGATCATCATTTGGTTCTCTGACCAGTTTATAACAAGCCATCCAGTGCTGGATCGTCACACTGCACTGGTGGTAATTCACCACTTCGACAGGGATTTCAACAATTTTTTTCTCTTTTATCCTTTGAAGCACAACATTGACTATCGGCTGGTCATCGACAAATTCAAATGTGTGAATAAATTTTTTAACTACCTTCTCCCAATCTTGAGTTCCTTTTCGTAACTCCATGGATGTGTACCAACTACTTGGTGTCATTTCTAATGTGTGTATGAAATGATGGAACCATTCCTATCATGGGTATTCTTTAAATGTCGTGCGACACTAATTGAGGTGTTCGACAAGGTTTGATATCCTTGTGTACTTCTGACCCAAAAATATGATTTCTTCGTCAAATCTGAATTCCAACAATATTTTGCATTGTGGTCATTCAGATATAGATTTCTTATGTGTACCCCACCATCTAGTAGTCATAGCTTTCATCACATAGTCTAATGCAGTCAAGCACTGTGGTTCTGTTACCATTCCTTCAAACTCACTTAGAAAAGTCATAAGATTAGGTAAGCCCTCATATGTGGGTAACTCCCTCGACTGAGTCTCCACTCGTCGCACAGACTTAGTAATCCTGATGCATCTCCTCATAGATACTTCATGCAGTACATTTTTCCAATTCTCCAATGCCTCTCCTGAATCTAATGTGCATGCGCTAGTACTCCTCCAACTCAGGTTCCCATCGGCTGTAGGATTTATGTAATCATATTTTAAGGCAGTGACATTATGTATATGGTCCGAGTTATAACCTTGTCCTTCATTATAGACTATTTCAAAATATCTTTGTCCCTCAAGTGGGTCAATGGGAGAAACTACCCTCATTTCTTCATCTCCGAATGAGAGGATTCTTTTCTTAAAGTTTATGATTGTCTAATTTTCTATTTCCCAATCTATCCCCAAAAGCATGGGATACGGGTTCGTTTCGTCGACAATATCAATCACTTCAAAGTTTGCAAATGTCCTTAGCCCCTCAATGTCGACAGGAACTTGACTTAACCTACTAATCGAGAGGACCTTCGCTTGATTTTCAAGCCTCAACTAGACAGGGGACTAGTCCAAGCGCAGCTTTCCCATGGTTTCCCAAGTTTGTCACATCAAAATATTGACACGCGACCCTAGATCTAGGATAATATAATCCATGTCATAATCTCCTATCTACATAGTCATTCTTAACTCGTAGCCAGTTTTGAATTTCTTTTTAACATGGTTAACTCTTCTTTCAGGTTGTGACGGGGTCTCTTCTATTAGTGCTTTTAATTCTGCAACAACATCTGTATCCTAGATTAACGCTAAGCAACTTGAAAGAAATGAATTGAGATTACTAACCTTTGTTGGAACCTACTTCTAGAATAGATGTTGAAATCACTCAGGAATCTCCCTGACTTCACATGAGGTTCACGGTTGTTGTGTATTTACAAACTCTAGTCACACGTCCAAAAATACTTTCTTATGTTTTTGAACATCAAACAATACTTTCTTTTGCGTCGTAGGTCACACCTGCGATTGTCCCTGTTGTTATATTTTTATTATTTAATTAATATGATCTAGGATATTATCTGAGAGAATAACATGCACAACAATAATCACAAGAGACAAGTGACACAAAGAGTTTTCCTCAGGGAAACCATAAAGGAGAAAACCCCGCAACTTCCTCAGAGATAGAATGAGCACCAATAGAAAAAGTTAAACCCAAAAACACAAATATGATCTTCGATATTTGTTCTCTCTGTCACTTGTGCGAGATCCTCCTCTCTCACTTATGCGCTACAGCTGAGTGAGTGTGTGTTTCAAATAGAGAGTCTAACTTTCAATTTATACTAGTTTTCCACTTGAATTTTACTCTTACAGGGCCGACCTCGCTAGGAGAGTATACTAACCCTAATACCCCTCAATTGTGGGGACTATTTCCTCGACTTACAACAGAGGGTTAACCTCAACTGAATTGTGGGGACTATTGACCCGAATTACAATGGAGGGTTAACCTCAATGACTTTACATGACTTTATTATATTAATGACTCTCCGGATCAGAGGAACATCAGGGTACAATGAAATACAATATAAGATATACAAGTGAATACATTCCGAAGTTACAAATACATCAACAATCCCTCTTAACTAGGAAGGTATTCTCTTGACACAATTCATCAGCACAAGTCTTCATCACTGGATCATCATCAAATATGGATCATCATTATCATCACTACTCCCGCTATCTCGAGAAAATGGTGCTATCTCTCAATTCTACTCGACATAGGAAATTCTACAGAGCCAACCCTTTTTCATGTTGGTTGTATGCCTAGCCTCCATGTAAGTATTCATCTTCTTCAATGCTTATATTTTACCATGGGAGGCCCAACCTGACACCACGTCGGAAAGGCTCAACACTTATATCTGACCATGGGAGGCCCAGCCTACCACCATGTCAGAAAGCCCCAACACTTACATCGGACCATGGGAGGCCCAACCTGCCACCATGTCAGAAAGGATTGGCACTTACATCCGACCATGGGAGGCCCAACCTGCCGCCATGTTAGAAAGGCTCAACACTTGTATCCGACCATGGGAGGCCCAACATGCCACCATGTCGGAAAGGCCGATCACTTACATCTGACCATGAGAGGCCTAGCCTGCCACCATGTCAGAAATGCTCAACACTTACATTTGACCATGGGAGGCCCAAAATTCCACCATGTCAAAAAGTCTAAGCACTTACATCCGACCATGGGAGGCCCAACCTGCCACCATGTCAGAAAGGCTCAACACTTACATCCGACCATGGGAGGCCCAGCTTACCACCATCTCGGAAAGGCTCACCACTTACATCTGACCATGGGAGGCCCAACAACCACCATGTCGAAAAGGATCAACACTTACATATGACCATGGGAGGCCCATCCTGCCACCATGTCAAAAAGGCTCAGCACTTACATCCGACCATGGGAGGCCCAACCTACCACCGTGTCGAAAAGGCTCAGTACTTACACATCTGACCATGGGAGGCCCAACCTGCCAAAATTTCAGAAAGGCTCAACACTTACATCCGACCATGGGAGGCCTAGCTTGCTACCATGTTGAAAAGGCTCTCAGACTCATCACTTCTCCTTAGAAGGAACCTCGATCTGGAGAACACCAAGCTTATCCCTGAAGTACTCCAACTTCACTCTAGAAATTCCTAGCATAGAATCACATTAGAATTGATTACATCCAAGGATAACCTGTGAGCTTTTCCAGGACTGATGAAAACCTACATGATTTTTTATGTCTAAGAAACATATGAGCTTCACTAGGATTTTATGCTCAGATAACTTGTCTCACCGGCTATTCTAGAACTCCCTCTTTCAAGAGATATTGATTTGGATCACAAACTGGAGCTTCACTGCTCCTCTCTCCCAAGTAGTTGAGCAAGTGGCAATGTATTTTTCCTCGGCTATACCCAGTGCCATGCAGGACTCCTTCCTGCTAAACCAAGAGATCACACATGATCCCATACTAAATAAGCATCCCGAAGTGCTCTTCCTATCAATGGCATTTCCTACCCAATCTGAATCCACATAACCCTCCAGGTTAATCTTCTGATTCACCTTATATTTGAGCCCATAATCAACTGTACCCTTCAGGTAACTTAGAATATGCTTTGCAACAATCAGGTGAACATGTCTTGGATTCGTCAGGAACTGGCTCAATGTGTTCACAACAAATAAAATATTAGTTCTTGTGTTCATCAGGTACATCAACGATCCAATCATCTGACGATACATCGTAGCATCAATCGACTCTAATGAAGCATCACTGAATAGATTCATGTTCGATGCCATAGGTGTGGTCATGGCCTTGCAATCCATCATCCCGAACCTCTTCAGGATAGCCACTGCATACTTCCCTTGTCCTAGGGAGATTCCATCCACATTCTGCCACACCTACATGCCTAGAAAGTAGTGCATCATATCCAAGTCCTTCATCTCAAACTCAGAAGCAGGTCTCCTTCTTGGAACTTTAATGAGTTCCACTTTTCCTGTCATGAAAAAGTCATCGACATATAACATGAGCATCACTAGTATTCCGCCTTCAACCTTGAAGTAAATATCGGAGTCCGCTTTACTGATTACTCTCAGTAAATCCTAGAGCTATCAGTAAGTTGTCCATCCTTTCATACCATGTTGAACCTCAGGATCTTCTACAGTCACTCCCTCTGAAGTGGAGCATCATTCTCCCTCTTCCTTTCGCACTCTATGTATTGAAACATTATGTACTAGAGTGACAAGTAGCTTCCTCTACTACTAATATTCTATGTATCCATCTCGGGTCACTGGATACCAAGATCCTCTATCTTGAACCTTTTCAAAAGTTCTTCTCGCACCCATCTGTGAGCTTGTCATCCTCTATAGGCTTTCATCTTCAACCTTGTAGCAAAGGGTAAGATCTTCATTACTCTAGGTGATCTCCAATCTCCTTATTTATGTGTTTTCCCATGGGTGCCTTCTTAGCTCGTACAAGGCCTTCTTTAATTTTCACACGAGATTCTGACTATCATGTGTCTTGACTTCCAGTGGCTGCAAATGTCTCTTCGTAGTCTATGCCTTCTTTATGTGAGAAGCCTTGTGCTACGAATATTTCCTTGTATCCCATGATGTTGTCATCTACTGCATGCTGGATCTTGTAGATCCATATGGAAGATACTATGGAAATCCCTTCAAGTCTTCAACATCACATTCTAGTCATCATTCTTCATTTTGGATTATAAGAGTGAATCTTGAACTGTCTTCACTTGTTCTTTGGAACAAATCTCATCCTTATTTTCTTGTAGGAGATTGTACACGATCTTTCCTACAAGTCAAATGCACCAGTTGTATGGTTAGAAACATTTCATAAGGCATATTCACAATGGAAAATTATTATGCATAAAGATGCAACTATTTTAGCCAATACAACATTCATCCATATCTCACGAAAACTTTCTAGATACCTTCCATCTCTACCATGACATCATTGAGATTGTGCACTAATCCAATATGTCAGCAAAGAGGTTTCATTATAAATAAGTAGCAATGGAGACTTGTATAGCACCATGATTTACTTATCCATCACATGCATATTATTAGTATACTTTCATTAATGCAAACATTCTACAACTAAACAATGTCATATAAACAACTAGATATATAGGAAAAGACAATTCAAATACTTATCTTTATTTTTTTCATGGGTAGACTCCTCCTTGAGCCTTCAAATTCATCATATTCTTCATTCATAACATCATAATTTCTTATCCAAATGCTAATATGGATAAGATGTTCTTCAATAATTGATTCCTTCATATTCCTCATCGCTTGAGGGATCTTCTTTGAATTGTGAGAGCTTGATATTCAATTTCTCCCATCTTCTCTTCTCTTATTATGAGTCGAGTTTCTTCTTGTGTGCACTCTTCCTAGAGTCTGCTAAAGGTAATCACTTCCTTCTGGCACACATTCCTTGAATGAATGAATCCCATGATCCTGGGAGGCCATTCAAGGTGGTTATCACAATTTCTGCATTCTCTACTTCTTCATCCACTGCTTCAAGTTGTTCTTTGATTTGAGACACCCTTGTAAAGTATGACTGTATAATCTCTGCATTATAAATCTTTACATTCTTCAATTGGTTTCTCAAAGTGATCTTCTAATTTATGTTCTTCCCTTCAAATAACTTGGTCAAGGAATCAAACATCTATTTAGGTGTCTTTAGGGAAGACACTTGTGGTATAAGGTGATCCTCTTGGCCTTGACCAAGTTATTCTTGTGTAAGGCTTTAGCCTATCTCCCTTTGGAACTAGAACCTCTCCACTTATGTAGGTGTCCAATTCATTTTCTTCAAGAACCAGTGAAATCCTACACTTCCATGCTCATAAGTTTTCAGCTTCACCAAGATTTTCATCATGTTGGTGTGATTGGTCATTTTGAAATGAGAACCTCAAATGTAAATAGAAAAAGATTAGATATTACCGATTTGAGGTGTCCATCTTGGTTCCGGATCTGGCTGATCTAGGGTTTGTCAGAGAAACCCTAATTTTCAAAACTTGGAATCTTTCAGATCTTATTGGATAGAAATATGTGCCTCCTAAAGGTGAGCTGAGCAACATACTCATTTTCCCAAAACTGTGATTAGAGATGCAAAATATCGGATGCCCTAGTTTTCTTCAATTTCTTCTACAGAATTGCCTGATATTTTTTCTGACATATATCCGAAGTATTTCTCCTATGTGTCTAAAAATTCACACTTCAGTAGCCTCATCTATCCTATTTGCAACACCATATGTTTGAGAGGAATTGGTTTCACCAATTGGGATTTATGAGAGTTTTCCTAAGGTGACTTATTTTAGGAATGTTCAACGTAGAGAAATTATATAGACTGCCATGTGTCACTATTTGATCTTTAGGTTCTAAAAATTTTACCATAGAAAGTATAGTCAGTTACCTATCTGGAACATCTTGATAAATTTCATTTGGACCTTCGTAGCCCGAGATATAGGAATTTTCCCTAGGTGTCATGTTTAGGGATGAACCCTGGGAGAGGTTGGAACCCTGATTTGGAGGAATCGTATCTCTTAGAATATAGAGAATATGAGGCTGAAAATTTTACAAAGGGTACATTAGGAATTCATATTTGGCCTGTAAACGTTTTGACTCCTGATCCTTCTCCAATCTTGAGATATAATGAATGCACCAAAATGACTAGTTTTAGTCTTTTAGGGTTTTTTGGTCCAGGGTTAAATTAGGGTTTGACTTTCCAGGAGTTTTACCCAACCAAAAATTTTGATCTTGGTCTCTAAATTTAGATTTTAAGGAGGAGATAAATCCTATGTTGGGCTCACTCAAAAATTCCTCTTCTGTGAAAATCCCTAATTTCCTGCAGTAGTGACAGGTCAAAAACTGAAAATGCCCGAATTCAAATTTTGCTTCGACAGAAAGATGCGCCCTTCAATGGAGCGTTATCCTAGCCTCCTTTTGCTAATGATCTGTGGAGAGAGACCCAAGAAGTAAGAATCCCTAGATTCTACAGCTACACACAATGTCTTGTTCTCAGGTTATCTTTGATACCATGTTAGATTTTTATTATTTAATCAAATGATCTAGGATCTTATCTTAGAGAATAACATGCACAACAATTATCACAAGAGATAAGAGACACAAAGAGTTTTTCTTGGGGAAACCATAAAGGATAAAACCACACAACTTCCTCAGAGAGAGAATGAGCACCAATAGCAAAAGTAAAACCCAAAAACACAAAGATGATCTTCGACAGTTGTTCTCTCTCTCACTTGTGCGAGCTCCTCCTCTCTCACTCATGTGCTACATTTGAGTGAGTGTGTGTTTCAAATAGAGAGTCTCACTCTCTATTTATACTAGTTTTCCACTTGAATTTTACTCTTATAGGGTTGAACTCGCTAGGAGAGTCTAATAACCCTAATACCCCTCAACTGTGGGGACTATTGCCACGACTTACAACATAGGGTTAACCTCGACTCAATTGTGGGGACTATTTCCCCGACTTACAATAGAGGGTTAACCTCAATGAATTTACATGAATTTATTATATTAATGACTCTCCCGATCGGAGGAACATCGGGGTACAATGAAATACAATATAAGATATACAAGTGAATACATTCTGAAGTTACAAATACATCAACACTTGTGGTATATTTTGATTTAGTCTAGTCGCAACACCTCCTCGTGTTATGAAAATGACACTTGATTCTCTTGGATCAGCAGCAATCATTTCAAAATTTAGGTGAGGATTTGGGTTGGGATTCTACGTGGGGTTAGGACCTCCCATGGTCTGAGATTTCCATTTTGTAATCAACTGGGGACATTCTTCCACATTATGATCTTGTGATTTGCAATATGAACATGTCTTGGAAGGTTTAGGGAAATATCTGGCATAATGGCCTGGATGCCCAAGGTTATAGCAGACGACCTGACCTCTTCCTCTGCTAAATCCTCCTGATTTCTGTGCTCTACCTCTAAAATTTCCACACCCCTAAGCTGAGGGTGTTGTTGTTGCGGTGGATATGGATTCTGCGGGTATTGAGGCTGATACTGTTGATAATGCATAGGATGGTAGTTTGCTTGCACCTGTTTAGCCTGAGCCTTCTCGTCGTTCTTCGTTAAGTAGGTGTTTACCGTATTCTCCTTCAAGAGCTGATATGCTCTACAATCTTTCTCATCATGTTCTACTGACTTACAAAATTTACAATAAAGGTTAGCTGGCGTACTTACAATATTCTGTAGGTATAGATAGTCCTCATCACGATGCCCTCTAGGTTGACATATTCTCCACCAGGGTAGTGCTTGGGTAGTTAACATATTAGGCGCACCCGACGAGATATAGTTCAAGTATGCCGAAAAATTATCCTTGTGGTGTCCATCTATTCTACATCTTGTACACCATAAATCCTCTTGAGTTTCTTTTCCCTTCTTGATATCGTGAAGTTGTACCATCAGGTTAGCCAATTGTGACTGAATCTGCATCATCCTTGTGCCACCATCTCCAATCGATGAGGATTCCAGCTTCATAGCTATTTCCAATGATTCTGTCTGCGATACAATATTCTGTTGAATCAAAGGGCCTCGGATGTGTGGTAACAATGCAGCTATAAACCACTCTTTTTTCTGTGCATCCGACATTTGGAAACTTACTTTGGCCATCAAAGTTTTAAACTGCTGGTCAAAATCCCATACGGACTCCGTCGGTGACTGTTTTATCTCCTTGATTTTAATGAGACAATGTGACTCAAATTTAGGTTTTCTAAACTCATAAATCATCGCAAGTCTAATCTCATCAAGAGTCTTGTGGATATCTTGCTGGTACTATGCAAAAATTCATAAACCAGTCCAGCGCACAACCCTGCAGAGTTGTAATCATCTGCACTTTCGTAATGTCCTCATTTTGAACTTGGCGAATCGTCCAAACAGCTTTGTAGAGGAACCAATGTTGCTCTGGATTTTCTACTCCATTTCCATTGAATGTAGGTAACCTAATATATGTCCTATCCATTGAGTCGACTTTGGGGTTGCTCAATTAACAATTTAACAAAGGTGGACTTCCTTGCACACTAGTCACAACACTAGTACTACTAGTATTCACAGTTCTTTCAGGAGATGAGGTTCTAGACCTTACATCCAGCGCTCCTGGAGTGGTATAGTTATGTTTTTATCTTGGTTTCTCTGCAGATTCTTTTGACTCTTTTGCTCCTTCATAAATTGGATAATATTCTTCCTCTTGATCGCAAGACCCTTCGTCTATACGTGACTCAAAAACATACTCCATTTCTCCAAATAGACTAGGATTCTGTCTACCTCCTATTGTCTTTCTTCTTTTTCCTGGCCAAAATATTCTTCCACTCCTTAAAAATCCAGCTTCGAGTTCAGGTTTTGTACTTCCTGGGAACATCTCAGCTCACTATTTCCCATTTTCTTTATAGGTCATCTATGACATATCCTTTCTTCTGGGTATGCGACTCAATTTCTCAACTACAAGATGCCCTTCTCATAGACAAGAATCTTTATCCATATCTTTATAGACAACAAGTACCTCCCATGTGGTCCTTGGAAAAAATTTCTTTCAGCCTCACTATACGAGGTTATCGTCTCAACTGTGAACTCAGTAATATATCCTTACAAAATACTATCAACCCAAAAATCAATAGCTCTAGAGATGGGGTTACTTACACTTTCTAACTCGTGGATCAGTTGAGCAATCCTTTCGACTGCTTCCCTTCTTTGAAAGTTTTTTTATCAAGTTTTCAATCTTGAAAACCACTCATACCGCACAATAAGAAACTATGCAAATAAGATTTCATGAATATCCATGTACACGTATTGGTCCAACCAGTCTTTTGGGATCAATCGCAATCTTCTGCTCTCCCCTTGTGCAAATGCTAATGTATTAGACTCCATCCAATCCTCAATTTCCTTCTTTGTCAGATGCCACAACATTTCCCTTGACTCAAATGATTAAGTGTCCTGACAACAGAACCATTTGTTGGCTACTTTTCCTAGCTCTCGCGACCCGGGTTCAACAACCCCACAAAACACCAACAAAACACCTAAAGATATCGACCCAACAGAGTAAGTGCAGTCGGAAACACCTACAATGCAAGCATAGTCTCACTCGAGATATCTTAATGGGAAACTGCCAGAACCATGTTTCCACAGTTAGGCGAGGGATTTCAGTCCCCTGGCGCACAACCAAGGTGATTGATAGAGTTGGAAGGTTGGATCCCCTTTACCAACTCGACGGTGGCGCAACTGTGCGAAGTAGGTTATTCCTTAACAATTTAACAGTAAATGAACATGGATTAATATAAAATGCTTCGACGATGCTTGCTCATTTATTCATTCATTCAAATATTTCCACCAATATTGCAACATCCAATTAAGCAAATAAACATAAAAAATACAAAATAACCCACAAACATTCAACAAGCACATTCAATCGACACAAGATGTAATGTGGAAACCCAATCGGGAAAAAACACAAAGGTGCTCTTCATCTGGCATGAGAAATATATGCACCTTTCAGTTTGCGACTTGACAACAAACTGTTTGAGATATGTCTTTTTGGCTCAGACTCTTTCTCATTCTCATGCTCTCCGATTTTATTATGATTTTCTTCTAACTACTCCTACTAATTCGTACACAGCCTCAATCGACCCTTCTACTCTACTATCTGTACACTTAGTTGCAGATTGACACCTACTATTCGGCAACCCTTTTTCAAATGGGTTCCACGGCTCAACAACCTTCTCCATCACTACTATATAACTTCTCTCCGATTTCTTCAATTATTTTCTAACCCTTATACAAAATGGGTTCCTCTTATTTATAACTCCTATAATACCACACAGGGTCGACTGCACACAACTCATTTAGTGTAGGTCGTAATCAGCCATAAAAAACGGTTAGAAACTATGATAGACTGACACAAGGCACTATTGGCTTGACTTACATATATTCTTTCATACTTGCACCGTCCATTGTCTTACACTAAATTTAGTAGCAATGGTCTTCCTGACTTGTCGCCTTCTAGCCGTTATTTTCTGCATGCCTGTAGATTCACTTTTCCTCCAATGCACTACTTGCCGCAACTTCCTTTCTTATGTGCTTCATTTCCTTCCTTCACTATGTCGTGCACTCGCTTTTTCTTCCCATGCTTGCGCTTCTTTTATTTCCTTGTGCAGATTTGTTTCTTATGCACTTTATTCCTACTGCCCTTTCCTGGACCAACACCACACATCATAACTTGATCAATTAAGGATGCATTCCTTTGAAGAGGGTGGTTCATATTACCCCCTTGTGGGGGGTGGTGTCATGGACAACCATTTGTTATTGTTGTGGAAGGAAAGGGTAAGTTAGCACAGTTGGTTGGGAGTTTCCCTTTATAATTTTGTTAACCTACTCACAATGAGGAAAATATTTTTATAATGGTCGCCTCCATATATCAAACATGGAAACTTTTCCTTTCTCTGTTGTTTAGTCTTAGCATTGGTTTCTTGAGTCTTAGAATTACCCTGTTGGTTAGAATAATTTTTAGATTTATTTTTATTTTTCTTCTTACCATCTAATAGATGATATGAAGAGGATTGGACCACATTCACTATTGGAATATTATAAAACCACTCACAACTTAGGATAAAATAATTAATCAATTTTGATTAATTTCCTACCCACTACCCTAGATAGTTGGCATCCACTTGCACTACAAAGTCAACACTTGCCATATATACCCTAGGAATGCTTTAATTATGATTCTAGGTTGATCGTGACCATTTTATTGACTCCTAGAATTAGTAACTACACTTTCTTGCAGATTCTTCCTTATTCTGTTTTTTTCCAGCTTTTTTAGGATATGGTAAAGCTAGTTAACTAGGAAACTTGTATTTTTTTTCCAACATATCCTCCATTATTTTCTCTCCATATTCCAGGATTAGAAATTATTTCATTTAAACATCATCACTCAATCATCGCTTAGCTAATTCATGATATCTTGGTTTAATTAGGAAACTGCTTTATTCACCTATGGGGGTTTATCATATTTAGAAGGCATGCTTTATGAGCTAGCATGCGTTATCTCCTAGAAAATCTATTTTTGTTTATAAGGATGTATTACCTATGTAATAATATCAATCATCACTGTCATTAATCATTCCTAATGTGTGTTCATGATTATTCTTCATCTCTCCTTATGCTAATTCTCTGCAATTCT
This sequence comes from Pseudotsuga menziesii, assembly GCA_001517045.1. Taxonomy (NCBI): domain Eukaryota; kingdom Viridiplantae; phylum Streptophyta; class Pinopsida; order Pinales; family Pinaceae; genus Pseudotsuga; species Pseudotsuga menziesii. The sequence goes on along the minus strand of LPNX010626244.1, from coordinate 311,097 downwards.
CTGTGAGGTTAATTGTGTGCCTAGATCCTTAGCTATTTTATGAAATTCATTATGCCATGAAGGATTTAGAATTTATACATGGTATCAGAGATCAAGATATCAAATATGTACATGACATCATATCTTTGAGAGCTCATTAATGAATTCTTCTTTTCATATTTGCTGGTTTGTTTTGCAGGTACAACTTCAAATGGATTCAAGAGTATCGGTTCCTCTTCTTGCTCCATTCACAAGCTATTTAGAGTGGAAATTGAATATGATTTCATCTCTTAAGTGAAAAATATCTATGAGACATCTATTGGAGCTGGTGAAGAGTATTATTAAGAGCCAATTGTTTGGTTGAATGACTGTGATAGATAATTTGGAGCTATATGTTTGGCTATTTCTCCAAGCATGCACTACCTTATTGATTCTTCTACATACCCCAAGGATCTCTGGACAACATTGGATAGAGATTTGGGAAAGAACAATAAGGATTCTTCTAGTTATTTGGAGAGTTCCTCTAGCTCCTCATTGATTGCTCTCTCTCAATATTTCTCGGCCTCTAAAGTCTCTAATGAAGTTGATCATGATGAGGATGTTTATCATACAGTTCTTGTTGTTGCTACCCTCTTTGATTCAAATGCTTCCTTTTCCTATCAAGAAGCAAATATTGAAGAGCCATTTTTTTCTGTATCTATTGAAGTTGAAGATATTGATTCATCTTCTTATGATGCTAATAATGAAGAATAAGTGACTAATTGAGATTCCATTGCTAATGTTCATGATTCTATCACACATTCAGTGTTCTTTATCTCTTCTATCATGGATTATGAGATCCATATGCCAGATCCTTCACACTTTGTGCATACCTCTCTCCTTGATGGTGCACAAATTAGTGTCTTCTTGGATGCTTTCTTAGATAGATTAAGTCCTATTTGTGTGATACCTCTCACCATACTTGATCCCATGTGGTTTTGAAACTCCTCTTTTGTTCTTGGCATCAATCCTCAGAGCCTCCTTGAATATTTTAAACATCACTCTCTTTCCTACTCATACTTCTACCATAGAGTATTATTTACTAGCATATTCCCATGAGTCTACTGATTTTATTATATGCGATCTCTTGGATTCTTTGGAAGCTAGATCAACCCATGAATCCCTTGCATTCACACTCTTTGATCCCATGTCTTCTCTCTATTCCTACATGATCACTTGCACACATCCTCTCTGTGTAAATGAAGTTGGAGACCTCATACATTTGCTTGGACACTTATTTCACCTATTTGGAGCTGATCTCATATCTATTGGTTTGAAGTTCATGTCATTACATCATCTTGGAGCTGATTACAACTCTCAAGAACCTTTAGTCATGCTTACACATCATTTGATTCCAGTTGTTCATGGTCCCAGTTTCTTGATTTAGTAAGCTTGCTTTATGAGATGGCATGAGCTGCAACTCTATTTTCCTTTATAAGGATGTATTACCTATGTAATAATATCAATCATCATTCATGGATCATTCCTAATGCATTTTCAAGATTCTTCTTCTTCTCTCCTTATGCTAATTCTTTGCAATTCTATGTGAGGTTAATTGTGTGCCTAGATCCTTAGCTAGTTTATGAAATTCGTTATGCCATGAAGGCTTTAGAATTTCTACATTCACCTCAGAGGTTTGATCAAGGGAAGGGGACGTTTTGGGGTTTTTTTCAGTCTTGCATGATGTTGGAGTATAATTCAACTAACTTTCTTTCCCAACTGATTGGGATCCAGATTGTGTTTTCATAGAATCTATGATGCCATCGACAAGAAGCTCCATGGAAGGTATTGAAGGGTCATTAGTAGGATCAGGAGCATGAAATATCATATTGTATAATGTTCCATATTGGGAATAAACCAAATCCATATACTGAGAGTGACTGATCATCTGCTCTTCAATTACGACACCTCCCATGGTGACATCCCTAGATATGGGTGGTAGTAAATACTTGCTAAACCAATTAACTAACAATTGGTCTGGTATAGTGGATTTTATTAAGCAACACCACTATCTCCAGTCATGTATATGATCATAAATGTGGGTGAAGGTGAACTGTCTTAGAGATATCAGAAGGTCATTATTGGTTTCATAGAGGATTGGTAACTAAAAGTGTGTAAAAAAGGACATAGCAAGGGAGTTGAAATTGCCAGAGGAGTGTTGTGGTAGTTCAATGTACCGCTTCAATGCAATACTGGTGAGGGTCCATTGAAAGAGCCTTAAACATATGGATTCATCCGTTAGAGAATTTGACGAAAACCATAAGTGTTATTGGGATCCTTACTGGGCTTGCCGTCAATTTTTGGGGTATCAGACAGGAGTTTGGTAGGGATAGGAGACAAAATATGGGCATGTTGGATGGGATTATTCATCAAATATGACAAGATCAAAATATATGATGTGGTCAAGAATGATAATTGTCATTTTGGTTGAGGGCACTGGTAATAATTATGGGGCATTGGAATCTAGTAGGACCATAAGCTAGTCCTCCCATGTATTGGGGTTGGGGGGTTGGAATGTCATGGGGTTGATTTGTTGATTGGGAAGAACCCCTTATGGAGGTGTCACCATGAAGATAGGTTAACCCCATCGAAAATTGGTATCCCCCTAATAAGGTAACCCAGTATAAATAGGCGTGGTAGAAGCCATCAAAGATATGGGTTGATAACCTTGTCCTCCTCTGAATGGTTGTCTAATGATAGGAGGAATTTCCCCCAATTTGGGAACTAAATCCAACAATATTTCCTAGTAGCTAAGGGTTTCCCCCCAACTAAATTTTGCCCCCTAGTTAAAGGTACAAATTCACTCCCTAATTGTGTAGTGTTAGGCATTGATGGAATGTCATGTGTAACCGATATGATGTTATTTACTCGAGGGAAGAAAGGATGAACTAAGCCACTCATAATAGGATCCACAATGACACTGATATGAGTCACTTGACTAGGGGGAAATATAGGGTGGCCAAGAAAATCACTTGGAAAAAGCCTAGGAAGTTCCCTAGAAGTGTTAATTTGATTCAGGTAAAAACAAAGAGGGTTCATGTGCATGAATGGAAAGGTTGTATTCATTTGACTGATATGCAGGATGTTTTGAGTCGATGAAGCTCCCCAAGAGGGAAGAGTGTGAGTAGCAGTGATTTGAGCCACTATAGTTATGATAGGATCATCCAAAGTAGTAGTAGGTGGATGCGATCAAATCATTTCCCTATGAGAAGGATGAGGTGGTTTCAAATCGATGTCTAAATATCGTCCTCTATGTGCAGTGCAGGGTAAGAAATATGTTGAAAAAGCATTGAAAAACAGTAGCTCTCCTAACACAGTAACATAAATTTTAGTGAATGGGGGATTAGCTGGGGGGGTATTGCATTCTGAAATAGTTTCAATATCACCTTCATGTTTATTTTTATTATAAATATCTATACTTCCAACATCTGAAAGAACTACTTCATGGATTTTACCCTCATTGGAATAATGTTATGAATGTTCTGAAGGTGGAGGCCCTTACTCTTCCGGATCCAACCATTTAATTCTATGTGATCTTATTAACCCATGGCCAACCATTGCATCAAACAATGGATGGTACAAGCTATGTATCTCGAAGAAGAGCTCAAAAATCCAAATTCAACCAAGTGTGTAGAAGGAGAGCTAGAAAAAAAGTCACACAAGCAAAAAATCAGGCTTAAAAAACCTACTGCGGTTACAAAAAGTGAGCTACAAAAAAAATACTAGAAATCCAACAAGAAGCAAAACCCTACCAAAAATAAAATATGAGGTATAAGAGAAAGAAACCAACTAAGTAAAAGCTGGAAACCTCAACAAATCGTATCCCCTATAGGGTGATGAAGTTCGTATTCATAAAATATGAAATGAGAGATCATAATGGCCAAATAATATCTCTCTACCGAAATGGATCTTGTGTAAAAAATCCTTGGAAATATGGAAACTAAGATACCTCGTTCATGGAATGTCCGAAAAGGTGTCTCATATCTTCACTCGAACCTTTGAACCTTTGTAACACTAGAATGGACGCCAGTAAGAAACAACGAGGACCATGAGTAGGTGTCCTTCAATGCTGAGTGGAGGGTGGTATTCCACTTAGACTTCCAAAACCAGTCTTGCCACTTACCATCCTAAGGGAGATCCCCCCCCCCCCCCCCCCCCCCCCCCCCTTCGACAAATCAATCTCAATCATGCCAACAAGTATTAGAGGATTTTGGTTCCATGTGAGGACACCTTCTATCTTTCAAATGTAATGACAAAGGGGAGTTATTTGAATTCATATCCTTAATGTCTTTCCTAACTACACAATTCTTTTGATTTACTCAGATGAGGTTAATGTTTGTTTAGTTAAGTGTGTTAATTTTATGGGATTTTTGTTACTCATAGGGTGAAACGAAAGTGCAATTGGTGGTGTGAGGACTTAACTAAAAATCATGCAAGAATAAATGATATTCAAACCCTTTTCATTCAATGAACCTATATTTACAAAAGAAAAAATATATTTTTCCTTTTTCAATGCAATTCACCCAATGCACATGCAATTTTTTCTTTTCCTTTTCAATGAAGGAAAAAATCCAAACCAAACTCTTAAGTCATGCACCCAAATATGAATCTAAAGTGAAAAAAGATCCTTTAATTACAACACCAAAAATGTAAAAACGTTTTCTTGTTTCCTAACTTTCTTAACTTTCAAACTTGAAAAAGAATTGAAAATGATACCTCTTTGCCTTTTTGAAGAGAAAGACTACAATAACTAATTCTAAACAAATGAATGACAAAAACATAGCAATCAATTTGTTCTTTTAAGACTCCAAATGCATATGAGGATTTACAAAAATTCCTTCTTTGTATGAATTATATACCCAAAAGTGGCTTGGAAAAATCTAATGAAAAAGAAATGAGTTCAAATATCTGTTTTCAAGGATTTTCAAACTAGCATAAGATACAAAAATAAATATTTTTCTTTGTAAAAAATGGAAGTAAATAATTCAATCAACTTTTGAAAACAATCTATGGCTAATGGGCCTAGATAAATAACGAAATATGCAATAAAAAAAGACTAAAAAAGGATGGATGACCCAAACACTTTTCAAAACTACCAAATCAAACCAAACCAAAAATCCTTTTGAAACACTAAGTTGTTACGAAGAAAACTTCCTATGGCTTGGGGTGTACCATAACAGACAGAGAAACTGCAGAAAACAATCCCTTCCCAATATGCAAGAGAAATACAACATCTAACACTAAAGGATCTTGACACATACCTTATTCCGGACAGTTGTAGTAGATCCCCGTTGAGCTTTTTCCAATCTTGCTTACTTTAGCAATTTACTCTCAACAACAGTAAATAAGGCAAGCACGCTATATGATATAGTGTTAGGCCTACTCTAGCATATATAATCAATGATACATAAAAAATTAAAAACATCCATGGATTCAATATTCATTTAAATGCACATCATTGGATAGGAAAAGATATTTCTATTAAATAAATCAGAGATTACATAAGTGACAACCTCTGTCAGCACATCTGCGAACCGGAGAAACTGAGTCCTCCACCTGGGCCTCCACCACCTCAATCCTCCATCTCTCAATAGCAAGCTCACAAGCAAAGGTAAGCTTGGGAAGAACACAAAGTGCTCCAAGGGACAAAGGGATGCAGACTCAAGTACAAGCAAGCTATGCCAACAATGGACTATAGTTTTCTTGCTCTTCAATTCCTCTTCTTCAATGTATCCAAAGGGTTCCTTATATAGTGCTTCAATGGGGTAATGGAAGGTCAAATCCGAGCGATCTAGAGGCATATGGAAGGCCAATATACAAGTGACTCGGATTCACATCAAGGAAAACTCCAAAAATATTTGGCCTTTTGCACACATCCCGATGTACACGGGTTTAAGGGTAATATTCCGCGTATATACGTGAGAAAGGGATTAAAAGTTGCGTACAACAAATAAAGGGTGTTTTTAGGGATGATATTGGAAACATCAAAGGTACAAAAATAGCCCATGGGGTCCAAAGAGTTTGTAGAGGGACAGGGAAGGCCATAAAAGTGTGATTAACCATGTGTGGTAAAATCAGCTGTAACAGATGCCCCCTAATGTGTGAGGTCAGAGGGGTAACATGATGGCCGAAATACATTATAAATCCATCCCAGAAGTGGAGTGATGAAGAACCAGGTGGAAGAACCAGCAATACAATAGTATAGTACAATAATCAATCTCTGCATATGACTGCAAATACATATAGCAGTCTCGGATACATAAGAGTACAATGGCCATGAATAGGCATGATATACAAACTGTGACATGTGTGGTCATCGCCATGTACAATATATAATAGATCAGAATCTTCATAATGAAGATATACAAAGGACCAACATCTCCATCAAAGCTGAAGATATACCATGGATAAAGATCAAGATCTCCATAATGGCTGAAGATATTTGACATACACTGGAATCAAGTCACGAGAGCTGAAATCTCATGAACACTGGCACGATCAAGGAGGTAGTATATATTTAATGCCACCAATTTGGAAAGTATTCTACACAAACCGCTACGAGTACATGTCCTACTATGTGAATAGAGGTGTCGAGGTTGAACACAGTAGTCCATCATCTAATTACCGGTCATTGATGTATACTGTTAACAGACGCAAGATCACCCACTGATAATGAAAATGGGAATCAAGGTACTAGAGTGAAATCTAACAAGTGAGAATAAATGTGTTGAGGTCGAACACTTGAAAGAATCCATTGATCAAGGGACATTAATGTATTTCCAATACTATCAATGGTGAGAGAACCTACCACTAATGAATGTAAGTCTCAAGGCACTTAAATGACTCTAGACTCCTATCCCAGAATAAATGATCTGAAGACGATGGGATGGAATCCGCTAGAAGGAGGGCATTAAGGCATCCCCCATCAACCAACATGAGGTACTCAGCAACGTTGTATAATGTGGAAGGAATTGAACAAGATGTGCATGAACTGGTACCAGTACTGGGAATGGCTGACATGCAAAGTCAAGAAAACTAAGAAATGTCCGACTCAGGCTTCAACTTCCTTTGAACAAGAGAATAAAGGCAAATGGTGATTGAATGTAGGTAGCATAGACTCAATATACAAAACTGGGACATCCCTGCGACACATGAGGCATGACCAGAGGATCCATAGGGACTGGAAGCTTAACCACTTGGTGGATTTAAACTCAGAGAAACAAGTACAAATCCTAAAGTCAAACTACTAACCCAACCAACGGATGTGATATACAGTGCTCTGTTTGAAGGCGACACGACTCGACTGCTGCCAAAGATAACATCTTTTCCTGTCTAGATTTTTGGTTTCTTTATTTTTTTTTTGTTGGACTTTTTCAGATATTTTGAAAAGCTTGAAAAAGAATAAAAGTGCTTTATAGTTACAAGTCTAGGAGGAGACAATGTCAAGGGGAAAACAAACTAGTTCCAAGTAGTGGAACATACCTATGCTCAATGCAAGGAAACATGTGTAGGATAACGACACTCGGGGGAAAGTCCCCTCCCAGTTAAAAAATGGGGAATCAAGTTGCAAAAGATATATGAAAAGGCTTTGCTTGGCTAGACATGAGACAAGCTCAGGCTATATGGCTGATAATCAAATTCAAGGGATCCGGCATAAGGCTCAATACAGAAAGCAAAACTCATGATAATGCAATTACAACTTGACATATACAAGGGAGTCCCGGGGAAATGGCTAGCATAAAGTTCAAGAGGACTATGAAGCTCTTGCTCAAGGACATGGCGGGACTAAAAGGGACTCTCAGACCTAAGAGAGGACTCACATCATGGGTACCAAATACAAAAGGGAGCTAACTAGGAAACCCATGTATAGGAAAGCTCTACCATTCACATAGTGCCACTTCTAACAATAGCATGAAGGTTCCATGATACCATGGAATAGGTTCGTACCTAAGGTTAAGATGAAACAGTCATAAGGTCATGCAAAATGCAAGCCGATGTGAAATCCTAACCTATATGCCAGTTTATACATAATACCTAATATAGGCATGAATGGGTCGAAACCTTGGAGAGAGTGTACAAAAACTGGACCCTACATGACAACCATATAAGTCCAAAACAACCCAAAATAGTCAATAAAGAATCCAAACTATAGGATATAGGGAGGAATGATCATGACAACTACACCCAAAGGAAACAATGCAGTGAACAATGGGACATAAAAAGGAATGAAAGGTGTAGACCCAACGTTCACGCATCCGCTACCACCCCCGTGAGGGTGACGACCGGTGTAAAGACCAAGAGAAGGGAGTCAATATCCTCCACAAATGGAGTAGAGGGAGGAATGTGACCACTCCCAAATCTATGAGCATGGTAAGGGGTTGTGAGGCCCCCAATTTCCACACCAGGGTCCGTACTAGGACCAAGGACAGGTGATAGGATACCAGGCATGCCGAAAATAAAAGGACCCAAACTCAAGAGAGCATAAATATACTCAAGTAACCACGATCCAAAAGGCCAACTAGTGCACAAAGAGTACGCTCCTAAGAAAATATACAACCAAAATACAAGCAAACCAAGGGGAGGATATGTAAGCTCCCTAATGCAGTAGGTATGTCTTTCCTAGGAGAGGATCGAAACTCCCATACACTACAAGCGAAGGTATGCAACGAATTATAGTTTCCCTCAACTTCAACGCATATAACGATTGTGCTGTCCGACCTCTACCTGGCCAGGACACCTACAGAATAACCTCTGTAAGTACCCCCTGCGATACCTAGGTAAGGAAACTAAGGTCACCCCAATATAACCAATGCTCAAGAAGACATTCGTAGGTGGGGTCGACCATATGGGCAGGGTAGCAAAGCCCAAAACTCTCAAAAGAGCCCCCAGAGACGAATACAATCCTGGAAATATCTCCAGTGCTCACAGAAATTGACCAGGGGTCATACCAATCACAATCACTGGCACTGCCTTGTGCTTAACTCTCATGTAAGAGGAGCGCCGTGAGAAACACTAATTATACCAAGGATTTCACTATCTCACCTGGAAATACACCTACTTGTTGTGTTTAGTGGTATTGGAGAATTGACTCACAATGAACTATTCCAAGACCCTAGAACCTAGTCTTGTTGGTGCACCCTAGAAAAGAAAAGAGTGTAATTCATTTTATTATGTGTTGATTTTAATTGGTTATGATTACTCAAATGGAAATGGTCGTGCAACTAATGAATTTATGCCTCAGCAGTGAAATAAAAGTGCACACCTAACAAGCAATGCCAAGTGCAATCTTGTAGAATGAAAAATAGGGTATGCCACTACATGAGATGCATAAATATATATTCCTTTCTGAATGCCAATGCAATCCTTCCTATATGAAATCCTAAATACAACTCTCATCCAAGCAATCCAATGCAAGCACCTCCTCAAATCCATATCTAAGATGCAACTATATTGTATTTTTCAATATAAAAGAATGAAAAATGCAACAAAAGTCATCTAAAACTCTCAGTCTCTGCAGCAAGTATAAAACACAAGCCCATCAAGACACCAAGACAAAAAAAAGGTAATGCACTAATGGAAAAATATAAATATAAATGACTAGAACTAATTCAAAGAAAAATCAATGAAAAAGCGGTGTCTGGTCACAAAAGAAGCATCCAACAGACAACATCAGAACCCAGGAAGACCCAACCACACTCAGAACCCACTGAGCAACTTCCCACAATATCAAAATCAACCAAAAGGGAGGATGTACGTGACTGTTTAAAGAATATCTGCATATGTACGCGACTTTTGGCCAAAAACCTGCATGTATATGCGACTTTTGGCCAAAAATCTGCATATGTACGTGAATTTTTGCCAAAAACCTGCGTATATAGAGAAAGTGGTAAAAAGTAGGCCAAGGGTCAAACCAATAAAGGGGAGTGCCAATGGATGAACATACTATAAAATGTGACACAGAAATGGGGAGAAATAGAGAGGAATTCAATAATATCAAGCACATTGTGCCCCCAAACCCCAAAGAAAAACAAGGAACGTCCCCAGCGGAGTCGCCAATTCTATTACGGAGAAAACTTCCTATGGCTTGGGGTGTACCACAACAGAAAAAGAAACCGCAGAAATAAATCCCTTCCCAATATGAAAGAGAAATACAACATCTAACAGTAAAGGATCTCGACACATACCTTATTCTGCACGGTTGTAGTAGATCCCCGTTGAGCTTTTTCCAACCCCGCTTGCTTTAGCAATTTACTCTCAACAATAGTAAACAAGGAAAGCATGTTATATGATATAGTGTTAGTCCTACTCTAGCATATATAATCAATGATACATAAGCAATTAAGCACATCCATGGATTCAATATTCATTTAAATGCACATCATTGGACAGGAAAAGATATTTCTATTAAATAAATCAGAGATTACATAAGTGACAACCTCTGTCGGCACGTCTGGGAATTGGAGAAACTGAGTCCTCTACCACCTCAATCCTCCATCTCTCAATAGAAATCTCACAAGCAAAGGTAAGCTTGGGAAGAACACAAAGTGCTCCAAGGGACAAAGGGATGCAGACTCAAGTACAAGAAAGCTACGACAACAATGGACTATAGTTTTCCTACTCTTCAATTCCTCTTCTTCAATGTATCCAAAGGGTTCCTTATATAGTGCTTCAATGGGGTAATGGAAGGTCATATCCGAGCGATTTTGAGGCATATGGAAGGCCAAGAGACAAGTGACTCGGATCCACATCAAGGAAAACTCCAAAAATATTTGGCCTTTTGCACACATTTCGATGTACGCGGGTTTAAGGGTAATATCCGCATATATACATGAGAAAGGGATTAAAAGTCACGTACAACAAATAAAGGGTGTTTTTAGGGATGATATTGGAAACATAAAAGGTACAAAAATAGTCCACGGGGTCCAAAGAGTCTGCAGAGGGATAGGGAAGGCCATAAAAGTGTGATTAACCATGTATGGTAAAATCAACTGTAACAGATGCCCCCTAAATGTGTGAGGTCAAAGGGGTAACTTGATGGCCAAAATACATTATAAATCCATCCCAAAAGTGGAGTGATGAAGAACCAGGTGGAATAACTAGCCATCAAATAGTATAGTACAATAATCAATCTCTGCATATGATTGCAAATACATATAGCAGTCTCGGATACATAAGAGTACAATGGCCATGAATAAGCATGATATACAAAATGTGACATGTGTGGTCATCGCCACGTACAGTGTATAATAGATCAAAATATTCATGATGAAGATATACAGAGGACCAAGATCTCCATGAAATTTTAAGATATACCATGGATCAAGATCTCCATAATGGCTGAAGATATCTGACATACACTGGAATCAAGTCACGAGAGCTGAAATCTCTTGAACATTGGCACGATCAGGAGGTAGTATATATGAAATGCCACCAATTTGGAAAGTCTTCTACAAAAACCGCTATGAGTACTTGTTCTACTATGTGAATAGAGGTGTCGAGGTCGAACATAGCAATCCATTGTCTTATTACCATTCATTGATGTATACCGTTAACGAATGCGAGATCACCCACCGATAATGAAAATGAGAATCAAGGTACTAGAGTGCAATCTAACAAGTACGAATAAATGTGTTGAGGTTGAACAGTTGGAAGAATCCATCGATTAGGGGACATTGATGTATTCCCAATATTGTCAATGGTGAGAGAACCTACCACTGATGACTGTAAGTCTTAAGGCACTCAAATGACTCTAGATTCCTATCCCAGAATAAATGATTTGAAGTCGATGGGATGGAATCCGCTGGAAGGAGGGCATTAAGGAATCCCCCATCAACCAACATGAGGTACTCAATAACGCTATATAATGTGGAAGGACTCGAACAATATGTGCACGAACCAGTACTAGTACCGGGAATGGCCGACATGGAAAGTCAAGAAAACTGAGAAATGGACGAATTAGGCTTCAACTTCCTTCAAACAAGAGCATAAAGGAGAATGGTGACTGAATGTAGGAAGCATAGACTTGATATACAAAACTGGGACATCCTTGCAACACATGAGGCATCAACAGAGGCTCCATAGGGACTGGAAGCTTAACCAGTCGGTGGAGATAAACTCAGAGAAACGAGTATAGCTCCTCAAGTCAAAATACTAACCCAACTAACGTATGTGATATACAGTGCTCTGTTCGAAGGCGACACGACTTAACTACTGCCAAAGATAATATCTTTTCCTGTCCAACTTTTTGTTTTTTTGAATTTTTTTTTATAGACTTTTTCAGATATTTTGAAAATCTTGAAAAAGAATAAAAGTGCTTTATAGTTACAAGTATAGGAGGAGACGAGTGTCAAGAGGAAAAGAAACTAGTTCCAAGCAGCGGAACATCCCTATGCTCAATGTAAGGAAACATGTGTAGGATAACGACACCTGAGGGAAAGTCCCCTATCGGTAAAAAAATGGGGAATCAAGCTGCAAAAGATATATGAAAAGGCTCTGCTTGGCTAGACATGATACAAGCTCAGGATATATGGCTAATAATCAAATTCAGGGAAGCCAGCATAAGGATCAATAAGGCAATCAAAACTCATGATAATGCAATTACAACTTGACATATACAAGGGAGTCCTGGGGAAATGGCCAGCATAAAGTTCAAGAGGAGTATGAAGCTCTTGCTCAAGGACATGGCGAGATTAAAAGGGACTCCCGGACCTAAGAGAGGACTCACAACATGGGTACCAAATACAAAAGGGAGCTAACTAAGAAACCCATGTATAGAAAATCTCTACCATTCCCATAGTACCACTTCTAACAACAACATGAAGGTTCCATGATACCATGCAATGGGTTCGTACCTAAGGTTAAGATGAAACGGTCATAAGTTCATGCAAAATGCATGATCTAGATTTATGCAAGAACGCAACAGAATACACAAATAACCATAGAAACAAATATGCAACGAAAACAACACTTCATTTCATTAATCAATAACTGAAACTTGTTTACATATAGAATGGAAATAAACTAGCTAGAGTGCTGGTAGCTTATCTCTAAGAAGAGATGTGGCGGCTACATGCCTCTGAACTCTGTGTTACAATGAGGCTCGAAGGCCTATATATTATTGAGAAACAATGGAAACCCTACACATCCAAAAACCTAACCCTAGGAGGTGAAACACCTTAATGTGGGCCCCGTTGGGTAACTTGGTACATCAATTTCCCGAGGTCGTAAATTTAGCATACTACCTCCGTTTAACACGCATGATACATCGTTAGAAAGATATGTTTAAGGACTACATCCATAAATAACCTATGTTATGTCTAAAATGGACTCCTATTTTCCCAACCATTTGATGCCAAAAAAACGTCGTTTAGGGCCTCAAAACTGCTCCGAAAGTTTAGGACCTGAAAACTGCCAAAAATAGTAAATTGTGCTACAATTAAGGAAACTGGAAAACTGAAAGAAATAGTGGTGGGTGTCCAAGGGGAATAGGTGGGTGGCCACCAATATCCTCCTAGATCATTCCTCCCCCCTTAGGAATCAATGGTGCCCATTGCGTTGAGTTCCTCCATGAGATGAGGAAACTTCTATTGAACTTGGTCCTTGGTGAGCCACTTTCCTTGGTGAAGGAGTTGGCCTGCTTTGAAAACTCGATATAGTTGGATCTTCTACTGGTGGGTGTTCTTGATCTGTGTATCCATAATTTGATCAATTGTGGCTTGTTCCATCTAGTCGGGGTTTAACTATGTTGGTGTGAGTTGTTCTGCCACGTCTGATGTGTCCAGTAGAGGTGGAAAGTAGGGCCAAAGGCGGTCCACATTGAACAATGGGTGCAGACCAAGGAATGGTGGAATACTAAGCTCGAAGGAATTGTCCCCGACAGCCTTGGTGATGGTGTATGGCCCATATCAGAGCGGGCGAAGCTTGTGGTGGGGTCCAGCAAGGCGCTCCTTCATTAAATGTAGCCACACTTTGTCACCCACGTGGAATTTGTGTTGCACCCGATGTTGATCATGTCATTGCTTGTACTTAGCATTGGATATGTCTAATATGTCATGAACCTATTGGCGAATGTGTTGAATGTGCTCAATGAAGATGTTTTCCTTGGAAACTTCAGACTGGATATGAGCTGAATCAGCCTGAGTAGCTGCAAATGGCATGGCTACATCAATGGGACATAGTGGATGGAATCCCAAGCCCACCTGAAAGGGGATGTGGTTGGTTGAGCTGTGGAGGGCCCGGTTATAGCTGTGTTGTACACAGGGGAGGATCTCATCCCATGTGCGTGGATTCTTTGAGTTGTACATGCACAAAATGTGTACGATCATCCTGTTGATGACCTCTGTCTAGCCATCAGTCTGGGGATGGAAAGATATGGACTTTGTGAGCTTGGTATCTAGCATTGAACATAGGCTAGACCAGAATGTACTAAGGAACCTGCTGTCCTGATCTGAGATTATAGACTATGGGATACCAAAGTGTACCCACACTCGTTCAAAGAAGAGTTTAGCAGTGGCTTCTGCTGTGATATTCTTCTTGCAGGCCACCATTATGGCCATCTTTGAGAATCTGTCAACGACCACAAAAACAAATTCATTGCCGTGCTTAGTAGAAGGAAGGCCTGACATGTAATCCATGGAGATGGATTCCCAAGGTTGACTAGGGGTAGGCAACAGAGTATAGAGGCCTTGCTTCTTGATGGATGGTTTGGCAATGGCACAGGTAGTGCAGGATCGGATGTACTTCCCAACATCATGTCGAAGGTTCGGCCAATAGAAATACTTCTACAGTACTGCCACTATTTTCTCAACCCCAAAATGCCTAGCGACCCGACTGTAGTGCGCTTCCCAAATCATCTTGGCACGCTCGCTTGAAGGAACACAAAGGTGTCCCATGTGACACAGTATTACATCCTAGAGGTGAAATTTTGGAACTTGGTTTCCCTCCAAGAGCGTCTAGTATGTGTGGCTGAATTCTGGATCGCTCTTGTAGAGAAGTGGCCAATCAAAAGTCTCATGCCCATAAGAGTTGAGCACGGTCGTTATCACCATGATTGGTGGTCGGCTGAGGCAGTATGCAACATTATTGGTGCTTCCCTTCTTGCACTTGATGTTCAAATGAAATTGTTGTAGATATGTGGACCACTTCTGATGGTGATCGTTCTATAAGTTCCCTTGTGTATTCATGAACTGTAGGGGTCGATGGTCTGTGTGGATGATCGTTTCCTTCCCCAAAATGTAATGCTTCCATTGCCGGCAAGCCTGTACAATGGAATACATCTCTTTTTCATAAGTGGGATATTTGTGGACTGTGTCTGAGAGGGTATCAGTTTGATATGCCACTGGATGCCCTTGTTGAGTAAGGACTGCCCCAATAGCATAGTCAGAGGCATCTGTCTTGATCTCAAATGGTTGTTGCAACTCTGGTAATGTGAGCACTGGGGCACAACAAAGGAAATGTTTCAATTATGCAAACGCCTTCTGCTGAGTTTCTGACCAAAATAATTTTGCTTTCGCTCCTCTATTGGTGACTTGACTCAAGGGCCAAGTGATATGAGAGAATCCCAACACGAACCTGAGGTAGAAATTAGCAAGGCCCAAAAAAATGCGAAGCTCTGTTAGAGTAGTTGGGGTTGGCCAATCCCGAATGACTTGGATCTTGGTTGGATCCACATGTACCCCACAGTCATCAATAATTTATCCTAGATATTGAACCTGGGTCATGCCAAAAGTGCACTTTTCCAAATTGGCACACAACTTGTGCTGCCACAATGTTTGAAGGACCTATCGGATGTGGTGGAGGTGCTCTTCCCAAGTTTGGCTGAAGATCAGGATGTCATCCAAGTACACTACTACAAATGAGTTGGTGAATGGCCACAAGATGTTGTCCATCAGTCTCATGAAGGTTGCAGGAGCATTCGTCAGCCAGAAAGGCATGACCAACCATTCGAAAAGGCCCTCCTTAGCTTTGAAGGAAGTCTTCCACACATTGGTCGACTCGATCGATACCTAGTGATACCCAGACTTTAAGTTGATCTTGCTAAAATATTTTTCCCCTTTAATCTAGTCCAGGAGGTCATCAATCCGTGGGATCGGGTACCTTTTCCGGACAGTCATCTTGTTCAACGCCCGATAGTCAATACAAAGTCTCGAAGTCCCATCCTTTTTCTGTACCAACATAATCGAGCTCCCACAAGGCAATGAACTTGGTCGGATGTGACCCTTCTGCAGCAGCTCCTGAATTTGCCTCTTGATTTCATCATTCTCCATAACAGAGTGGCGATAGATCGGTCCATTGGGTAGTGGCGCACCTGGGGTCAAATCGATGGGGTGCTTGACCTGACAGTGGAGAGACACCCCTGTGGGTGAGGTGAATATGTACCGATACTCCTCCATGACCTTTTCCATTTGTTGTTGTCGTGTGGAGGGGCCCTGTCTGGAGGTTGTGGCCATGATATTCTTCTTTCCCTGAGGGCATATCATCAAGAAAACAAACTTCCCAATTTTGGAAATGAGCTTATTGCATTGTTTTGCAGTAACCAAAGAGATAGCGGTAGGGAGTGGCACCTCTGGTATCCTGTACAAATTATTTCCCAACGTAATAATAACAGCACGAGGCCTGGACTCATACATAGCATGTCGCTTCCATAAGTATGGTTGACCTAATAATACATCACAAACATCAAGAGGAGAAATATCACATACTACCTCATCGGTGAAGGGCTTGATGCTATAGGGAAGGCAACACTGCTGGCTGACGCGAAGATCTCGTCCTTGGTGAAGCCACTCGATGGCGTACGGCTGCGGGTGTGCTGTGGTCGGCAAACCCAACCGCTTTACGACCTCTACTGAAATCAAGTTCTTTTGGCTCCCACTGTCAATAATGAACTATAGCAGGGAACCCTTTACCCACATCTAGGAGTGGAAAAGACGCTCCTCCTCCTCTAAATCTTCTGGTTTTTCCTTTTGGATCTTTGTGGTGGCAATGGTGGCGTTGGGATTTGCATCAATAATATTCTTCCCTTTGTCATTCCCCTTTTTGGGTTCATATTCAGTGTCAGAGTATGCATCTGATTCAGAATCCTTTATCTCAACCACCAGTGACTTCTTATCCCGACACTCACTTGTGTTATGAGTGGGGCTCTTATGGAACTCACACCACTTTCCCGCTTCCTTCTTCGAATCTGCAATGTTTCTCTTTGCTTGTGGATTTGGAAAGTTTTCTTGAGTCTCCATGCCTTGGCTGTGTCCTTGGTTCTGCGGTTTAGGGGCACCTTTCCCTTAGTTCTGATTCGTAGATCCAATGTCTCGTTTTTTATGTTTGAATTTTTGCTCAATTTTGGCAGCATACCGATATGTCGTACCAAGTGAGGAGATGTCGAGGAACTCCAATTCCTCCTGAATGTATCTGTGCAGACAACTGTGGTACTTTAGCACCAAATGTTTCTCTAAATCTTTGATACACAACTTGGTGCGCAGGGTATGGAACAAATTCGTCAGCTCATGCACATCTTGAACTCTTTGCTGCCGCAGCGTAGTCCATTGGATGTACTTGTCCTCATAACTCCCCACCAGATAATATTGTCCCTTTATGGCATCTCGAAAAGGATTCCAAGTGGGTACGGCTGAGAATAGAGAGGGTTCCTCCTCATCCTTTCTCTCACAGTAGGTTTCCCACCAGTCCTTGACATGGGGGGTAGCTTTGAGTAGAGAAAAATAATCTTTTCCCGATCAGTAAAGTCATGAACCGAGAAATATCCTTCAAATAGATTCTACCATTTATCTACGGTGTCTGCATCTATTTGACCATAAAATATGGGAATGTCGAAGTTTACTTGTACCTTAAAATGGGTTGCACCTCCAGAGTGGCTGCTAGATGCATATGCGCTGCCAGTGGGAAGTCGTTGAAGGATCTGGGCGAAGTTATCCATCATCGCGTTCCTTTGTTTTTCAAGGGCCTCCTCGAGCAACATTTTGATAGGATCTTCTGTGCCCTCATCTTTATTTTCATCCCCCATGGGTGGTCGTCGGGATTTGGGAGGCTGATCTTGCAAAGGTTCAACCAGATCGAGCCCTAACTCTTTATACCCCGCCCTCGTTGGGGACTTGCAAAGAAGGATCAAGAAAGAGCAGATTGCTCTGATACCACTGATCTAGATTTATGCAGGACCACAACAGAATACAGAAATAACCGTAGAAACAAATATGCAGTGGAAATAACACTTCATTTCATTAATCAATAATTGAAACTTGTTTACATACAGAATGGAAATAAACTAGCTAGAGTGTTGGTAGCTTATCTTTGAGAAGAGATGTGGCGGTTACATGCCTCTGAACTCTGTGTTACAATGAGGCTCGAAGGCCTATATATTATTGAGAAACAATGGAAACCCTACACATCCAAAAACCTAACTCTAGGAGGTGAAACGCCTTAATGTGGGCCCCGTTGGGTAACTTGGTACATCAATTTCCTGGGGTCGTAACTTTAGCATACTACCTCCGTTTGACACGCATGATACATCGTTAGAAAGATATGTTTAAGGACTACATCCACAAATAAAAAATAACAAGTTTGGAATGGACTCATATTTGCCTGACCATTCGATGCCAAAAAAATGTCGTTTAGGGCCTCAAAACGACTCCGGAAGTTTAGGACCCAAAAACTGCCAAAAATAGTAAATTGTGCTACAATTAAGGAAACTGGAAAACTAAAAGAAATAGCGGAGGGGGTCCAAGAGGAATAGGTGGGTGGCCACCAATATCCTCCTAGATCAATGCAAGCGGATGTGAAATCCTAACCTATATGCCAGTTTAGACATAATACCTGATATAGGCATGAATGGGTCGAAACCTCGGAGAGAGTGTACAAAACCTGGACCCTACATGACAACCATATAAGTCCAAAATAACCCAAAATTGTCAATAAAGAATCCAAACTATATAAAAAAAAGGGAGGAATGATCATGACAACTGCACCCAAAGGAAACAATGCAGTGAAAAATGGGACATAAAAAGGAATGTAAGTTGTAGACCCAAGGTTCACGCATCCACTACCACCCCTGTGAGTGTGACCACCGGTGTAAAGACCAAGAGAAGGGAGTCAATATCCTCCACAAATGGAGTAGAGGGAGAAATGTGACCACTCCTAAATATGTGAGCACAGTAAGGGGTTGTGATGCCCCCAAGTCCGACACCAGGGTCCGTACTAGGACCAAGGACAGGTGATAGGATACCAGACATGCCGAACATAAAACGACCTAAACTCAAGAGAGCATAAATACTCAAGTAAACACGATCCTAAAGGCCAACTAGCGCACAAAGAGCATGCACCTAAGAAAATCTACAGCCAAAATACAAGCAAATCAAGGGGAGGATATGTGAGCTCCCGAATGCAACAGGTATGTCTCACCTAGGAGAGGCTCGAAAATCCCATACACTACAAGTGGAGGTACGTAACCAATTATAGTGGCCCTCAGCTTCAACGCATATAGAGACTGTGTTGTCTAACCTCTACCTGGCCAAGACACCTACATAATAACCTCTGCAAGTACCCCCTGTTATACCTAGGTAAGGAAACTAAGGTCACCCCAATATAACTAATGCTTAGGTGGACAGTCGCAGGCAGGATCGACCGTATGGGTAGGGTAGCAAAGCCTGAAACTCTCAAAATAGCCCCCAGATACGAATACAATCTTGGAAATATCTTCGGTGCTCACAGACATTGACTAGGGGTCATCCCAATCACAATTACGGACACTGCCTTGTGCTTAACTCTCGTGTAAGAGGAGCACTCTGAGAAACACTCATTATACCAAGTATTTCACTATCTCACCTAGACAAACACCTACTTGTTTTGTTTAGTGGTCTTGGAGAATTGACTCACAATGAACTATTCCAAGACCTTAAAACCTAATCTTGTTGGTGCACCCTAGAAAAGAAAAGAGTGTAATTCATTTTATTATGTGTTGATTTTAATTGGCTGTGATTACTCAAAGGGAAATGGTCGTGCAACTAATGAATTTATGACTTAGCAGTGAAATAAAAGTGCACACCTAACAAACAATGCCAAATGCAATCTTGTAGAATGAAAAACAAGGTATGCCACTACATGAGATGCATAAATATATATATTCCTTTCTTAATGCCAATGCAATCCTTCTTATATTAAATCCTAAATACAACTCTCATCCAAGCAATCCAATGCAAGCACCTCCTCAAATCCATATCTAATATGCAACTAAGAGTGCAACTATATTGTATTTCAATATAAAAGAATGAAAAATGCAACAAAAGTCATCTAAAACTCTCAATCTTTGCAGAAAGTATAAAACACAAGCCGAACAAGACACCAAGACAAAAAAAAAGTAATGCACTAATGGAAAAACAAAAATATAAATGACTAGAACTAATTTAAAGAAAAATCAATGAAAAAATGGTCTCTGGTCACAAAAGAAGCATCCAACAGACAACATCAGAACCCAGGAAGACCCAACCACACTCACAACCCACCCAACAACTTCCCACAACATCAAACTCAACCAAAAGGGAGGATGTATGCGACTGTTTAAAGAACATCTATGTATGTACATGACTTTTGGCCAAAAAGTTGCATGTATACCGGGATTTTGGCCAAAAACCTGCATGTATACTCGACTTTTGGCCAAAAACATACGTATACAGAGAAGACATTGGTAAAAAGCAGGCCAAGGGTCAAACTAATATAGGGGAGTGCCAATGGGTGAACATACTATAAAATGCGACATAGAAACGGGGAGAAACAGAGAGAAAGTCAATAATATCAAGCACATTGTGCCCCCAAACCCCAAAGAAAAACAAGGAATGTCCCCAGCAGAGTCACCAATTCTGTTACAGAGAAAAATTCCTATGGCTTGGGGTGTACCACAACAGACAGAGAAACTGCAGAAATCAATCCCTTCCCAATATGCAAGAGAAATACAACATCTAACACTAAAGGATCTTGACACATACCTTATTTTGGACGGTTGTAATAGATCCCCAATGAGCTTTTTCCAATCCCGCTCGCTTTAGAAATTTACTCTCAACAACAGTAAACAAGGAAAGCACACTATATGATATAGTGTTATGCCTACTCTATCATATATAATCAATGATACATAAGTAATTAAACATATCCATGGATTCAATATTCATTTAAATGCGCATTATTGGACAGGAAAATATATTTCTATTAAATAAATCAGAGATTACATAAGCGACAACCTCTGTCGGCATGTCTGCGAACCAGAGAAACTAAGTCCTCCACCACCTCAATCCTCAATCTCTTGATAGCAATCTCACAAGCAAAGGCAAGCATGGGAAGTACACAAAGTGCTTCAAGGGACAAAGGGATGCAGACTCAAGTAAAAGCAAGCTATGGCAACAATGGACTATAGTTTTATTTGTTTTCAATTCCTCTTATTCAATGTATCCAAAGAGTTCCTTATATAGTGCTTCAATGGGGTAATGGAAGGTCAAATCCAAACGATCTCAAGGAATATGGAAGGGCAAGAGACAAGTGACTTGGATCCACATCAAGGAAAAATCCAAAAAACATTTGGCCTTTTGCACACATCCCGATGTATGCGGGTTTAAGGGTAATATCCGCGTATATACGTGAGAAACGGATTAAAAGTCGCGTACAACAAATAATTGGTGTTTTTAGGGATGATCTTGGAAACTTCAAAGGTACAAAAATAGTCCATGGGGTCCAAAGAGTCTGTAGAGGGACATGGAAGGCCATAAAGTGTGATTAACCATGTGTGGTAAAATCGGTTGTAACATAAGCAATGAATCCAAAAAAAATAAATTGGTAAAAAGGAAACTAAGGTAGGGTTACAAGGTCTCTGGACTTGGAAAAGATAAAAAATTGACTCCAAAACTAGCCAAAACAAGCCAAAACAAGCCAAAAAAAAAAAAAATTCAATGGAAAAAACCTATTTCTAACTCAATTCCAAAGTAATACCAAAAGGTCTCAAATACTATGAAACAAGGTTTAGAGGTGTCCAACTCAGTGCAACATAGGTCAAAGACTTATGAATAGGATAAATAAGCTTAGACAATTAAAAATGAATCAAGGTATCAAGTTTACCGAAGGACGTTCCAAGCTTTTGAGTAAGGACCAAGACAAAAAAAAGGATGCAATAAGGATTCAAAAATATATATAATTCTTATATATAGAGCATACACACCATCAAATTTCACAACAAAATCACACACAAACAAACTAGAAGCAAGATCCAAGAAAAAACCACACCAAAAGACTGAAAAAGCTCTCTACAAGGGATTTCTCTCTCTTGAGATAACTCAGATAGAGTGACAATCCTCATATTTTCTCTCCTTGAATCACTTGGGGGGAGTGATCATGTAATTTACCTTTCTGATTTTTGGCACACTAACTCACTAAGTAGATCAACTTAATATGCAATTCATAAAAGAAGCAAAACTAGGTACTAGGAATGAGACTAGAATTGTCGGAATCAACCTTAATGCACAAAAGAGTTTGTCTAAATTCACATAGGATCATTAAATTTTTTCTATAAGTTAATTATAAGGTCTACAAGTATATATCAGAGGTGCAAAAAAACAAAATTTCAGATTAGACAATTAGGAAAATGTTTGATCTAAAGAATCCTATGCACAATGTGTTGGAATGATTTAGGCTTCGAGCATCTGTCATGATGAAGTATACTACTAGGATCATGGAAACCCAAAAATATGAAAAATATATCCCTTATTTCATCAATTTTGAAAACCATAGGTTTAGGAAAGATTAGAATTGATCTGGGTGTCAAATTAGCAAAACTAGTTACCAGGACAACTCAATTAGTTTAGAAAAAGAATTTTCCCAACAATGGAATAGGGTTTCTAATTATGATTTTTATGATTGGATTGGATTAAGGGAGGTATTAATGACCTAAAAAATCTGGGAGAATCTAAATTGGACCTACTGATCATTTTTGGTGACAATTATAATAAAATAGTCAATTTTTCATGAAAATCTAGGCAAAGCAAGAAAATTTTCATATGAAACTTCAACTGATTGATTCGAATTGTCATATACTTTTTAGAGAGGAAATATTACATCATTTATAAATCATATAGGACAAAATCAAAATCACTTGAAAATAAGTGGTAGCCTCCTTTAGCAAAAACATCGTTACCAAGGGGATTGGAGACCATAATTCATATGGATTGAAAGGGATAGCTTCCAAAATATTCAATTAAAACAATAAACCTTTGGATGTGATAATAAAATATTCAAATATCCACCATTAATGGTTTAAATCTATCAACCATCATCAATTATTGTCTTCCTTCAAATAACTAGAGAGAAAGAAAGGGGAAGAATTCGAATAGAACCCTTCAATCAATGAGACGGGATCTCGAACATGGTTCAAATGGATCTGTGGAAACACAATTAAACCTCCATAATTAGATGCATATTCTACTCTTCAACTGAGGAAAAACTAGGACAATGCCATGGGGCACATCTCCCACAGCTGGCTTATGCACATCTCCAAGCACTAGAGAAGCTCAAAGCTCATTCACACACAAATTCAAAATGCCAAAATATGTGAGAGGGGTGTGATATCATTATTTTATAGAAAAAATTGGATTCATGTTTGAATTTACTCTTCATGTGTCCCAGTTTCCTCAACCAATGCGTCCTCGTGAGTTGAATAGGAACTTTCCTCCTTTGTCTTCCTTTCTTTCTTGCCTTTCCAATTGACATGCTTTTCTTCCTTTGGAAACTGTGCCCTTGTTAGGATTATTAATCCTCCCTTGTCCAAATTTGGTCATATGTCTAAATCGGGAGTCCATCCGGTCTATTTATAGTCATTAGCACCATTGGGTAAACTTGACCTAATTGGGGCACATGTTTCAGTTACTAAAGTGTGGGGAACACTAATTGAGGCTCACTGCCACTTATTGCACTTGATTACATAAGTTTAGAAGCCTCCTAGATCAATCCCTACAATTTAGGAAGCCACTGGGAGTGCCGAAACCAAACAAGGTCAGTTCACTTTAGTTAATGACTAGTCAAGCTAAGTTAGGAGTCAGTTACTTTTAGTTCAAGTCCTCCACATTAAGTTAGTGCTAGGTTTACTTGACTGCACACATGTGGGGCGCATTTCTCACCTACCATAGTTAGTTAACCATTGTTCAAACTAAATGTAACACTTGAGTTGTGGTTTAGAGCTCTGATGAACTCTGGTTATGGTTTAGACAAGGACAGTTAACTAATGGGTCCTCCGATAGTGATTTAGACAAGTCTTGGTTACCTACAGCCAAGTAGAGTCTAATCAATTCGAACTTCCTCATGTGGATTCGAATTGCTTGTGGCTATTAAAGCCATTTTACTTCATTGTAATTACCATCTGAAATACTTTTTGATTAATGAAATCATTCACAGCTGCAATCTTTTTGGACTGTTTCATTCTTCAATTGTTGAGTAAATTGTGAGATCTTCTTTGTGAGTTGTGTATTTGTCTGCAGATCTATATGCTCAAATTTACATGGTATCAGAGCCTTGACGGACAAGACTCCTCTCCTCCTCAGATCTCCAGCCAGATCAATTTTTTTTCCAGTGCTGCACCGGAAGCGAAGAATTTACCACTTAATATCCCAAGTTAAGAAATTGTTGATCAAGCTTGCTTAATCAACTATGCTGGGTGTGAAGGAAATTCCAAAAGTGCAGACTATCGACCTTACTTTGTATGTTTGATTGTGTGACAGGTTATCAGCTTCTCTTACAGCATTCGCTACAAGCAGCTCTTTCTTCTCACTGCATTTGCTACAACAGCTTAGTTCTTCCTATTGCATTCGAAATGGCTCATCAAATAGAGCCTCTCACTCCCTTCAATTATCACGAGTGGAAGGATGACATGAAAGTATTGCTACGCACCAAGCATCTCTTCAGACTCATAGAATAAACAGAGGAGGAGCCAGAATCAGATAAAGACAAAGCTAAGTACATGAACAGGCTTGATGAAGCCATTGGAATCATGCACTCCTCAGTCTCTAAAGATATTCGATTTCACATCCAAGACTTGGACACTCCTAAGGAGGTTTGGGACAAGCTTGCTTCCTTATTTGATAAGCATGATGAGATGAGGATCCATCAGCTAGCAAATGATCTGATTACTCTCAATCCATCAAATTTCGAATCTCTAAATGAATTCATCTCAAAGTTCAAGAACCTGATATATCAGTTGAATCAATGCAAAGTGAAGAAGGATGAAGATAAGCTCATCCTTACTATTCTCACCAAGCTCAATTCATACTACTCAGTCTTTGTATCCACCTTCCAAACAGTAAGGCTCACTACTCCAAATTGGAAGATGCCCACTCTTAATGCTTTCATCCAATCTCTTATTTCTGAGAATGATAAATTGATCCAAATGGGGATCATTCAATCTCCCAAAGATCTAGCTCTTGTTGTAAGAGGAGATAAGGTAGAGAATGACAAAGGGAAGCAAAGAGATGAGTCTGAGCAGTCAAAAGAACCTTCAGGTTGGAAGAGAAGCAAGAAGAATGGAAAAGTCAAGGTCCTCTGCTCTTACTGTGGAAGGGGCTTCCATTTCGAAAGCTCCTGTATGAGAAGACAACTTGATGAAATGGCCCTTCTCTTGAAAAAGCACAACATTTCTGTACCTGCTAGCGTAAGGAAGGAAGACTCTGAAGAAGAAGAAGAAGAATACCAAAGGAAAGGACATGCACTGAAGGCTTGCTGCACATCAGCACCTATCTTCCTCATTGATTCTAGAGCTTCCAACCATATGGCTGCATCCATAGAATCATTCTCTTCTTATCATTCCTTTGATGGTCCTAGTATTCAGATGGGAAATAACAGTGTAGTAAAAACAAAAGGGAAGGGCTCTATCCAACTTGAACATGGAAGGTTCAAAGATGTGCTATTTGTTCCCTCCCTAGCTTCAAACTTGTTATCTATCTATCAGATGACCCATACTGGATCTCCAAAGCGAGTGATCTTTGGTCCTGACTCACTGGAGACCACATATATCTCTACTTGGAGCATCATAGCAAAGGGTACTACAAATCATGCTTCAAAAGCATATGAGTTCTCACATTTCATGGCTCCTTCAAAACCAATGCACTCTCAACAGCCACCTACAAGGGAAGGTAAAATAATTGCATCTACTTATTTTCCAACTTCTACTAGTATTGTAGATCCATCTATATTAGTTTATGACATTAAGATTCATGGTGACTTAGATCTAGATTCAGTCCCTACTTCCAAACTGGAAGCTAGGAAGATGACTGGAAACTCACCTGACACTCAGAAAGGAAAGACTATTTGCGCTATGTCATGTTATTTTACCTCCTTCAGAGAGATGCAATAGACTTCCTGTAAGATGCAATATGGCAAAGGATCAGTATTACTACATTCAGAAGAATGGATATGATCATACACCTCTTCATTCAACAAGAGACAAAGATTACATTTCTCCTTCCTCTCACCATCATTTTTGGAGAAGAAATAGAAATCTACATGCCAGGCCCCAGAATACCTATGCACAACACACCATGCATGATGCTTCACTACCTCACAGAGATGAAGATTGCAGCAACATATTTTCAAGTTTTTCAAACTTGAGACCTGATTCTACCTGCTTAGTTAGAGGGAGGGCTTTTTTCCCATGTGGTTTTTACCCCAACTCCTTGTATTAAGCAGTTACTTTATTTTACTTAATGTAATGGGTGACCTATGGTCTTAGTTACCAGGGCCCACAGTTTTTCCAAGTTAGCATTCAGGGGGGCTGTTAGGATTATTAATCCTCCCTTGTCCAAATTTGGTCATATGTCTAAATCGGGAGTCTATCCAGTCTATTTATAGTCATTAGCACCATTCGGTAAACTTGACCGAATTGGGGCACATGTTTTAGTTACTAAAGTGTGGGGAACACTAATTGAGGCTCACTGCCACTTATTGCACTTGATTGCATAAGTTTAGGAGCCTCCTAGATCAATCCCTACAATTTAGGAAGCCACTGGGAGTGCCAAAACCAACCAAGGTCAGTTAATGACTAGTCAAGCTAAGTTAGGAGTCAGTTACTTTCAGTTCAAGTCCTCCACATTCAGTTAGCGCTAGGTTTTCTTGACTGCACACATGTGGGGCACATTTCTCACCTACCACAGTCAGTTAACCATTGGTCAAACTGAATGTAACACTTGAGTTGTGTTTTAGAGCTCCGATGAACTCCGGTTATGGTTTAGACAAGGACAGTTAACTACTGGGTCCTCCGATAGTGATTTAGACAAGTCTTGGTTACCTATAGTCAAGTAGAGTCTAATCAATTCGAACTTCCTCATGTGGATTCGAATTGCTTGTGGCTATTAAAGCCATTTTACTTCATTGTAATTATCATATGAATTACTTTTTTTATTAATGAAAGCATTCACAGCTGCAAGATTTTTGCACTGTTTCATTCTTCAATTGCTGAGTAAATTGTGAGATCTTCTTTGTGAGTTGTGTATTTGTCTCCAGATATATATGCTCAAATTTATAACCCTCGTTGTTTCCTTCTTTTCACACTGACATGTCTTTATTCCCTTTTGAAATTGTTCCCTACTTTCTTTTCTAAACTTTCCTTCTTTTCTCACTGACATGCTTTTCTTGAACTTTCCTGCTTTGTGCAAGCTCTTCTGGCTGGTTGCTTTTGTGTTGCTTTTATCTTTTTCTTACTTTATGGATCTTTCTAATTTTCTCCTGGTTTCCTTTTAGGATGAAAACTCATTTGGTCCACAAGGATTCATGCACTATATTAGCCTCCTAGAAAATCCACTTAATACAAAAATTCATATTATTGTAAATATTGTAATTTTAACATATAATTTTACCCCAAGGTTTAAAAAATTAAAATACTATAGAAATTAATATACCAACATGACCCATATTAATTAGTTTATTTCTCCAATAGTGACCATGGGATTCTCAAAGGCTAGGGGGTTTCTTTTATGGTGTTATTATCCAAAATTGGGACATTACCATCCTCCCCTCCCAAAATTGCTTGTCCTCAAGCAAGAACCAACTCCAACCATTTATGAAGCCAACCAGTGACTTCAATTCTCAAAATAGGTTGATGGATGTCTAGAATTGGAATCTTCAATTACAAGCTAAATGCCAAGGTCCACCATGTTTCTGCTACACCACTCTTATTATATTCACCCCCCAATGACTAACCCTTCCTCAACAAAACTTTCAACCCAGTTAATATAAACGAGTAGAATGCCTGTATCCCACTGACTACTCTGCAAGGATTCAAATGTTCCTTCCCATTTTGGAAATATTTCATTATAAAGAATTCCATGGTCCCATTGTCTTCTCAATATCATTCCAAACATCAATAACAACAATTTTTTTTATCATCATAGAAAATTAAAATTAGGATGTGAAAATCACACCACTGTTGATGTATTTGTAACTTCGGAATGTATTCACTTGTATATTTTATGTATTGTACCCCAATGTTTATTCTGGGAAGTGTCTGTAATGTAATTGAGTCATGTCATGCCCCGATGTTCCTATCGGGAGGTTCTATAATGTAAACAAGTCATGTAAATTCATTGTGGGTAACCCTCCTATTGTTCACGGGTTAAAGTCCCCACAGTTGCGGGGCCCTAGGGTTATTAGAATCTCCTAGAGAAGTCGGCCCTAGTTAGTCATTGTCAAGTCAGGAATTAGTATAAATAGAGAGTGAGCCTCTCTATTTAACACACACTCACTCACACTCAGTTGTAGTGCATAGCTGAGGAAGAAGAAGTTGTTGGGGCTAGAGAGAAAGAGGCTACTGTTGTCGGGATATCATCTTACTTTTTTGGGGGCTTTGCTTTTGGTGCTGATTCTATCTCTAAGGAAGTTGCGGGGTTTTCTCCTTTATGGTTTACCTGAGGAAAATATTTGTGTTCATTGTCTCATATGTTTGATTGTTGTGCTTGTTATTCTCTTAGTTAAGATCCTAAGTTAATGCTAGCTTAAATGATAAAATTATAACAACCACCACACTAGAAGATCAACACTTCCAGTGTAAAATCAAAGTTGTGAGGGCCCTTGAAATAACTTATGCAACTCTTCAATGTAGGGCCAAAAACTTGTGATCCTTCCCCACTGAGCATATAAATTATTATGTGTATGATGCGCACAAGTACTGTAGCTCACAAATTTTTTGTTGCAATGACATAGATATGAATTCCATGTCCCAAGAAAACTGTAGGCATATTCTAATAACCATAGATTCCCGCGCTACTCACAGAAGATGTAGGATGTGTCTCCCGAAACTCCATTGATGTAAGAAAAAGGTACACCCTCCAAGGTGCATAAATCCAACAAGTAAATATCCATCCATGCCATGGATTAACAAATACCAAAACTTCCAGGTCCATATGGAAATACTTTGGCTTTCCCATGTGCATAATCCCAATGGATAAACCCTATGCAACTGGTCATGCAATAACCACCATGAATGGATGAATCAAAGATAGGAAATGGATGCCTTTTTTTCTTCTAATAAGGGTATGGTTCTCTCATCAAATCCCCATGGATGAGTGTGGGAGATGTCTACTCCTTACTTGGCACCAATAGAAAGAATCCCTTCACCCTATTATCATCCTCATGTGCTATGGTTGTAGTAGAAAGTACATAGGATGAAAAGTCACGAATCAAATTGAAACTTCTATAATACTCATCCACTGGGGATGTGTATGGATCCTTGACTCATTTGATTTGTTCATAAAATGTACCATATTGTGCCTCCTCCAAAAGTATACAACTTTCACCAAGAGGCATCTCCAAATCTCTCTAAAATAGTGCAAGTGCTTGGTCTTCAATTTGTTTGCTCTCAAACTCCTCAAGAACATGAAAATAAAAATTCAAATCATGTGAATATTTATTGGAGGTATCTAATGGCTGCAAAAAAATACCCTTTTTGTTGCTCATAGGGTAGGACAATATCAGTAAATCCAAAATACTTATCATAGAAGAAAAAATAAATTTTAGCTTAATGAATCTCCATATTGGCTATGTATTCATCCACCCAATCCATGGATGAATACAATATTTGGATTGATGATTTATGTGAGATGTAATCAACCACCTTCTTCAAAGCTAAGTATTCTCTTCATATAGGCAGCTCCTAACGAGTCTCCTCCAATGCTAATAAAGGTTATCAGTGCACATTGTCAATTATGCACTAGTGCATTATATTTATAAGTGCATTGGTGTATCTTTATGATTAAGGCACACTGATTAAAAAACATGCACAAAAACCTCTAATCTCCCACCTCTGCTAGCAACCTCCTCTATAAATGGAGAAGGGATAAATTTTTTGAGGAGGTTCCAAAAAAACCTCCACTACAAGGTGTTCTCATTGTACTGCAAATGGCTTGTTTTATAGAATGTACTAAAAGAAGTGATGCAACTAACATTGCCAACTTGTTTTTCAAGGAAGTAGCAAGATTGCATGGGCGTGGCATGGAATTTCTACGAGTATTGTTTCTAACAAGGATATTAATTTTGTTGGCCATTTTTGGAGGACTCTTTGGAAGAAGTTGGAAAAAAATATAATATTTAGTTCAACTTACCACCCTTGAATAGATTACCAACAAGTAAAAGAAAAGAGAAGACTTAAAGAGGAAAGAGGTCAGTTTTAACGTTGGATATTTGGTTCTTGCACACTTAAGGAAGTAAATATTTCCCAAGAGTGAGTACAACAAATTAAACTAAATAAAATTGGACCTTGTAAAGTATGAGAAAATTTTCCTCAAACTCCTTTGAAATAGATCTTGCAAGTGACATTGGAATCTCTCATATATTCGACATTTCATACTTGTATCCTTTCAATGGAGAATAAGAATCAACAATTGAATCTAAACCTAATACAAATTAGGAACAACAACTACCTAGATCACAACCAAGGGAAATTTAATCAATCCTAGACAGGAAAGTGGTGAAGAAGACCAGGGGTAAGGAGTATCTTCAATTCTTGGTCAAGTGGAAAGATCATCCTCTTGAAGATGCTACATGGATGAAAACTTTAGATATATCTAAGCACGTTAGAAGCATTGAATAACTCATGGATAGGATCCTATGGAGAAGTATTTTGTTCATTGGTATTCATTATTAGGAAATCCAAACTAACTCCTAAACTTACTCTAACCTCCTAGATACATACTAAAACAAATGGATTTTTATTTGTTGACTGATTAAGTGAGATAAAGGAGGTGATGGAATTAAACAATCTCTATCACATGTGTATGAACCCAAAAATATCTATAACCTATGCCAAATAAGAAACAAATATGTATCAATAACGATGTACTTGCATCACTTCTCCCTCTCCTTATTCTCCTTCCTACCTTATTCTTTTACAATACTTTTACTTTATTGATTCCTAATGTTTATTATTCTATTGTTGTTGTAGGATTAGGGTTTCATGCATGGATTTTACAGTTTAATGGGGGAACCTAGATGAGGAATGAAATGACTTCTTCTTTCCCTTCTCCTTCCTTCCTCTTTTAATTTTATTCTCCTTTATTTATTTGTTTAAGTTTATTGTTGTTTTCTTGTTGCAAGTTTACCAAAGAAAGAAGGAATAAATCACATTTGTACGTGTTATGTTTAATTAACAAATCTAGTTCATGGGTGTGGCCTAAGGAAGGTACTTGCATTTATGTAAAGAGATCATTCCCTTACCATTTTTCATTTATTTTTTCATTTTTTACTATTTTCTATCTCTATTTTAATTTCTACCATTTTCGATTTATGTTTCTATAAATTCTAATTTGCACTACGTCAGTCTAGTTCTAGTTAATATCTACACTTTTGTGGCAATGTAACTCAATTAGAGCTCCTGTATTTTGATAAGTGATGTGGGTTCAAATCTTAAAATTCCTTTGTTATTTTTTTCATTTTTTAACATTTTCTATTTACAGACAGTTGGAACTAAAATTAACACTAAAGAGGAATCTAAAGTTGACTCTAAAACTAAAGCTAATTATCTCTGAAAAAGTAATTTAAACCTATCGCTCTTGGAACTAAAAAGGAAATGAAAACCAATTCTATTTTGAAATGTAATTTAGTGTTGACTTTAGAAATAGACATCCATGCCAAATTGAAAAAAAATAACACTAAAATCTAATGCACTAATGGCTTGTTTTTTTGTAGTGATTCTTTTAATATTTTTTATAATAGGAAGTTTGGAAAAACAGTATTCCATTTTATAGGTATTATTCTTTCCTAAAAAATCCTTCCTCTTATTGCTACCATGCCATGGTTGATGTAGAAAACAACTCCCCCGTGCTCAAGAAACACCACATGAAACCAAATCTAAACCCAACAATTGCCATGAAAACAAGACTTTGAGCAACACAACCTTGTGCTACAATAACAATACATGGCTCTTTGTTTAGGTATAACATTAACTAATTAATCAATTTACAATCATTTATGATAAGTAGTGGACCCAAATATCTTGCATACATAATATATTGCCATCATTTTCCCTAGTAGGACTCCTGCAGAATTTGAAAGCTATGAAGCATAAATGCTAGGAGCTATTTCATAGTATTAGTTTGTATCAAGTTTTTATGTTATAAGATTGTTTACAATCTCTCTTCATCAAAACTTTAAAAATTACATAAGCAAACGACTATCTTATTTCATGACTATATGATTTCTAGTATTAAATGTCTAAAATCCCAGTAATGTAGCAATTGCATGAATTTCCTTGTGATATCTAATGTTAT
Organism: Pseudotsuga menziesii; assembly: GCA_001517045.1. NCBI lineage: Eukaryota > Viridiplantae > Streptophyta > Pinopsida > Pinales > Pinaceae > Pseudotsuga > Pseudotsuga menziesii. The sequence continues at coordinate 278,299 of LPNX010626244.1, read as the reverse complement.
TGTTCTATTTAAAAACTACATGAAAATACACATCTACTAAGAATGAATACCTAGTTCGGAAATTCTGGTTTGAATACCCAAATCTATAAATTCCATAACATCATGAAATGCATATATATCTTGTTCTCTATTGAATCTTGTCCTTGAAGCTTTCAATGGTTTCCTTATTTTTCTTGTAACTCTTGAGGATATAAATGTGTAAGGAATTGTGTATAGTGATCACCAAATGAAAATGTGAAGTGGGTGTCCATTCAGAGAAATAATGCACTAGCTAGGATGGAAAGCCCCCCCCCCTAAAAAGCTATATTATTGAAGGTATTTTGTAACCCTTGCTTTGTTTGAGCATGTCCATTCCACTAAGCTTCATAAAAGGTGTTAATTGATGATGCTTGTCTATTATTGTTCATATCACTCCATATGTTGTTTTTTCCTTAAACAGAATTTTTCAATGTACAACATGTTTCTCAAGCCACATATTGCAACTTGCATAGCCCAAAGGAAAATTTTCAAAATAATGAGTTAAAAGAGTACTTTAAGATTAAAGTGCTTAAGAACATGCCAATGAGAGCTCAATAAAGAGCACATATTGTAACTTGCATACACCAATGAAAATATTTTAAAATAATGAGCTAAAAGAGCACTTTAAGCTTAAGTAGCTTAAGAATATGCCATTGAGAGCTTGATAAAGAGAATTTTGATGAAAAAACCTAGCAATACATCAAAAACGCTCAACTCCACCAGCTCTAGAACCAAATCTATAAATCATATTACCTTGATGAAATTAGTCAATCAACACCTTAATCCTTTGATCTGTTTAATTTATTGAGCAATGTATGCTTCCAAGCAATGTCACCATGGAAGGGAACAAATAATGAAAAAAGAAAAGGCTCAGAGCTTAGAGAAAAATTATCGAACCAATTCCAAGAATGTGCAAGTGCAAATACAAATTAAACATTGAAGTTGATCATCTCGGAGGGTATATTGATTTTTCATGTCATGGACATACGATCAAGGTTAGTAGGGTATATTATGTTTAAACTGATATTGGATATTTTTCTTTGTACAATGCAATATTGATCAAGTGTGTGATTGGTCATAAAATCTCATATTTGCATAGCAACCTTCTTAACATGACTACTTCTTATGAGGCACCTACTGTTGAGTTGTGGCCAAGTGATGGGAACTAGTATTAGTCTATATAAGGAGAAAGATGTATCCTAATATTATAATTTATAGTCTATTAGTAAAATATTAAGCAATAGTGATATGTGATACGAAATTTTTATAAGACTAGCCACACTTGCCAAATATAATGTGTAAAGTAAACATTTCCATTTATATAATTTCAATACATGTATCATAATAAGAAAAATTAATTTATTGTAAACATAACTTGTAATGAGTACCTTTATTGGATCCTTTGTATCATTTAGTGTTAGTGCATTAATTACATTGATTTCATTTTATTAAATTGGTAAGTGTTGTTTGTTTCTATAATGGTTGTTGTTGATTGTGTCTTTATTGACTAAATTAAGGACCTTGTTATCGTATGTACTATAAGTGTTTGTTTGTTCCGATCAATAACCCTTAAATATGGATATAGATATGGGACTTGATATTGATCTATACTTGCAGGATATATGGCTCTGAAACTATGACTATAGTATCAATTATTGGATGATTAGAAGCTAGGGCATGAACTTATATTAATGTCGTTACTTTTTCTCCTACTATTTGTAGGGATCCTTCTAATTTTGGCTCTCAAGATGAAATTGATATAGGTTATGATGAATATGGAAAAGGTGTAAGAGAATGGACTTTCATGTCTAACCTATGGCTATGCATGTGCTACTTTATTCTTCCTTTACTAAAATTTGTTGCTAAATTTGTCGAGGGCTAAGCTACATGTGTTTTTCTGTTTTATTCAACATCTCTTGGATATGGATATGGGGTACAATCTCTATCTGGAACTACATGATATGGTTATAAAACTATGATTGGAGTATCTATAATTAGGTGAATAGAAGTTGGGATAGGAACTTATATTGATACTATTACTTTTTATCTTGTTATTGTTAGGAATCCCCACAATTTAGGAAATCAATATGAACCTAAATTTGTAGGTATTACCTAAAACTACAGGCATTCTAGCTCTTAACTTCTCAATTAAGTGAAACCATAAACAAAAGCAATGATAACTTTTGGTTTGTTATTCTTTAACAAGTCATAATTGTTATTATGACCACAAACATAATATTGAGTTACATGACTTGTTAAATCCAATGTTGTACAACTACCACATGAACTCGATTCATTCTAGTCTTAGATCTTTAATGTATTCAACCTTACTTTTACCAATGAGCAAGTGCTCTTATAGTGAATCAGTCCATCATGAGCAAGTATTCTTATAGTTAATCATGAACTAGTGAAAAAAACACATAATTCATATTACCAATTTATTTAATTATATATATTAAATAATGTATTTTCTAAACTATGTATAAAAAGTAATATATTTTCCATATTATTAAACAATATGATCCACTTTACGTAATATTATTTTTTTGTGATTTACATGGACAAGTTAATTGGCACGATGCCAAGTCTCTCTTATATTTTCCAAACATGCATCACTATTGATTTTATCATAATCTTTTTCTGAATTCAAATATAGATTGTTATGTAAAAATATATAAATGCATTAAATCTTAGTTCAAACTTTATGTTTATGGACATGAATTTTTATGAGGTATAGCTGTGTCGAAAATGATAGGAAAATTATTAATTTATCTAAATAATTTTTATGAAGTATTTATGTGGTTGTCGCATGACGTGCAATTGTTATGAGTGATTTGTTTTACCCAATGCTCAATTGGAGAATTGACATTAAAATTATTTAGATAAATTAATGATAGGAAAATTATTTTAGATTAAAGTTTTAAAATTATGTTAAGTTAGAGGAAACCCAATGCTCAATTGCAATATAAAATTATTTAGATAAATTAATAATAAGGAAATTATTTTGGATTAAAGTATTAAAATTATGTTAAGTTAGAGTGAATTGTGTTTATTTAAAAATAAAAAATTATGGTTTAAATATTTTATATTTCCAATATTTTTTTGAGTATATTTTTGTTTTGTTTTGTTTGGAGTTACATTGAAAATTTGTAAAAAATGTTTTAAAATCATATATTAGTCACAAGAATTACATAATCTAGATGTCATAAAAATATTAAAGGATGTTGAAACTATTTATAAATTCAAAAACATAATTTGAATACTTCCAAATTTAGATTACCTAAGTTCAATAATTTCATAATCATACATATTAGTCACAAGAATTACATAATGTAGATGTCATAAAAATATTAAAGAATGTTGAAACTATTTATAAATTTGAAAATATAATTTGAATACTTCCAAATTTAGATTACCTAATTTCAATAATTTCAATCCAATTGCTTAAACAATTTAAAACCTAAAATAAATAAATTACTTTATTTATTTTAGTTGAACCAATAAGACTTACCAATATTATTTAACAAAACTGAATAATGAAAAAGAGACTTGCAAAGAATGAGATAAGACTTATAAATATTATTTAACAAAGCTTAGTAATGAAAAAGAGACTTGCAGAAAATGAGATAGAAGCCCGTGTTGATATCATGTGTGACGACTCGGATATCCACAACCATAGGAAATAAGCAAACATTCCCAACCTATATTCTTCAGGAGGAGAGGGTCATCTTTTCTTCCCGGATTTCCTTGGAGGAAGTGGAACGGGCATTAAAGTCTTTCAAGAAAGATAAATCCCCTGGGCTCGATGGTTGGAATATGGAATTCTTTCTGTCTTTCTTCGATCTTTTGGGGAATGATCTTGTTAATTTGGTGGAAGAATCCAGGCAGGAGGGTAGGGTCACACCCTCATTGAATTCCACTTTCATTGCCCTCATACCTAAAAAGGACAAGCCCCTCTCCTTTGCTGATTTTAGACCTATTTATCTATGCAATCTGGTTTATAAATTGATTTCTAAAGTTGCAACCCAATGCCTTAAGCCCTTCCTTGACAAGTTTATCTCACCTCAACAGTTTGGGTTTTTTAAAAATCGTCAGATATCTGAACCTCTAGCCATTACTCAAGAAGTCCTCCATACTGTAAAAACCAAGAACAGGAGTGCCCTTATCCTTAAGTTGGATCTCACTAAAGCATTTGATAGAGTAAATTGGTCTTACCTTAGACTCATTCTCCTTCAAATTGGTGTGCCCCTGGTGGGGGTTAATTGGATTATGGGTTGTTTGTCCTCGGCAAACTTCGCTATGCTTATTAATGGATCTCCTTCTTGTTTTTTCACTGCCTCTCGCGGTATCAGGCAGGGGTGCCCTCTGTCCCCGTTACTGTTTATTCTCGTTATTGAAGGAATCAGCCTCCTTATTGATGATGCTCGTAGAAATGGTAAGATAAAGGGTATCAAGATCTCACATCAGCTTGCTCTCACTCACCTACTTTTTGTTGATGATGTAATCATGTTTGGCTTTGGTACATGTGAAGAATGGGTTGCTTTTAAAGTTATACTTGAAACCTTCTGTGGTGCTTCAGGCATGTGCATCAATATGGATAAGTCTTGTTTTCTGTATAATAATGTCGATGATGGGACTCTGAACAGGATCACTCGCTCTCTCTTCTATAAATCAGAGCACATTTCTTCAGGTTTTAATTATCTTGGTTATTTTTTAAAACCACTGGGGTATCTGGTTAAAGATTGGCTCTGGCTTATCAAAAAGTTTGAAAAAAGGATACATCATTGGACATATCGTCTTCTTTCTATGGGAGGGAGACTTGTTCTTATTAAAGTTGTCCTTACCAGTTTGCCAGTGTATTGGATGGCGTTGGTTCCTGTACCAAAGTCCATTCTTGATAAACTTAGAGGCATGATATTTTCCTTTCTGTGGGGTTCTTCGAGGGTCAATAAAAAGTTTCATCCGGTAGATTGGATGTCATTATCCAAACCTACGGCCCTTGGAGGATGGGGTATTAAAAATCTTGGTTGATTCAGTTCATCATTACGTCTTAAGAGATTTTGGTATGCTTTTAGCGGGAATGGCATATGGTTCAATATCTTATCAGTGAAGTATTTAAAAAAGATGACTGTTTTGTCTTGGATCCATAGCAAAGCTTTCTTGGTCATTGGGGTATCAGTTATCTGGAAGGGGTTTATCAATACTTTATCTTGGGTTGGCAACGGATTGACTTGGCATGCTGGAAATGGTGAGAGTGTTAGGGTGGGATTGGATCCGATTGTTGGCATGGGATCTTCTTTCACCCTGCCTTATAATCTAAGGGATTACTTGGAGGACTATGGTATATTCTTAACGTTGGACCAAGCCAGAAATTACTCTCTAGATGTTCGCTCATATTGGCTCACTGTAGATGATTTGGATTTGGGAGGAGATTGGAAACTTATCTGGAGCTCTTATGTATCTGGGCTTGAGTATGGAAGAATCAGGCTCAAGCCCCGTCCTGATAGTCTATCTTGGTCTTTTCGAAATTATACAGGGTCTATCACTGCGGCCATTGCATATGACTGTATATCCCACCATTCTATGGATCATTCTTCTGATTTATCTTTTGTTCTTCATCTCCTCTGAAAGATTAAAATCCCTGCAAAAATTAGATGTTTTATATGGCTTCTAATTATGGATAAGGTATTAACTTGGGATAAGCTTATCTGCCGTGGTTTTCGGGGCCCGAGAATCTGTTTTCTCTGCAGGAACAGTGAAGATGTGGCTCAGCATTTGTTTTTGGACTATCCATTTACTAAGAGAGCCTTTGATGTTTTATATGATCATTATGGCATTTGTTCCTACAACAAAGGAACTGTTCGGTTGTATCTTGAGCATTTGTTTCTTTCTTATTCGGTTGATTCTGCAGTAGTTTTTTTACCCCTCATTCTCTTATGGAATATCTGGAAACTCAAGAATGGTTGTATTTTTTAGGATAAGCAACCTTCTGTATATGCCATCTTTCTTCAGACTATAGCTCTATTACACCTCTACCCTGTCCCTAAAAAGAAGGTAAAATACAGGAACATTGGTACACTTCCTCAGATCATCTATCCTTGTGGGTTTTTTGACGGAGCATCTGCAGGGAACATTGGGGGTTCAAGGTTCGTGATACATTTGAGTGGCACTCATTGTTTGTACTTTTCTTTGGGATGTGGCAGTAGTACGAACACTAGATCAGAACTACTGGCTCTCTGGGCTCTACTATCAGTGACTAAACACATGGGGATACCAACGCTCACTATTTTCGGTGATTCCCTAGTCATCATTTCATGGGAAAACAGGATATGCTCACTTAACTTACCCCATCTGAGTCATTGGTGTGATGACATTCGATATTTGTTGCAATCCTTTCCGGATGTGACCATGAAGCACATATATCGTGAGCATAACCAGATGGCTAACAGTCTCTCAAAAAAGGCTCTTTCTCTTGAATCTGGATATGGAAATTGCATGGAATCTATGAATGGCATGATCATTGATCATGGTAACTTTCGGCTATTTTAGCTGTGTGCTTGGGTTTTAGCCCAATCTTTTTGCACAGTTTTTGTTTATTTATGACTCTTGAACCTTGCAGACTCAGAAGAGACTCTTAGTCTTCTTTTTATGCTCTGGATTTGTTTGCTTCATGGTCATATTTGTTTTTACATTGCAGATTTCTGACCTGTTTATACAGGAATGATGATAAAATCCTGCTCACAACAGGCTTGTTGGCCATATTGCCCATGATGTGGATGTCGGGGTATCACAATTGTGAACTGAAGGTCCCCATAAGTATTGTCATTTCAGTTGATGGATGCCATAGATGGCAGATTGTATATGGTGTCCTTTGATTCAATACGAATATCAAGGTCTAGTATTTTTTCCCCTGAAAAAAAATAAAAAAATAAGCAAACATTTGTTTAAAAAAAAATTACAAAATAACATTGAAAATAACTTAAAATTAATAAATAATACATCGAGTATACCAGCCACGGAAGGAAGGAAGTTGTGTCGTTAAATTTAAAATTTTAATGTAAAAAAGGAAAGGATTGACTTATACTCGTTTCATGGTGTACAACCTAGCATCATGGTTTTTGAAATTAACATTAAAAAAAGGTGTATGATGATTTGGTGTTTTTAACTAAAATATTTTTTTCTTATTTCACGCTGTACAACCTAGAATCTTGTTTTTTAAAATTAAAAGAAAAATAATCTTTGATGATTTGGTGTTTTTAATTAAAATATTATATTCTTGTTTCATTTTGTAGAACCTAGCATCATGGTTTTTAAAAATAACATTAAAAAACGAAGTCTATGATTAAAATATTTTATTCTTGTTTGTAGAAAATGATGGCTTTAGAGAACGACGAATCAATTCACCAAATCTTTTAGTTGTTGTTATTAGTTCTTGGTTTTCAAGTTGCAGGGACTTTAGTATAGTAACATGCTTGAATAAACTTTTATCTATGTTGAATATTGTATTTATATTAATTTTTTTGGTAAAGATATAAAAAAATTATGGACATACTCCATCTTATTAGGCATCATTCAAAGTGGTTTTATATTGAAAGGACTTGATTTTCATAGAGTCTTAAGTTTTTCGTAAATCTTCTTTATTGCATTGCTATTAAATTTTTTGAATAGATTAATGTTAATATGATTTTAGCATTAGTTTGTTACCTCATTTCTACCTTAATTACTTTAGCATTAGTGTTCATGTTAGATCCCATTTTCTTTATATGTCTCCTATCTCTCTCACTAATTCATAAAGCCACCTCAAGAGTATCGAAGCCACACAAATGTTGTGGAAAGACTCTATTGTTGATTTTACTAGTCCTGGTCAATGTTGCTCTTATTGGATCTGCCTTTAGAATTGTGGCTACTTCTCAATCTACAATTGACTCTACATCCATATATGTGACCAAGGATGCTAGTGTAACGTCCCTCCTCTGTAGTGGCCACATCTATGTCAACATCAAGGTAAAAAGGATTTGGATCTCTATATCCTTCTATAATTATTGTTTTTACATGAGGTGCACATTCCTGTGGTTCCTAAAAGGAATATTCAATCAAATCAACCGTTTCCTTAAAGAAAATGCATATGGATTTCTCAATTATCAGTTCCAAATTTGATCAACATTAATTATAAAAATACATATAGTGACATGATTAGTCTACTTCAAAATTCACATTATAATCATTAATAGATGCAAACAAACAAAAGGATGTGAAAATACATCCAAAGTTTATCCCTACTAGAGATCAAATGTTTACCAAAAATGAAAGCAAAGAAAAATACCTTAAACCATTCTCTCAAGGAGCAACTATCACTAGTACAAGATGATAACTTAGGTGACTGCATGACTAAAAAAGTTAATTACCACAATTATTTTAAGTGATTTACTACCAAATTTGAGCAAATTTGAGTGACCCAACTAAAAACGACTAATTTTGTCCTAGTTTAAAAAATACGACTAGATAATAAGTGACACTATTAAAAATGAATAATGTAAATGACTAATTTAGTCAAGGAAAAAAAATATGACTAGTTACAAGAATATGAATTAGTCATTTATGTTATTCATTTTTAATTGTGTCACTCCAACAATGGAAAATTGCAATTTTGACAATGAATTGTTACAATTTACTAAATTTAAACACTGCAGATGGATTCAGAGACCCTCAGTCTCTAAATCCATCTGCAGTATTAACACTTAGTAAATTGTATCATTGTAGATCGATTTGTGTCAAAGGGGTTTTTTGATGAATTAATCCTAATTAACATAACCCATTAGTTTGTGGCTAAGTACAAGAACATGTTTACCATATTGCTATGTCCAATATCCCTGACCATTTTGTATCCCTAAGATTAAGAAAGTGGGACCTACACCACCCAGTTTAGACCCAGTAATATAGTATAAAACATACTTTGGGGACGCTATGGATATGTTTAATAACATGTCAATAACATACCAATCAATAACTGAAGATCGACCTAGATAGAAAACCTCTACCGTACCATACCACATCCAGACATCCCCAAAAGTATATACAAATTAAAAGTTATATGTAACACCCCGGTTTTGACCCCATGGTATTTAATTGCATATGATGTGAATATTGTATTAAATCATGGTGTGGAGCTCAAGGCTAAGGCCCCACCATGGGTTTGGTGTTTGATGTTTTCGATGATTAAAATCGATGCCGATGGTTTACGTGCTAGCCAGGAACAATGTGTTTTGAGACATCATGTAAAATGCAAATTAATAAAATACCACAACTAGCTATGTGTCGCAACGTTAAAGAGAAGGGGGCATGATTTCACAAGGAATAGGGAGGGGGAATTATTCAACCTTGAGCCATTGGGGAAAATCCAAATGTCTAAGGTAAAACCCATAGAGTGGTCAACTACCCCTTTTGTCTTTTATGTCTAGTCACCTCTAGGTTGGTGGAGAAAGTTATTTCCTTGGGATGGGGAAGGTATGGAGGTCAAATTCGAATTTGGGAGGTCACCCATTTTTGGAAAGTGTGTTTTTTACTTGTGGGGCAAGTAAATACTTGGGAAGGCGTGCCCAAGCCATTATGCACCCATGCCTTTAATTTCCTCACCCATTCCATTCACATGGAAGCTCTCTCAAGCAGCAAGAGGAGGACGGAGCTCTCTCCCTCACGTTTGGATGTCGTTTCTCCATTTCGGCATGCCCAGAAATTGGTTGGGGTTTTGCCGAGTGAATGTGCAACAATGATGGATGATTCAGGGGCGTTTTGTCCTCCTCACGCAGTAGGATCTTGCTAAGTAAGTACCTCCACGTTTTTCTATTGGTTCTCTATTTTTGCATACCCATATTTTCATTTGTGGAGTTGTGCAGCAAATGGGAAAAGGAGACCCACAATTTGGGCATGGATGGGGGTCGTATCAGCCTCTACAATGCCTGAGAAATGTTTGTGAGACCGGATTTTACTCATAGGGTGTTTTCCCCAAGTTTTACCATTTTGTTCATGGTTGCAAAACCGTTTTTGGTTTGTTGTGTGTTTTCCCTCACATGGGCACTCGTTTCTTTCAATTTCCCCGTACTAGGAATTCGTTTTTGTAAAGATCGATGGGTGGGTTCCCTCCCCCGCGATTTGGATGCATTTCCCCTTTCTTTCCAAGCTGGAAAACTTTTTGTGGTAAGGCCCAGATAGTGAAAGAAGAGACCCACATTTTCTTAAGTGTTGCTGAGTCCATTTTGGCCACATTAGAGCCAAAAATTCCCTGGAAATCGAAATTACTATCAGGGGGTTGTTTTACCCTTGTTTCCTTTTCTGTTTTGGTTCCCTGGAACATTCTATTCATACCCATTGGTTATGTATGACTGTGTTTGATTAAATGGGTTGGCTGTGTGTTTGACGCAAGCATGGCTTGGCTGGAAAGGTCCAAGGAACCCATGTATTGTTGGCTAGTTGCCTTAGCAGCCTGTAAAACCCAATTTCTTATTGGCTTGGTTGGGAAGTCTGTGAAACCTAACGATGTGTTTGCTTAACTATGGATGATTTGGTTTTGGGCTATGTGTGAACCTGTTATCTCCTTAGTGCCTTGTGGAATCCTGCCCAGCTCAGGGGTGGCAGTGATGCTGAGAGATTGATGAGCACGCTGGCCTATGGTTGGGTGGAACGTTGCAGCGACGTAGCTAGTTGTGGGCCAAATTATTTTCCAGATAAGTATTCTCTTGTAATTAACTCTGTAAATGTATTTCCATCATAGATTATCATGAACATGTTAAATTCTTGAATAGGATGAACATTATTGTGTTTTAATGTTCATGGGGCTATTTCGCTTGATTAACAACAGTGGTGCGTTGGTCGCGTCCTCTCCATCGTCGGTATGAGGGGTGGGGACGTGACATTATACTTGCTTGAAGCATTCTATCCACAAATACACAAAACATATAAATATCTTACATGCCATATAGTTATAAAACACACACACACATATAATAAAAAAAGATATAATCTAAAAACATGTAACATAAATATATAACCGTATACAATAAAACATATCATACACAATGATAATGCCACATGTAAAATAATTATAACTTTTGGTATGACCATAACACCTCCATTATCACTCGAATCTAAACACTACTATGTGGACCAACCTAAAACATACGATCGGCCTCTGCTTGAGTTCTCATTTGTGGAGGATTATCCTTATTTCATGGTGATTTCTTCGTCGAATTACCAAGATAACTAGTCAAGCATCCCATTGGAACCAAATAATCAAGTATCCCATTGGCGCCAAATTTTTTCCATTGGTAGGAAGCGAGGAGGGTTTGGTGGGTTCCAAGAGGCAAATAATTGTGAATTTGATCTAAGAGGCATTTATTAGGCCACCATCGATACATGTTGATGATATTGTGATGCCCATTAAAAATTGTTGAGGGTTTAGAATTTGGGTATTTATTTTCCAATGCTTCCATAGATAGAAGAGCATGGGAGAGAACTTGGAGGGTCTTGAAGAGGTAGGCGATGAATTCTGTAGCTTTAGAGTCAATTCTCATTCTTCTCTTACAAAATCGCAAGTTGGCTTCTTGGTTTTATGTGAAAATTTAGCTTCTTATTGTTCATGTTAATATTGGTCAGCATCACGCCTTTTGATTTATTATTATTAATGTTCAAAACTATCTAGCATCCTGCATCTTAATTTGTTGGAATATAATCCATCGGGATTATATTTTGTAAATAAATAAAACTAAATAGTTATGTAGGAAGCCGAAAAGGATGGGCGAAAGGTGAAACACAACCGTAATATGAAGTGTATAAATATATGCATTAGCAAGGGAATAAAATTGAATCGGGAGTTATAATACCTATCAGTGGTATCAGAGCTGCCTGCTATAACTCCTGCATGATGCGTTTCAGTCTGCTTGCCAGTGAATGTGTCTGCCCTCTTATCAGAATTGAACGTTTTTTTCAGTTCTGCTGCATGCACTCAAAATTATTCTACTAGTCGCTCGTCCGCTCTCCTGCTAGCCTACATGCATTCAACACTGGCGTTACTCCCTTGACCTGTGCTATGGATTGAGGGCTTGGTCTCACTCTGCTAGTGAGTATCGTTCTCATTTCCGCTCCCACTCTGTTGCTGCGATTATCCTTTCACCATTTCCACCCATCGTGCACTCAGATGCTTTATCTTGTCCGTGTATAGACTCTGGTAATCCACGATGCCAAATAGAAATCTCAAACGATTTCTATTGACAGTCACATCTTAAATCTTGTTTTTGGTGTGACTGCATTCTCTCTTTATGCTAGTGCCGATACCTTCTCCACATGCGGTCGATTTCCTTCATTCTTACATTTGCGTGGAGTTGTATTATACCAAGGCTGAGTAATTTGGAGAGGAACCATTATGGCAACGTATTGCAAAGATGAACCAAACACTTGCTGCTTGAAGATGATGAGGATGTGAGGAAGTATTTGAAAAGGCTGAGATTTTGTTGAAGACTGCCGCCGTAACGAGTCTTAATCTTTTTTCTGTCGTTGCAAGTTGTTGAAGACCAATAATTGAAGGATGAAGTATCACGCCTTCTTATTTGCATGAAGTGCGAGTGGGAATTCTGCAAATGTGAATGAAATGAGAATAATGTAATCGTTGTATGAGCCATGATCGTTGTATGATGTGTTGGAGAGATGTATTTGTCTTAAGCCCTAATTTTTTGCGGGCTCCCTTTGCTGTACTAAAACCCTAATATTCTGTGAAGCTGCGACCTGCTATGACCTGCTGTGACCGCGTTGAAGACTGAAGCGTGTTGTGTGAAGCGTGCTGCTGAAGGCTACGCCACTCTGAAGGCTGTGTTCTATCTCGTTGACACTATCTACGTTGAGTATATGTTGTGTATTGGAGTTGAAGGCCGAGGCCCTCGCGTTGAAGAATAGGAGCTGAAGCGTTGGTGTGGCTGCGTTGAAGACTGAACCTGTGGAGTTGCCTGCGTATTGAGAAATCAAGCGAGCCTGTGTTGCTACAGCATGTTGAAGACTGATATACTGCCTGCATGAAGACCGATATCAGTATTCAGAATTTGTTGAATATTGAAGACTGATATATCATACATATATTGCGTTGTGACTGATATATTGTGTTGTGACTAATATATCTCATATATATATTGTATTGTGACTGATGTATATCATGCTGACTGATATATTGAAGAATAATGTATGCTAACTGATATATTGTGACTGATATATCATACATTGAAGAATCTTGTATGTTTTTCTGTTGGTGTTGATTGCATTGAGACTGCTCGTGCAATTGGGAATATTGCCACTGTGCAATTATTCTGCTGCTGCAACTAGAAGTACTGCATCAAGCTGCTAGAGTTGCGACCTGCCTTGAAGAATAAAGTCTATGTGAAACAATTATATTGAAGAAGCCTGTGTATGCTATAAACTTGCATTGTATTCACCTTGGCAGAGACTGTAGACCTGCAAGGTTATTGTTTTTCTATTTCTCTTTGTCATATCAATTTCATTATTGTAAATTGCACTAACAATTGTAAAAGATGCAATCTATAGCATCTATAGTTGGTGCCACTCTCACTGGCAAAGACACTCATCCAGAATGGTGGAGGAAGATCAAATCTGCCTTCATCTACAATGACCTTTGTGACGGCATTTGCGAAGGCAACACAATAGAGACAGAAGCTGGAAATCCCATAACCATAGACCCAAGACCTCCAGAATATGAGAAAGAGAAGGCCATTTGGAGAACAAAAGACAAGAAATCTTTAGCGGTAATCACTGCCACAGTCAGTGAAGAGGTGAGCCAGCACATATTGCCTGCAAAATCATGTTTTGAAGCACTAAAAACATTAAAAGATCTGTATGATTCACACTCTGAAATGGAAGTTATTCAACTAATGTTAAAACTATTCAGCTTAGAAGTAAAAGACAATGATCCCATGTTAGTTGCCTCTGAAATCAAAGCCATCATGCACAAGATTCAAGCCTCTGGTATGAAACCAGATCTTCCTCTTCCAGCGTTTGTAAAATCTTTGTATCCTTCTCACTCCAACTATCTTAAGTCACTGCAAGCTAGTGACAAGTTCAAATCACTGACATTTGACACCCTGGTAGAGAAGATAGCTGACAGAGAGAAAGCCTTTGGTAAGAAGACAACAGAGCATTCTGGAGAATCTCTTTGCTTTGTTCAAAAAGCAAAGAACCACACCAAAGACCATTCCAAAGATCATCCCAAAGGAGAAAGTAGCAAGAGAGGCAGAGGAAGAAGAAACTTCAGAGGTAGAGGGGGCAGAAACAACTTCAGCAAAATATCAGATTTGCAGTGCAAGCATTGTGGAAAGACTGGGCACACATTAGATCAGTGTTGGGCTTCGTGTGACTCCATCAAAGACAAGCATAACCAGAAGAAAGATGATAATAAAAATCAAGATGCTAGTAAATCTTTTGATTTTGCTCATTGTATTGTTGCAGATTGTAATCTTGGAATTAATGAAATGACTTCACTTTCATCTTACAAAGATTGTTGGCTGCTTGATACTGGTGCAACATCACACATGACATTTAGAAAATACTGTTTTGAAGAACTTAATGAAACAATAGTTGGCATAGTTTACTTTGCAGATAAGTCAAGTCTTAAACCAAAGGGAATGGGCACCATTCGACTGAAGATGCCTGGATTCCCTGATTTCTTGTTGAAGAATGTTCTTTATCTTCCAGAGTTGCAGAGAAGCCTGTTGTCCTTGGTGGAGATTCGACAGCGAGGCCATTCCATTCACATGTTTGATGGAATCATAGAAATAAGAAAGTCCTCTGACAACCAAGTCATTATGACTGGATACGAAGATGGGAAGCTGCTGAAGCTAAAGGGTTCATCTGCAAGAGTTCAGAACTATACCTACCTCTCTCAGCATGGAGAAGGTAATTTGTAATCTAGTTCATTGTGGCATGCAACA
>LPNX010626244.1:194010-262964 GCA_001517045.1 Pseudotsuga menziesii | reverse complement strand
TCTTCGCCAACATGGAATTGCACATCAGACTACAGTTCCCTATAATCCTCAACAAAATGGTGTAGCAGAAAGAATGAACAGAACCATAATGAATATGGTTCACTCAATGATGTTTTTTGAGAATGTAAAATTAATGTTTTGGGGTGATGCAGTAAAATGTGCAGCCTATTTGAGAAACAGAAGTCCCTCAAATGCTCTTGATAACAAGACTCCACATGAAATGTGGTTTGGCTATCTCCCTTCAGTCAAGCATCTCAGAGTTTTTGGTTCCACCTGTTATGCCTTGATTCCAAAGGAGCAAAGAAACAAGATTGGTGCTTGAAGTAGAAAATGCATTTTCCTGGGGTACGAAGATTACTCCAAGGCATACCGTCTGTATGATGAGGTAAACAAGAAGTTTGTTATTTCCGGAGATGTCATTTTTCTTGAAACTAATAAAAATGACCAGTCCCTTGAGAGACAAATTGATCATTTGGAAAAATATCCTCATCCAAAGACATATTCTGAAAATGAATATGAAATTCCAAACCTTGAAGGGGGGATTCCTATTTTGGATCAACCTTTGGAATTTCCATATGAAGCACCAACTCCCCCGCATGAAGAAGTTCCTGCTACTTCACCTAATCAAGAGATTCAACTGGATGATGTGATTGAGAGAATTGAAAGACTCTCAATCAATGATGAAGCACCACCAGCTGATCAACCAGGACCATCACGGAAGATTCCTAAATGGGCCACAAAGACACTTGAAAGTGTCCATCCGGATGAAGTTGGAAAGACGGGAACGAGAAGTTAGAAAAGACATGGAGGAGAAGCAGATAATTCAGGTGATGATATGGATGTATAATTTGATTGTGAATTTAATTTATCTGCTAACTTTGAACCAAATTCCTTTGAAGAAGCTGCTACTCGGGTTGAGTGGAAAGAAGCTATGCAGAATGAGTATGATGCACTCATGAAGAATGGAACTTGGAAGCTGGTTGACCCTCCAGTTGGAACCAAACCAATTAGCTGCAAGTGGGTGTACAAGAACAAATACAAATCAGATGGCTCACTTGACAAGCACAAAGTGAGGCTTGTAGCAAAAGGCTATGCACAGAAAGAAGGAATTGACTATGAAGAAACGTTCTCTCCTACAGCAAAATGGGCTACCATCCGTACCTTACTCTCTTTAGCTGCTCAGAAAGGGTGGAAAGTTCATCAAATGGTTGTGAAGAATTCTTTCTTGAATGGAGACTTGAAAGAGAATGTCTTCATGTCTCAGCCAGAAGGTTTTGTTGTGAAAGGAAAAGAACAAAAGCTATGCAAGCTTGTCAAATCCTTGTATGGCCTAAAACAAGCGCCTTGCGCATGGTATGAAAAGTTAACCAAGCATCTTTTGAAGTTAAATTTCAAACATTTTGATCTTGATGATGCAACACTGTTTATAAAGAAAGTTGGAAGATCTGTTGTGTATCTTGTGGTGTACGTAGATGATCTTTTGATGACAGGGAACTATGAGAGCTATATAGTATCCATAAATAAAGATTTGAAAAAGATCTTTGAAATGACAGATATGGGACATCTCCACTATTACTTAGGAATTGAAGTCACTCAACATCCTAAGTACATATTCCTATCTCACAAAAAATATGTTGGAGAACTACTAAACAAATTTTGCATGACAGAATGCAACCCTATATCTACTCCAATGGAATAGAAAATGAAGCTCACATCAAGCGAAGGAAAAGAATTTGAGGATGCGACCAAGTATCGACAACTTGTAGGAAGTCTTATCTACCTTACAACAACTAGACCAGATATTTCTTATGTTGTTGGCATACTTTCAAGGTTCATGCATAAACCTTGTGAAGGACACTGGTCAGCTGGAAAAAGAGTTCTAAGATACTTGAAGGGGACTCAAGACGTTGGACTCAAGTACTCTAAAGTGGATGACTTCAAACTTATTAGGTACTCAGACTCAGATTTTGATGGCGATAAGGAGACAGGAGTATCAACTTCTGGATACACTATGAGTCTTGGATCAGCAGCTGTCTCATGGATATCACGCAAATAGTCGGTTCCAACAGATTCAACAACAGAAGCAGAATATGTGGATGCAGCTGAAGCAACGAAAGAAATAGTATGGCTCAGGAAGATACTTGAAGATTTGCAAGAAAAACAAGAGAACTCCACTCCATTATTGATCGACAATACTTCTGCAATCAAGCTGGCTAAGAATCCTAGACTCCCACGATCGAACCAAACACAACAACACAAAGTATCATTTGATTCGACATCATGTAGAGGCCAAGACAGTCCATCTTCGACATTGTTCCACAAATGATCAAATTGTAGACATCTTCACCAAAGCGCTTGGATGAGAAAAGTTTGAAAGATTCAGAAACATGCTCGGACTTACGAACACCCCTTCGGATTAAGAGGGGGATTGTTGGAATATAATCCGTCAGGATTATATTTTGTAAATAAATAAAACTGAATAGTTATGTAGGAAGCCGAAAAGGCTGGGCGGAAGGTGAAACACAACCGTCATATGAAGTGTATAAATATATGCATTAGCAAGGGAATAAAATTGAATCGGGAGTTATAATACCTATCATAATTATTTATTGTGAATGTTCAAAATTGTCGTTAGGTCCATGTTCTTTTAACCCATTTTAGGAGCTCGAGTTCTTGTTATCATCGAGCATGAAAAATGCCAATGACAACCTACTTTTGATATATATAGATGTTAGGGTCAATCACTGCTTTCATCTTTTCCTTAGAATTTCTACCAGGACACCCAGGGGGGAAAATATAAAATATGTGGTTAATATAACTTGTTGCTTCTACTTGAGAATAGCCTTGTGCCATTATTCTTTATATAAAACCTTGCTTGTGGTGGGATGCATATATATATATATGATAATTTGTGTTACATTCCTTAGTCATATTGCCTAACCTTTTTTCTTTGAGTGTCAAAACTGAACTTGCTACAAATTCTTTCCCATAAAGCATACTAGTATAGTCCATTATGTCATAGAATTCAAAGTTGAGGCTACATTGGTGGTTAATGGGTCACATATATTTTTGTTGAAGAAGGAATTTGTTTCAATCTTCACACTAGGGACTTGCTATCATTAAATTTGTCCTTCGGAATTTAGTCCCTAGTGGATCAAATGAACACTTAGGAAAATTAGTCTTGCATGAGGTCTTTCCATCTTGATTCTTTGTTGTGAATGTTCAAAATTTCCATTAGGTTCATGCTCTTTTAACCCATTTAAGGAGCTCAGGTTCTTGCTATCTTCGAGTATGAAAACGGCTAATGACAACCTATTTTGTATAAAGGATAACATTGTATCTATAGAAAAAAAATATCAGACGAGACCGAACTTCATCCTAGATTGATACTCCAATTTCAATATAAATGTTTATATGTATTAAAGTGACCATGTAACCTACTAGTAAAAGAAAAAAACATTGAAATTCAAAAATATTAATTAGCAATAATGTTAGTTAGGTAGTTGAGGAACCTAATCATGTTAGGGTACTATATATGAAGCAATCTATCTTTAAATACATGAGATTCATAGATTTATTCAATGTACATGGGTATCCTACCTCATGCTAACCCTGTTGTGCATTGTTGTTGTTTTAGAAAATATATGGCATTTATTATTATCTCCATCATAATGTGTTTTTATGTTCATGTGCATATGATGTTCATAAAATCATACATGTTGATCACCTAGGTAGACTAGGAGATGCCAAAATTCTATAAATACCAGATGGCATGGAATACAGTTAAAAAATGATATTGTGAAGATGAGGAAAAAGTGATAGTTGAGGCTAGATGGCCCATAAAATGATCCATATGCATATAAATGATATAAACAAGAAAGAAAGAAATTGTGGCAAACTGAGATTGCAAAGAGAGGCACCTTAGATATTTTTTATAAAGGATAGAAATTCTGGATGTTGAAAAGGATTTAATAGTATTGAATGTCGATATAAATTGCTAAGAAATTTGTTTCTAAATACAAGCTTGAAAACAGATGATAGATAAGATTCATTCTGACAAACAAATAGGATTGACAAGAATGGCTAGAGAGACTGCTTACCCATCCAGTCCAAAAATGTCCAAAGAACCTAATGTTATTTCCAACTTGTGGAATTGACCACTAGGATTATGCAGGGGTGGACATTGGGGTCAATCCCTGCTTTCATATTTTCCTTATAATTCCTACTAGGAATCCCAAGGGAGACATATAAAATGTGTCTCTAGTCTAACTTAATGCTCCTACTTGAGAATAGCCTTGTGGCAAGAACCTTCCTTGCGGTAGGAAGCACATAGATATGATAAACTATGTGTTCCATGGGCTCGATCAACTTACCTGGACTTTTTTCTTTGAGTGTCAAAAATAGCCTTGCTAAAAAGTCTTTCCTATAAAGGATATTGGTATAGTCCATTATGTCATAGCATATAAGGATAAGGATGCATTGGTAGTTAATGGGTCAAAAAGATTTTTGTTGAAGAAGGAATTAATTGCAGGCTTCACACTAGGTACTTGCTATCATTAAATTTGTCCTTGGGAATTTAGTCCCAAGTGGATCAAATGAAAACTTAGGGAATTCAGACTTGCATGAGGACTTTCAATATAGATTCTTTATTGTGAATGTTCAAATTATAATTGGGTCCATGTTCTTTAAACCCATTTTAGGAGACCGAGTTCATATTATATTTAAGCATGAAAACCACCAATGACAACCTAGTTTGCATAAAGGATGGCATTGTATCTATAGAAAAAATATCAGATGAGACCAAACTTGATCCTATATTGATACTCCAATGCCAATATAAATGCTAATATGTATTAAATTGACCATGTAACATGCTAGTAAAATAACATGGCATTAAACTTGAAAAATATTAATTAGCAATAATATTAGTTAGGTGGTTGAGGAACCTAATCATGTTAGGATACGATATATGAGGAAATCTATGTTCAGATACATGAGAGTGTTATATTTATTTGATGTACATGGGTAGCCTACCTCGTGCTAACCCTATGATGCATTGTTGTAGTGTTAGAAAATGTATGGATTTTATTATTCTCTTCATCATAATGTTTTTATGCTCAGTTGCATATGGTGTTCATAAAATCCTACATGTTGATAACCCAGGTAGGATGGGAGATGTCGAAATTCTATAAATACCATATAGCATAGAATAATGTTAAGAAAGGATATTGTGAAGAATAGGGAAAATTGATAGTTGATGTTGGATGACCCAAAAAATTATCCATATGCATATAAATTGATAGAGGAAATAAAGAAAGAAATTGTGACTAATTGGGATTGCACATAGAGGTACCTTAGATTTTGTTGATAAAAGGTATAATTTTTGAATGTTGAAAATATTTTAATAGCATTGAATGTCGATAGAAATTGGTAAGGAATTTGTTTCTAAATACAAGTTTAAAAACAGATGATAGATAAGCTTCATTCTAACAAACATATAGTTTTGGAAAGCATGGCTAGAGATACTTCTTACCCATCTAGTCCAAATATGTCCAAAGAACCATATGTTACTTCCAACTTGTGTAATTGACCACTGGGATTATGCAGGGGTGGACACTGGGGTCACTCATTTCTTTCATCATTTCCTTAGAAGTTATACTAGGAATCCCATGGGAGACATATAAAATGTGTGGTTGATCTGACTTGTTTATTCTACTAGAGAATAGGCTTGTGTCAATATTCTTTATACAAAACCTTCCTTGTGGTAGGATCCACATAGATATGATAATCTATGTGTTCAATTCCTTAGTCGACCATCCTGGCCTTTTTTTTAGTGTCAAAACTGACCATGCTACAAATTCTTTCCCAAAAAGGATACTAGTATAGTCCATTATGTCATATCATTCAAGATTGAGGCTACATTAGTCATTGATGGGTCACAAATATTTTTGTTAAAGAAGGAATTAGTTCTAGGGTTCACATTGGGTACTTTATATCATTAAATTTATCCTTGGGAATTTAGTCCCAAATGGATCAAATCAATACTTAGGTAATGTAGTCCTTCATGAGGTCTTTACACCTTAATTCTTTATTTTGAATGTTCAAAACTATAGCTAGGTACATGTTCTTTTAACCCATTTAAGAGCTCCGGTTCTTATTATCTTCAAGCATGAAAACCCCCAGCGACAACCGGCTCTGTTTAAAGGATGCCATTGTATCTATAGATTGTGTGGTCAATCACTACTTTCATCTTTTCCTTGGAAGTCCTACTAGGAATTCCATGGGAGACATATAAAATGTGTGGTTGATATGACTTATTGCTTCTACTTGAGAATAGGCTTGTGTCAATATTCTTTATACAAAACCTTCCTAGTGTTAAAAGGCACATAGATATGATAATATATGTGTTCCATTCCTTAGTCGTCTTGCTTGACATTTTTTCTTCAAGTGTCAAAAACTGATCTTGCTACAAAGTCTTACCCAGAAAGGATTTTGGTATAGTCCATTATGTCATAGAATTCAAGGCTGAGGATGATCTGAATTTTAGGGGGGATATGGTATAAATTCAGATGTATAAGTAATAAAAGTATTAAATAGAGAGGCCACCCTCTTTCATTCATCATAAAAGCATTAAATGGAGAGACCACCCTCTTCCATCCATGGTAAATTGTAGAACATGGCTTTGTTGCATGGTATGGCTGTAAGGCACATTGTCCATGGTATTTGGTATCCCGTGGTGTTTTTTCATGGTATGGATTCAAGGCACATTGTAATGATATTATATAAAGGATTTATGCCTTCTCAATAAGGCAATCTATTATTTATGGATCATGTCTCTCTATCTCTTATTCTATTGAATTAGTATTGGGTTATTGGTTATATGTGTCTTTCTTAGTATGGTTTGAGAGGTGATGCTCAAAGAACCCTCTTTGAGCCTCACCCCTCCATGTGGAATATTTACTTTATGTTTCTATGTCTAGGGTATTCACAACCCATATCTCATTGTCATGTATTTCTCACAGCAAGTGCATTATCTGCTTAAGCTTCGTGACTATATTTTCTCTCCTCCTCTCTCGGCATACAATCCTTTATGGTCTCATCCCCCAAGATTTGGATTAGAGGCTGCATTGGTGGTTCATGCATCATAGATATTTTTTTTGAAGAATGAATTAGTTTCAGGATTCACACCGAGGACTTTCTATCATTAAATTTGTCCTTAGGAATTTAGTCCCAAGTGGATCAAATTAGCACTTAGGGAATTTAGTCTTGCATGAGGTATTTCCATCTTGACTATTTATTCTGAATGTTCAAAAATGTCATTAGGTCCATGTTATTTTTAACCTATTTTAGGAACTCGGGTTTTTGTTATCTTCGAGCATGAAAACTGCCAATGACAACCTGCTTTGTATAAAGGATGGCATTGTATCTATAGATGCTGGGGTCAATCACTGCTTTCATCTTTAATACCATGATATACATATAAAATGTGCGAGGACAATAGTAAAATTACTTGGAAAATGGATACCCTTGAATTGCTAGTAGTGAATCTTGGTCTAAATCTTCTAAGGACACCACTCCCATTTATTCATAGTTGAAAAATATATTTCAAATGGGATCTCGAGATAGCACATAATCACAACAAGAAAAAATTAATTCCAGGCATATCGAATCCAGTCTAGAGGTCATCCAAGTCAACCAACCACAAAATGTCTTATGTCCACTAACAAGTATACTTGAAGCTGCATAAAATAGGTCCACACATCCCATTGCATTCTCCATTGACTCTTGGTCAACCCATACTGATAAGAAAGAGTTGTTCACAAAATTATAGTTTACTTTCTCTAAACCACCAGGAAGAGAAAATTCTTTGATCCTTCCTTGAGCCCTAACAACCTCAAGAAATACCCAAAATCATAAGCAAAAAACACATGGAGATAAAGAGAAAGGAATCAAACTTGTCTAATAGAATGGCATTCTCCAGTAGTATCTTGTTTATGTTGGCTGACCAATAAACGAGATACTTGGATTATTATCAAACTAGGAGATATGATAATCTTCGTCAACTAACTGGTGAGTTGGTGTGTTGATACAAATAGAGGCGATTGTTGGATTTTTTGTTGAATATAAATCCACAAGTGGCATTAATACCCAAATTGGAATGGTGTCAAAGTTTGAAGGCTATTGTGAGGTTCCATATTTTACTCTTAGAAACTAATAGCCACTTTGGAGCAATTTTTCCCAACATTCTTAACATTTTTCTCTACTCCTCATAATTAACAGACCTGTAGTATTAGGGAAATCATAATGTTCCTATACATTCCATAGCTTGGAATCCTCTATTATATATCTTCATTAACATCTACAACCAATTCCATTTGACAAAAGTGTCACCTAACACATCTAATTATGCTTTGGAAGTTGTGGAGAAAAATATCATTTTCTCACTATGTTGTTCTCTTAGTTTTGTTATCTAATCAATCTATCCTGATATCCCTTACTTGATGGACTTTTCATACTCCATGAAAAAATCCTAAATTTGGACAAAATGGGTTCCTTTATTATTTTCATGATGGATTTGGAAACTTTGGTACTGGAAGAATATTTATTTGAATTAATGGAAAATGGTACAAGCAAGTTAAACAAAAGCACTTTTACTGTAGTTTGTGTGACCGATCCGACTTATTGCTTCTACTTGAGAAAATACTTGTGTCAAGATTCTTTATATAGAACCTTCCTTGCTGTAGGAGGCACATAGATATGATAATCTATGTGTTCCTTTCCTTATTCAACATGTCTGACCTTTTTTCTTTAAGTTTCAAAACTGACCTTGCTACAAAGCATTTCCTAGAAGGGATATTGGTATAGTCCATTATGAAATCACATTCAAGGTTGAGGTTGCATTGGTGTTTAATGGATCACGAATATTTTTGTTCATAATATTCAAGTCTAAGCACAATTTGAGGTGTTTGTTGTTTACTAAATATTGAATTTATTCCTTATTCAAAGTAAAACAATTTGACTCAATTGATTTTAGATCACAACAATTTGGGATCACAATTAGTAGTTTGTTTTCTGCCCATCCCAGTATCCTTTATTCTATCCCCTGCTTCCCAGAATAAAGAGACTGATGACTAGAAACCACACTCTTCTTTTGAGTTGACCTCTCGATTGTCATTATTGAAATCCTAATGACGAAGAGGAAAGGAAAGTGAATTATTGGATATTTGTAGTGTAAAAAGATGTTAATTAGATTTTGCTAGATATGCAACTTTTATTTGATGAGTTTCTTAGTTTTCCTTTATTTGATGAGTATTTTAAGTTACATTATAACAATGTCTCAGTTTTCCATATGATGTACTAATAATTAGTCTCTTAGTTTTTTTCTTTGGTTTTTATGTTTGGATTATTGATAATAATAAAAAGTGGACTTTAAATGTATGTCTACAATATTTGGAGCTCCTTCTATGTTTAATTATGTAAGTACTTGTATCACTCTTTGATAATCATAGGACCATGAACGTTGATATGATAAATGTTTGTTTGTGCATGTGTTTGTTTAATTATTATGATTTCTATATTTAAAAAGTTCTTTAATGGCCTTTTGTTTCTTATAGTAGAGACATTTTACTGTTTTATGACTATCTAATGTTTAGGGACATTGGATACGATGATAATATTATGAACATTAGCGGTTGGTTTAGGGTGGTGTGGAAAGGGAACAAGGTTTGATTTATATTCTCACTGAGTTGGATGGTTTCAATACTCCCATGGTAAAGGTGTGGCTAAACTGTCATTATTTTCTAAATTTTCTATATTGGACATATTGGACCCTTCTCTTATAAGAAAAGGTCAATTTAACAAGGTTGTAAATATTGGCATACCATCAGAGGAAGGCGGGTTGGCAATTCTAAGGTTGTGTTAAAAAAAATCAGCTAGCTTAGTGGTGTGATTTTTGTATCAATATTGTTTGAATATATATTGGAAAAAAACATATTGAATCATTTAATATTTTGTGATGCAATATGCAAGTTCATGCTAAGAACAAGTCTTTTAAATCAAAAAAATAGAAGGAGAACTTACTGAAGGAAGTTTCTAAACTTGCAGATGGTTTCAGTCGAGCAGAGCTTCCAAATGTTTTGTATGTTCTATGTTGTTTCTTTTGATTTTCTTAGGATATATTTATAATTCCATTCCTTCATGACAATATCCTTGATGTGAGACCGAGATGTGGTTTGGTAGGAATGAGGATGAAATCTTGTGTGTAAGGAGGGACAAGGACTATATTCAAAGGGAAGAGCTAATAGAATCATTGAAGAGGGTTTGTCTCATATGATTTTAGATTTGTTTCACTTTAGTTGTGACTTGTCATTAATTTTTTACAGTATGATTTATCCCCTGTCACCACATACATTCATTCTTTATGCGGCAATAAGGGACATTTTCAACAGGTCAAGAAGATCATGTTGAACTTCCTCTGGTTTTTGAAAATGAGATTAGCATATCGATAAGCCACAATTGCCATCCTTGAATTCTATTATTTTAAACCATGATGTCCCTTCATCAAGGTAATTACAGTTATGGATGCATCTTTCCTCATTGGTTTCTTTTATATTATACATTATATTGTGTATGGAGGAGAGTTATTTTCACATGAACATTTGATATTTGGTTAGATCCCGATATTTTACATAAACTAATTTATCATATTGACATATCTAACTACTGTTGGTAATGCGAGTAAATTATTTTATTATGTCCCAGATAGATATATGTACAATGCTATTATTTTTTATTTATTCACTAGAGAAAGACTTGAGCACATCAATCATGCCTTTTTTTCTTTACTCACTAGAGATTTCCTTTAGGATGTAATGCTTATAGCATTTGTATATTTGACAAATTTTCCATCCTTGAAAATATTATTGCCTCCTCTTGTTTTTTCAGTGCACACTCAGTCATGAGTTGGGAATAATTTTATAAGCATGGTGGAGCAAGTAATTAGCTCCTTAGTGTTGTGATTAGAGGTTTGAGATTCTAGACACACGTTGAATATTAGATGAAGGTATCACTAATGGCTAATTTTGTAGGACCATTATGGAAGAGTGATTTCATTACATGTCGTTAATATTTAACACTCGGAGAATATGGTTGTAATGTCCATGATCTCGAAAACAAGGTCATGAGCACATGTAAACCCAAAGGAAGGATAAATAAAGGTATAGCACAACGAAAAAAGGTCAAAAGTAAAGACTAGGATATCATACCATCAAGCCAATTAAACAAACATTCATCCTTTAAAATAAACTGTGAAACTTTAAAAACAATTATAAAACTCCCCAAAAGCTCATGGAGATGCAAGACCGTACAAGCATGATAATGCAACCAGATTTACAAGATTTACTAAAATTGGACATTAGAAATATTAACCATTAAATATGACCATGATCAACCTAATAATTATATATTTTCAAACAATTACAAACTAGATATTCTTGTCATAAAACTATGCAATTTACGACACATTCTGTGAATCCAATTTTGTTAGGATTAAAACGAGCAACATTAAATAACAATATGCGAGAAAATAAACATTGCAAGCAACATTCAAGATAGACACACAATTGTACTGAGTATTGTATTGTACTGGATGTGAGTACTGTATGGTACTGGATGTGGGCATTGTATTGTGCTGGAAGAGAGATTGTGAGAGCGTGAAGAGGAAGTGCAACGGTTTTGCTGCAGGGCGTATCCCTTCATCTTTCTGGACTGAAATAAAAGGACTGGAAAATTTGTTTGTGGACGTAGCCCATCATTTGGGTGAACCACGTTATATATGTGCCTCTCTGTAATGTTTAATGTGTTTTTGCATCTTGTTTATTAATTTAACTGTATATCTATTATTGCTCTGCAGTCTTGTTTTTCTAACAACTGGTATCAGAGCCATGGTTTGGCTTGGTTATGCTCATTGGTGTTTCTATGTTGAATCAAATTGTGGGGTGCATGTTCGGTGGTACCTAACACCCTAGCAGTAATTTTTTGGTCCATTTGAAACTTAGCCGTATGCAAGTTTGGATTTCTCTGGATGCTAAAAGCACAAGGTATCCCTCTTATGCACAAAGAAGGGATGTTGCATCAAGTGTGGAATGAACCACTAGGTAGGTACGAGGGTGGCAGGTGTACTCGTATCCTAGCTTGATGTGGATCAGAGAGGTTGAGTCTTTGATTGCGGGAGAAATGTGAGATGGTTTAATCTCGGTTTTGGGACCAAGATTGATGAGCCATGTATGTGAAGAGAATTCCTAGAGAACTGGTGGTTACAGCGGCCGATGACCCATGTAATCCGGTAGATGGATTTTTCTTTATATGGACATCAATGATAGAGTTTGGATGTAGGTACAAATGGAGCATGGCAAAAGACGAGCAAGGAAGCGAGCATGGAAAGCGAGAGGATGAAGTAACGGATGGTGATGGTGTAGTCACCATGAAGGCACATGAAAAATAAAAATAAAAATGTAATGGAGCAGTTTGCATGTAAATGGGCATATGGTTGTAAGACCTGGTAAGGAATGCATACCCCTGGTAACTCACCGGTAAAGTCGGGAGATAGACCTAGGTGATAGGGGGGTGTATGTGATATTCCTCGATAAAACTTTGAGGGGAGTTGGTGATTACTCCAAGTCAAGTTTAAAGGGGGGATTGTTAGGGTTAACCTTGACTTGGGATTGAGTCAAAGGTGGTTAGGTCTAGCACATGGTTTGGGAACATGGTTTGTTGTAGCCCATGGTATTGTCCCATGGTATTGCATGTGATTAAGCCTTTATAAGGCTTGAGGAGGCTCCATTGTAAAATGGTATGGAGGTGAGCAGTGGCTAGCTCATTTGGCCCGGATGGCTAGTTTTGGCCATGTAATGAAGATCTTCATTGGTGTTGGTTTTCCCCGCATGGGGTTTCCAGGGTATATTGTGTGTATATCTTGAATGTTGCTTGCAATGTTTATTTTCTCGCATATTGTTATTTAATGTTGCTCATTTTAATCCTAACACAATTTATGATAGCTTTATTAATAGTTTTGCATCGCTCATCAAGTCAAATCCAAAACTAGAAACTACAACCATTCAATAATGTAAAACAGAAAATATAGAGATATCATATACATCCATTAATCCATACGCATATCATATCTACTATTTCTATAAAAATCACTACCGGATCATTCGGTAAGCATCCAAAAATTTGCAAAACCAACTGTGAGTCCCAAATAAAAAGAATATGTCTACATGGAGAAATATAAATCCACTAAGGGTTCAATTGAGAGTTCATATACATTCATACAATATCTTATAATCAGATATAAAGAGAAACTATCAGTTCAATCCAATTTCCAAGCAGAAAAACCCATCAACTAGTGATCAAAACTCAGTAATTTCAAATGTAGAATCATAGAACATATATAATCAGCCATGGGGGGGTAAATTAAAGATTAATATACATCCAATAACATATGTACAAACATATTTCAATTTACCATTAATATCATATCTCAAAACAAGGAGAAAACTCTAATTTCCAAGCAAGATTCCTCAACTAGAGTTCCAAAAACCAAGCAATCTCAACTATGAATTCATATACATATCTTATCAACCATGGTGGGTGAATTTGTAGAGTAATATAAATAATTTAAACACATAAATAACATATTTCAAGCTACCAATAATATCATATCCCAAGACAAGGAGAGAAACTCCAATTTCCAAGCAGTGAAACCATCAGATTTGCATCCAACCATTGACATCTCTACCAAGATTTTCAACAATAAAAAATTTAGTTGTGGAGCAATGAAAACATCATATAAACATATGAATTTACAAAAACACACTTATATTATTAATTTGCAACCGGCATCATCCAAACCACATTCCACCTAGCCAAGGCACTACTAAGCCAGATCTCACTTTGGAAGGCCACCCCCAAGCTAAGGCCATAGATCCACAATATAGGTACACTCTTGAATAGATCAAGTATTAGTTTGAGGATCCAAAACTCTATTCATCACCACATACTTCGTCTTCCACCCCACTACCAGGTGCAATGGTAATGTAGACCCCCTAGGTCCCTCGGGATATCACCATTCACCATCAGGATTTATGTGCATGTCCAAGATAAAAGAAAAGCAGTGGACATGGAGGAACTACACTATATTGGATCACAGTGCTTCAAGAACAAATTTCATTCACATAGAATAGCATACACGGCTTCCCAAGCTCACAAGCTTACCAAAATCTCAACATCAAAGGTATGAACAATAAAGAATAAACAACCATAATCAACAACCTTGAACAAGGATATCAACCATGGATTTATAGACCAAATAAGGTAATTCCAACCCAAGGGTTAAAATCAAACCAAGGTAATCCAAGTTGATTCAATCCATGGGGTGCATAACTACACCACGAGAGGTTAACTCTAATCCAACCCAAGCAATTCGAATTCCAAGGAGAGTGACTCCAAGCCACTCTAACCAACTCAAATTCATGTGTGGACACATCATCCATGGAGATGATTAAAAATTAGTGAGGTGAGGAGTTACACAAACCAAGGTATATTCCCAAAATACCAAATGA
This sequence comes from Pseudotsuga menziesii, assembly GCA_001517045.1. Taxonomy (NCBI): domain Eukaryota; kingdom Viridiplantae; phylum Streptophyta; class Pinopsida; order Pinales; family Pinaceae; genus Pseudotsuga; species Pseudotsuga menziesii. Next base: position 248,343 of record LPNX010626244.1, on the reverse strand, counting down.
GGGGTTACACAAGGAGTTATCCAACTTTTGAGGTGTCCAGGCTAAAAATAGTCAATGAGGGTGCACTTGTGCAAATTTGGGTTACAAAACCAAGTGTAGCCACCAAAAAGGATATACAAAACCACCAAAGGGTCTCAAATTACAAGTGGGATCCACCCAAGCAACAAGGAGGGTGCGTTTCACAAAGGAAGGCCCACTAAACAATGATTTAGGCTCAATACTGCCAACATAGGATAAAATAAATGAAAGTTGGGTTTGTTGTACAATGTTTGGGTGCCAATCAATTGATAAAGTTGCCAAAGCATAAATACGGATTAAGCTTATCCAAATAAGTTCTAAAGTGCTAGGAATGTCCCCATTCCCCCTCACATTGTGGATCTAGGCCTCCCTAACTCTTTTGTGGATTTTGATGTGCCAGTTGATTTTATTAATTAGTTATTTACAAAAATAATAATAATAATAATTTCTCTTTGTCCTTAAAGACCCTTGTTCCAACACCTAGTGCCAAAGTAATAAACAAATAAAAATTACATATATCTGGGGTTTAACACGCGAGGTATTACAATGGTTGACTAGGTGTATCAATAGGAAAAATCCAATATCTACTTGAAAGGCACATTGTATTGAAATAGTAGAAACCCATGTTTTCATATTACCCCATTTTAATAAGCTCATATCACTTATCCTTGATTTTCCCATTTTGACCTCTTTGGTTTATCAATCCACCTATAATCATGCGCTCGTCTGAGTTTTGATATACTAGTAAGATGAGATCAAAAATTGATTTCAATCTATTCAGTGAATCACCATTCATGTTATTTTGGTACCTTGTTTATATTTTCAACACATTCATGTCTGTTATAAGATTTATGACATATTTGTATTGGCACCTACATTATCCCTTAAATTCATCCACAACTTCTAAAGGCTTTGGTTAGGACTTAGGAGCCATTATTCACATTGATGTTGATACAACTGTTGTTGTATTGCTTAGTTCATTGCAATTATATGAGGACCTTTCTTTTGGGTAAACAGGGAAGTGTTTTTAATCTTTTTTTCTTCATGAAATAGAGTATCATAGTTTGATATTTTCAAGTATAAATGATGATTTATATGTCACAAATTCATTTTACATAAATAAAAGGTGGTTGGGAATCACACTTATTGGTGTCCTTGGATATGTGTATCTTGTTGAGACTTTTGTCAGAATATGTACCTTTTTTATTATTAAAATTGTATTTGGGATAAGCATTTTGATATCTCTTTAATTTTCTTTTCTCAATATGGCTCCCAAAAGTATGCCCTTCACAACTCTATCCCTAAAATGATACTTTTATTTTATGCTTACTATCATTGGCCTTTCTTGACATAACACCAAAATGGAAACCACTCGAGCTAGACCCAATTGACAAATGATTATATATTTACATTTCTATTGCTTTATTTTATACTTGGTTAATGTGCTTCCTTCAACACCTTTTAGTTCAATGTGAAGAGTTTGATAAGGTAAATTGCTTTATCTATATCTATTCATTTTAATGGTCAAGGGTTTAGGTAGGTTTTTCAAGTTATCAACAATTATTAACAAGATGGGAGGATTGAATGTATTAAGGTAATTCCTACATTGGATTCAATTTATTTTATTCAATTTGTGAATGATACACTTCTCATTGGAAAACAATTGCTCATGCAAAAACACTATTAGTTTTTGGCTTTTCAACAAGCATCATTTCATGTAACTATCCAAAGGTCCCATTTACTGAAATCTTGGATAGTTACTCTTGTGGGAGGGAAAAGTACTACTCACTTCTAGGTAAGACTAATTAGATTGAAATATAAACATCTTCCCTATTAGAAAGAATAATTCCAATGAATTCAGTTCTTCAAGGTCTTCAAGCTTTTATATTTTTATCTCTTGCAACTCTAATAAAAGTAATCAAGGAAATTGAAAAGTTATATAAATATTTTCTTCAGTGAGGTTCCTCCTTAGAGATTATGACCATTAGTGGCTTGGAAACAAGTGTATAGACCAAATCATAAAGTGGGATTATGTTTTTGTATATTGAAAGATTTCAAATATATTATTAAATTGCAAGATCATATGGATATGTTTATTTGGAAATTTTGCTATGTGGGTTAGGTTGTGGAAAGAGAGATATGCTCATAAGATAGATCAACAATATATTGTTAGCAAAGGGGATATCATGTTACCAACTTACCATGCAACTAAATAATTTTCCAAACACATATTGATGCATTTTAGAACTATTTACATTAGTTGGGAATCATGCGAAATCCTAATGAGAAGATGTAGAGGACAATTTAATCGTATTTTTCGATCTCATTGTTGATTGGCAGAAAGAAATGTATAAATATGAAATTGTTAATCAAATATGGGAACTCATTTATGGTTTTGTTGAAATTTGTGGTTAGAGAGGAAGTACAGAATTTTCCAAAATATCATGTTTCTTAATATTTGGTTACAACGTGGGATAAGGAAGATGTTTAAAGAGATTGTTAAAGCTAAAGAATGGAAAATATAAATTTTGAAAATCACCCCATAAGAGTAAAGTAACTTCAAGCATAGGGAATTGATCCTAGAAGATTAATTGCTAGGAATCATTCTTTAGTTAATAGTTCAGATTTTGAGGAGGTTGGACGGTTGTGACAATTCCCTTCTACAAGCTTTATTTTGATGGAGCTTCTAAACATAATCCTCAAACTATAGGTTTAGTGTGATATGGCAAAGCAGGAAAGATTTTTATTCTTTTGCAGAAAATATTGGAGAATACTCTAACAATTTTGCAAGGAAGGGTTTAGGAGTTAATTTTGGAAGGTGATTCAAAATTAATATTAATTGTTGTTATAAAACCTAGTTATTAAACCACATAAAGACTAGAGGAAGAACTGAAGGATCAACAAACTTATATTTTTTAGTAAAACATATGTTAGATATCAGTTGCTTATGGTGGTTATTTTCCTTCGAGATGGTTAGTCTTGAAATTGTAATTTTTCTTTAAATCAAAATGCCAAAGTGATTAACAATGTTGTACCAAATTATTTAATTTATGTGTAAGGGTTGAATAATTATAAAATTGGGACTTTAATTATGTTAATATCATATCCATCTAACAAATATGTACTATTGTGTACTACATGATAATATAACTCTCTCTTATTAAAAAAATACAACATTGGTCAGGAAATTTAAGATATTTCACAAAAAATAGTGTGTAGACCCAAGAGTTGAACTAACCAGATACCTCACCAGTGAGATTATACTCAACCTCACTTTTGGAGGGAATTTGAACCATCCCAACGAGGGAAAGGATGATTACCCATCCTGCTCAATAGTCCACCTTACACATTTAGACTCATCAATATATTATTTCCATTTGACTCAAATTTGAGGAGAGTTTAAGTTGGTTGTTCTGGAGCTCCTCCCAGGTCACATGTAGGATTCCATAAACCATCAACCCTGGGGTCTCCCTCAATGAAATTATAATCAGGAAGTGTATTGATTCATTTTCAGTGATTGATGAGGAAAAACATACTTATTCCACACCTTTTTTCTATCCCTTCCTCCTGACCTTCAAATTATATATAGTGGCTTATTTATAGTATTGTTTAGTCATTAACATTTTTTTCTAGCACTCTGGAGCAGCCTTATACACTGGATTTATAGAAACATAATGAGGTATGAAAAAAAGCACTGGATGAAAACCACAGATTTAAAAGAAAAATGATTCATTGATACCATAGAAGGGAAGAAGCAAATTGTATCTAGAAAGTGAATTGGAGTAGGCTGGACTAGAGTTATGAAAAGAATTAGCCAAAGCAATAATACCCCATGAAACTAGGGATATGATACCCCAAGACATGCTTGGGAAAACTCCAATGGTGGAATATATTTCATTGATCATAACCACTTATTTATACATCAAATGTGACTCTTGGATTCCATATTCCAAGATTATACACGAGTGACTCTTTAGTTCTAGGTAAACGAAAGTAAATCCTAATTATTTACAATATTTAAAAGAAATGAACCTTAATCCCTATGGATTAGGTTTCCAACATTGAGGCTTGTGAGAGTCATTTTGTTTGGAAACTAGACTATCAAAATGTTTCATTCCTCTGCACACTATGCAAATCTCATGGGAACCTAAAGATAATTTTCCATTATACATTGCACACTAACTATAGTGACACCTCCCATATGGTTATCAATCCATTAGATTTTGGAGAAAAATAATTGGAGTAGCCTCAAAAAAGAAAAATTAAGCTAGAGTAAATTAATTGACGAACCAATCATGGAAGTTAGTAAGAAACTTCCTACTCACTTATCTAAATTGGAAGAGAATCTCTCATAGTAAAAAATCCAAATCATCCACCCCTCTCTCGAAAAAAGTACTCCTCAATCATAGAAAAAAACATGCAGTAAAAGGCATAGGGGCCTCTTTATTCATTGGTAGAATTGCTCGAAAGAAAAATTGGTAGGTGATATCTGCATACACTCCTCATGTAAAAAAGTAGATTCTCTCATCTATATCTCCCTCTACACAAATATAATAAAAGACCAAAACAAGGGTGAGGTATAAAATGCAACAAACGATGGATCTAGAAATTATGGCATCCAACACCACCATTGTCATACCAGGTGGGAAGTCACAACTAGCACATGCAAAGTAGGATGCTGAGAAAAAGGTGAATATAGCTAAGAAATTGGCAAATACAAGGGCCCTTACTAGAGAATTCCCCTCCCAAGGTTTAAAATAATCTTTCTTTCCTTCGACCTTGATGGTTTAGGGGTGGCCTCAACACAACACACCCTATAAAGTATTCTATAAAAACACAAGCCAAATTTCTTAATGTACATGAATTGGAAGCTCATAAGATCTTAATAAAATGTCTCCTAGGTTATTCCTTTTAGGTGGAAAGTGTTATTGGAAATTTTGGAGGGTTGGCTCTTAGTTGGATTTCATTATTGGTCTTTTGGAACAAGGTAATCTTGTATCACTTCATTTTATCCTCCCTATTTTACAAGGAGATTAATTTTGATATGGACATCCTAGAAACTTATGCTCTTTCCCATGACTCGAATAATTTCTAGGTGGTAATTTAAACTTCACATCCCATTAGTTAAATATCTAGGGTTACCATGCAAGAACTAATCCTCTTACAAACTATTTCTTAAACATCATGCAAACAAATTTGTTGGAGGACTTCAAACCCCATGTCCTAGAGGCTACTTGGTCAAACATAAGGGGTGGTATGTAAGTGTGAAACATATGGTTGTACTAATTCCTTTCCAAAGAGGACATAATCATGAATCTTTCATATTTAAGGTCCTTGGTCTTGAAAGATTTTAGATCGAATCACCACCCCATAAAGTTGGAAGTCCTCATGGGTGAAAAGAATCCCTTAACCCTTTCAAAGAAATCATCATTAATGGTATTATGCATATTACAAATTTCTAATCACTTATAATTGGAATTCCTTTTCAAAATCCAATGAGGATCTTGTAATGATCTCTCTCCAAAGGAATCTAATTCAAGAAAAAGGTGTATCAATGGCTTGGTCCAAGTCAACTTTCCTTAAAGACAACAAAAACTTATTGAATGTGGAGAAGAATATTCCAAATATTCATGGTATGGATTTGAATACATGTGTTTTTTGGGGATTATCCCCAAAAAACACATGTTTATTCATATACATGACTTTTAAAGCTATACTCGCGTGTACACGCTTCTTTTGAGCCAAAACTCGCGTACATCGGGAAATGTGCATAAAGCCAAAAAATTTGGAGTTTTCCTCATAGAGTTCTGAATATATTGACTCTTGGACTTCCATATGCCTTGAGAACGCTCAGAATCGACTCTCCATTGCCTATTTGGAGTGCTATATATGAGCCTCTTGGATACATTGAAGGAGGAGAAAATTGAGACAAAGGAAACTATAGTCCATTGTTGCCTCACTTGTTATGCTTGAGTCTACATCCCTTTGTCCCTTTGGAGCACATAGTGTTGCTCTTCCCAATATTTCCTTTGCTTTGTAATATTTCCATTGAGAGATGGAGGATTTAAGTGGTGGAGGACTTGGTTTCTCAGGTTCGAAGAAGTGTTAGCAGAGGTTGTCACTATTGTATCTATGTTTTTATTAATAGAAATATCCATTTCCTATCCAATACATGTGCATTAATATGAATATTGTATCCATGGATGTATTTATTTGCTTATACATGATTGATTATATATGCTAGAGTAGGCCTAACACTTGAATATATATCATGCTTGTCTTGTTTTCTTTTGTTGAGAGTGAATTAGGAATACAAGCGTGATTAGAAAAGCTCAACGACGATCTACATAAACTGTCCGGAATAAGGTACGATTCTTATCCGTTAGTGTTAGATTTCTTTATTTCTCTTTCATATTGGAAAGGATTGATTTATAGTGTCATTCAGTCTGTTGTGGTACACCCCAAGCCATAGGAATTTTCTCTCCGTAACAGGATTGTTGATTCTCTTACTGAAGATGAGTAGTATGTGCAAATAAAAGATAAATTACAACAATATAAATTGGAAAAGAGGTATGAAGATGATCATTTGGGGGATGATGGACTTCTTACTTATAAAATTAGAATGTATATTCCTAATGTGGAATATTTGAGGAGAATTATTATGGATGAAATCCATAAAATTTCATATTTTGGTTACCCAGGATACCAAAAAACAATTACTACGACAATGAAGTAATATTTTTGTCTAGGAATGAAGAAACACATTGCTTAGTGTGTGCCAACATAGCGAATGTCGACACTTGGACGAAGAGGTGCCATTTAGGTGGATAACAGATGCCCCCTAATGTGTGAGGTCAGAGGGAAACGATGGCTGAAATACATTATAATCTTTATCTTTGGAGAACTCAAAAATCCAATGGAGAAAAGGTAGTACCTGAAACAAATACATAGTAATGTCATATGCAAAGTTACATCTAAGGATGCTATGTTCAATTTACTAGAACACTAGCTCCTTTACAATATTGGAGTACATCATATGATACGGGTATGAAACCACGTATATTACAAAGGTGGATTGAAGCCACAATATACAATAATGATGAGTCTTCAAAGATCTGGAAGCTATGTATATGAATATAACATAAACTTGCGCAACTTAGTCCATAGGTGAGGAACTAAGGTCTTCATAAATAATCCCAAAGAACCAGTACAATCCAAGCCATGTGAATAAGGGTAAGCTGAAGTCGAACATGGAAAGGATTCAACGGTTTGTCAATCAATAGGTGATAATCGACAACTGAAGAAAAGGAATTCACCAATGATAAAAGTGAATCCTGAGGTACGATCATCAAAACTCTAGGTCTTCGTCATCAGGAAGTACTGAAACGGAACCATGCTATGAGAAGGAAGGTAATAGATCCTCCAACGGATCACAAGAGTGACTAGGAACTGGGCAAAACAAGGGAGACACAATAGATAACAGATATAACAATGATGGGATCAAGCTATAGATCAGACATTGGATAAAATCCTTGAACAATGAGCACAACATAGAGATGACCCAAGGTAGCGTATAACTTATAGATAGAACAACTAGACCTATCTGTCATGTAGGAGACATTATCAGATTCCCCAGGTATAACGGACAAGAGGAGGAGTAAGAAACTCAAAGTAATAGCTGAACGGAAAAGTAATCACTGAGACATGGATATCGGAAAGAACAAAGAGTGCTATGTTCAAGAAGGACAGGCTGCCATTACTGAAAACAAGAGAAAACTTCTTCCTTACCTTCCCTGTTAAATTTTAACGAGTCCAGGAAAGTTAACTCGGATCCCTCTTCATTTTTTAACAAGCTTGAAGAGATGGGAAAATAATGCTTGATAGTGTCACTGATTCGTGGATTAAATGATCCCGAACTAGTACATGCTCATTTTTTTTCACATTTAGAGAGTCTGAAAACTCCAAAGAAGACTCCAGGGGGGTCCTTTTTCGTCCAATTTAGTCTCCTGAGGCCGAAAAAGTATAAAACATACCACATAAGAACTCTCTTAACTTCCGGAGAAGAAAAGGTGAACCTTTTTCGTACTTAGTCAGGGAGGTCCGAAAAAGGTTAAATTACCACCTACCCAACGCTCCTTCCAAAACAGCATAAAATAGCTTGAGTTTTACGAGTGTGAAGGAAAGCAAGATCACTCGGAAAGATCCATTTGGTTACGAGAAATGAGGCTTACAACAATAAATTCGTGGCTTTGTTCTTAAGTGTTTAACGAGCATGACAAAGACACAAAGTACACTCGGAATATTTTTCATGTTTAGGTCCAGAGCACGGAAAAGAGAAAACTAAGCTCAAACCGGGTGTTCATTTTCCGTAAATTTAGTCCCTCAGGTCCGGAAAAGTGATAAACCTATACCTGATACTACTCTTCTCAATTCAAAAAGAAAAGAGAGCGATCATTTCTCGTATTATTCCGCATGGTCCGAGAAAGAGATAACCTACCACCAATGCGGATGCCCGTTCACATATTCTTAACGAGCTTGAACGGACGAGTTAACTCGGCAGTCAAGTCTATTTTGAAGGAGTCATACCTAGGCCTAAATAAACTCCATAAGGGTGGGGAGTCCTATAAAGGGATAGCTTGTAAAAAGAGATTCAAAAGAAGCTCTATTTGGCGTGAAAAATAGCTAAGAGGATACCCCTGAACCTGAAACAGTTGCGGTATGAGCACCAAAGGACAACATAGGCTTAGAAGAAGGATACTCGTGAAAAAGGGTCCTATCCACGGAAGAACAATGGTAAAAAACAGGGAACTAATGGTTAATGATACCATATTCCATGGCAAAAGGTTGATTGCTAAGGTTAACTTATAGATAGAACAACTAGACCTATCTGTCATGTAGGAGACATGATCAGATTCCCCAGTATAGTCGCCAATTCTGTTGTACAGGAATAAACACCTTATAACCGAAGGTCTGGGGTTACCAACATACTCATGAAACTTGCAGGCAATCGACTCTAGAGTGCAGTAAAGGAAATAGGAGGATAGAAAAGACTCACCCGATTCACGACGGTTGATCCTAGCTTGTCCTCTTCCGCTCTGCTTCTCCTCCAAAGCCTTCAGGGATGCTTCTCCTCCACCTGTCAAGATTCAATCCTCCAAATACAAGATGATACATATATATAAACAGGTTAGATAAATCATATACAGAGTGTTGAATCATAAGTATTTATCAAACCACAATATATGAGAGACATTCAAGACACATATGGAAGAAGGATTCTCTTTATTAACAATAATGAAAGAGTTCAAATTACAACCCAACGCCTGAGACAAGGACTCCTCTGCAACCAAAGGATTCTGAGTTCCACTGCTCCAAATACTTCTGAATGAACTCCACCAGCATAACTTTTCTCTCCAAGTGTATGTGATTAACACCCTCCCCAAGGCCTGCATTTATACTTGGTGAAATAAGGCAGTTTCGAAGGTTGAGGAGGTTGAGACAATTAAGGTGATTAAGGTTAAGTGCTTAACTAATCTCAAGTAATCGCGAGTTTTTATTTTTAATGTCAAAGGAATATGTACGCAGGTATCAATACTGGCAACTCATGTATGACACGCGAGTTTCTCTAAGGGTAACCCACGTACAAATATGTACGCGAGATGCAACAACCGATACTCGCATACAACACGCGAGTTGCATATATATAGAGTCCCTTACATGACTTGACATATCTAAAGGTAAAAATAACCAGCTGGATGGATGATAAATGTAGTTCATAATAAGCCCATCTATAGTGTTTTGGGAAACCCTCAATCCATAAATGTCCTTTTGTGTGCCAACATAGCGAATGTCGATACTCGGACGGAGAGGTGCCATTCAGGTGGATAACACTTAGTATATTTCTAAATGCATGAAATGCCAGAAAGTGAAGGTTGAACATCAACACCCAGGTAAAAATAACCAGCTGGATGGATGATAAATGTAGTTCATAATAAGCCCATCTATAGTGTTTTGGGCAACCCTCAATCCATCAATGTCCTTTTGTGTGTCAACATAGCGAATGTCGACACTCGGACGGAGAGGTGCCATTCAGGTGGATAACACTTAGTATATTTCTAAATGCATGAAATTCCAGCAAGTGAAGGTTGAACATCAACACCCAACAAGTCTATTGTAGTCATTTCCAAATTGATAAAGGAAATGGGAAGTGATAACTACGCATTTTATTAGTGTATTTCCAATTACTTTGAGGAAGCATGATTCCATCATGGTTGTGGTGAATAAATTGTCTAAGGAAACACATTTTATTCCAATTAAATATACTTACAAGGGTAATCAAATAGTAAGAATATTCATAAAAGAAATATTCAAATTGCATGGGTTACCCAAAGTAATTGTATCCAACTGTGATACAAAATTTACTTCTAATTTTTGGAAAAGTGTTTTTGTAGATTTGGGTACACATCTGAACTTTATCACTACCAACCATCCATAAATAAATGAATAAACCAAAATATTCATTCATATGATTGAAGACATGCTTCACATGTATGTGAGGGACAAACCATCTAAGTGGGAAGATTATATACACTTGGTAGAATTTGCATATAAAAATGGGAAAGAAGCATCACTGGGAATGGCTCCATTTGAAGTTTTGAATGGTAGAAGGTGCAAAACACCAATGAGTTGAGATAATCTAGTGAACATAATTATGCTTGGACAAAAATGCCTAAGGAAATGGCACAAGAGGTTGCAACAAAATTTAAATGCAGCCTAATATAAACTAAAAAACTACACATATAAGAATAGAGTGCATAGGGAATTCAGTGTTGGGGATCATGTTGACCTTCAAGTGAGGCCAAGGAAGAGTTTCTTGAAGTTTGGAAGTTGCTCCAAGTTGTAATGAAGAAATATTGGGCCATTTGAAGTTCTTAAGAGGATAGGGATAATTGCATATATAATTGCATTGTCTTTTAACACTAGAGCTCATAATGTTTTTCATGTTTCTTTACTTAATATATATGTACTTGATCCTAACAATGTGATTGATTGAAATGTGTCCAGGTAAAACCTAAGGGATATTTCCAAACAGATTCACTATGCATCCTTGACAATAAGGTAATATTGCTTCCGAACTGATCCATCAGATAGGTAAAGGTGCAATGGAAGAACGATCGTCCCTATGAGGATACATGGGGAGCTGCATGATGCCATGAGACACCATTTTTGTTCTAATTTTGACCAAACATCGACGACAATGTTATTTCAAGCAGGAGGGTATTGTAATACCCCTAATTTTGACTTGGAATGTTTTAGATCAAACCATTAATGATGTAGATATGTTAGTATGGATTCATAGTGTGGAGCTCAAGGCTAAATCCCAACTAATGAATGGCTAGGCATGTATAATGTAAATATTTCTATATGGACAATTTAGTTGGCTTGTCCTACTAAATCAAAGTCTATATAAATATTATGTTGGAAAAATAATAAAATGGTCCAATATGGTTGTTTAAAGAGCACTAGAGGGGATATGATTCCACTAAAGGGGAAGAGGAAAGGCGGGCTAAGAGTGATTAAATCCTCTATTTCCAAATGTCAACCTTAGAACTCGTCCATTTGTTGTCATGTTTTCTAAATGATCCAATTACTTCCATTTTACTATTGCATCCAATCATTGAATGCATGTGTGAGGTTGGTGGGGAATTGCTTCTCATGTAGTTATGGAAGCGTGGGATGAATATAATTCTATGATTGTTGTTAAAGCCCTCTCTTTTATGGTCAAAATTTATGTCAGTTGTTTTTCCCCATCCTTTCATCTCCTTTGGAATCTATCACCCATTTTCACATCCCTATTTTTGTAAGCACATAATATTTTGAAAATATGCAGAGTTCTTCTTTTAGTTGTTCATTCTATTGTCATTTTACGATTATCAGATTGTGCAATAATCAGAAATTTGAAATGATGAAGGAAAATTGTATATTTGAGAGAAAGAGATGGTTTTAGGTGAGGATAAAGGTTGGGAAAAATAGGAACCTTTACCCATTTATTTTTTTTGCTCCTAAATGCTTAAGAAGCCGTGAATTAATGGTACAAGGGGTTCCCAACAACATACAACAAATTGGACTATTTCTGCACACACTAATAAGCACTGTAAGGGTTGGATTTCCTGAGTGAACTATGTTGTGGTGAAGGGATATACATGTCTTCCTTACGTTGTGTGGGAAATTAGAAAAGAGTGCCATTATTGGGACAATTGAGTGAGATCCTTTCAAGTGCTCATAGGTGGGTAGTTTGGTTGAGCATGAGAGAACATGAGTTGTGGGCTAAGAGAGAGAAGCCTGTAGGTGTTTCCTTAGCCCCGATAGCCTCATAGCCCAGCTTGGGGATGGTATATGTAGCTAATACCTATGGTTGGGTGGAAAACCACTCTTACACATCTAGTTGCTTGGATCTTCTTTGTGAAAAGAGAAGTATTCTCTTGTATTTAGATGTAAAATGATGTTATTTTCTAATGTGTTGAGTATGGATGTTTATGCATGATGTGTGTGTGTGGATATATTTTATTTTCATTGTGTTTTCCATTTATACAATTGCACATGCATTTTATTATTTGTGAATTTGAAATAGAGCCATGGAGCACAATTTAGAAGATTGGAATTCATAAATACCCCCTCTAAGTATTGATGAATAAGACATAACATAATGTATCATTTATAAATAATTCCATAAATATAAATCACATCACTCAATAGCATGAATAAAATGTAGATAACTCAATAGACTAAATTCCCATTATATTTGAGTTCTACTAATCTATAAAATCTTAATAAAAATATTATTTACTTTAAGATATTATTTCTTACATTAGTTTAATATGAGTTAACCATATTGTTAATAAAATGACTGATAACACATTTTAAAAAAAATGTATCTTATATTTCATTAATGCATAAGAAACAAGTACAATAGCTGCAAAGCAGCTAGTCCCTGCCTTAGTATTATATTTTTTTGTTTGTTTTATTGTTTAAGTAATTAACATCAACAGTTGATTATGACTTTGTTAATGATTATATGTAATCACTACTTTATTTATATAATTTTAATTGTTTATTTTGTGATGTTAAATAGTTAGTAGATAATGTGCCATGGTTATGATGGACAACCATTATCTTTTGATAGATAATGTACTTATTTCAAGATTATTTTGTGTCATGATAATTTTAGTTCATATTTTTGTTACAAAGTAATTGATTGTATCACAATTTGTTGAGTAAATTCACTCATTCTTATAACTAAAAAAACTAATAAACAAAATAAATACTTTAAATAAATAATCTTTTCATAATTTGCAGCATTTAAAAAAAATAGATTTTGAAAACATGTAAGATTGACTTCATTTATTTAATTTTAAGTGTCATTTTGTTAATTATTCAATTTTATATTACATTGTAAATATTATTATTATAAATTTAAAAAATTAAATCTTCAAAAACTATTCATATATAGATAATATATCTACATAACATAAAAAAATTTATCACTAACCAATATATTTCTTTATTCTTTAATTAAAATAATATATTTAGTAAAACAATTCATTAATTTATGTAATGTTAATTTAATTTTTTAATTTATCCGTTAGTTGGTGGGTGGGTATGGTTAAGAGCCCCCCTAAGCTGAAAGGTCATTGGTTCTAATCCTATCCGATACCAAAAAATCCAACCATGTTAGTGTTAGATGCCCCTAGTTAGTGGTTACTTAGCCAATGGCAACCCTGCTAGTGAGGGGGGTTCCACCACTTTACCAACAACAAAAAAATTAATTCTTTAATTAAAATAATATAGTGAGTAAAACATATAAGAGCCCCAAGAGTTAGCTCAATTGGTTGAGCACCTGTCGCTAGGCCTCTCGGTATAGAGGTCACGGGTTCAATTCTCATTGACGCTATTGGGGTTAGGCATGAAGTGTGTCGAAGGTGTGAGGCCCCTTCGGGTGTGCCCGCCTAATTTATTTCCGTGGATGTAGCCCGTCGGTCAAGCCGGCGCGTGAACCACATTGAAAAAAAAAGCATATAAGGTTAATTTCATTTTATTATGTAATGTTGATTTCTTTTTTAAATTATTTAATTTTATAGTGTCTTATAAACATTATTATTATTATTTGTTTAAATGATATTTTAATAAAAAAATTGTTTTGAATGGTTTAAAATCACAATTTGTTGGGTAAACTTATTAATTTTTGTTGGTAAAAAATTAATAAAAATAAAATAAAAATACAATATCATCTATTTACCATGTATTATATACTTGTGAACAAAACTATAAAAATAAATAAGTAAACATTTAAAACCATTACTCTGGATTAAAAAAAAATTATGAATCCAAAAATTTAACTATATTTAAATCAAGTTTTTTTTAAATATAAAATGAATCCAAAAATATAACTAATGTGAGTTTTTGAAGGCTAACTAAAAGAGTAATCCTTTTAATTTCATCTAATTTTTTGCTTTTATTTTTATTTTTTTAATAAAAAATCATTACCTTTTTAGGTGAAAATGAAATTTTTTTTATATTAAAAGTCTTGAGTAATTAAAAAAATTAATAATTAAGAAACCAATTTTAATATTAAAATATTATAAAAATTATAAATTATATTTAACTTTAATATTATAACTTTATAAAAGTTAAAAATTATATTTTTAAATTTTATGTTTACATCATTGTAAATAAAAAATATTAAAACATGGAACTTTTAAATGAATATTAAATCTAAAATAATCTAATCAAATCAAATCAAATCTTGAGGAATTGAAGCATTTAAATCAAATCTTCAAGAATTTCTAGGAAATTGAAAGTGTAGGTAAAGGTGCCATAAATGAGCAATTTAAAACTAATTAATGATGCTTTGGTATTTGTAAAATAATTAATATGTGTACCATTTTTTAACTGTGGCAATTCTAGGTTTTTTTTCAAACAAAATCATTTTAAAATAATTTTTTAAAACTAATTGTCGGCTCCAAGCAGGATTATTTAGTCAAATCAAAGCTTGCAACCAATTATAAAATAGTAATTTTTAATTTCAAAAACTAAAAAACATATTTTATTATTTTAAAAAATAAAATTAATAATTAATTTTAGCGAAACATTATAAAATAACTATAAAATTGTTAAAATTAATAAAAAGTCAATGTAGTTTTGACAACTT
This sequence comes from Pseudotsuga menziesii, assembly GCA_001517045.1. Classification (NCBI taxonomy): domain Eukaryota; kingdom Viridiplantae; phylum Streptophyta; class Pinopsida; order Pinales; family Pinaceae; genus Pseudotsuga; species Pseudotsuga menziesii. The sequence continues at coordinate 233,117 of LPNX010626244.1, read as the reverse complement.
ATCAATTGCTATAATCTCTGCCTTGGCAGGGACTAATAATATACCATACATTAACATCAATAAGTTTCACAGTTCACTTATCGCATATAGTTCTTGCATGTCTCAAAATGCCATCAATTTTACACGTTGTGCCATACCATAATGAATAATGACTTATTTTTTATTTGTGTAAAAATAATTCTTCATATTATATTTCATTAACGTAAAGAAAATAAAACACCATACTCTACCATACTAATGATTTAAAGTATGCCATAAATATTGAAGTATGACATACTTTTGTGCTATAGTATGACATATTTTGGTGCTAAGTATAGGTTCTCTTATATTATACTATATATGTTATAGTGTATTTTCTCTCATATGTTATAATATATTTTCTCTCATGTTTTAGTCTGTCTATTTTATGTCCATATAACTAGGTTCTCACTTATTCAAGGATAGATGTTTGTACATTTTTATGTTAACAACCATGTAAACCCATATTTTAATCATGGTTGATCATAATCAATTATAGTTGAGAAAAAGGTCATGATCATGATCAATTATAGTTGAGAAAAAGGTCATGTTCACATCACTAGGTTTTCACATACGTCATACAATTCACACATCTCTCTTAGAATTCCCTTAATTGGTTATACTATATCATAAATATTTCTCCCTCTTGAATCTTATTAATACATAGAAAATAATATGCCATTTTATGACATATGTCATACAATTCACACATCTCTCTTAGAATTCCCTTAATTGGTTATACTATATCATAAATATTTATACATAGATATTTCTCTATCTTGAATCTTATTAATACATAGAAAATAATATGCCAGACTATGACATAATAATGGTATAAAATTATTCCATAAATGCTCAAATATGTCATACTTTGTTGTTAAGTATATTTATTTTATATTCTAGTATATATGTTTATTTGATCTTATGTTTTAGTTTATCTATTCTTGTATTTTAGTATATATGTAACAAGAAGAAACCTTTAATGGCTTGGGAAGGATGTAATAAATAGATGTATATTTTAGTTCATGTGTTAGTTTAAGAGGTTATAAATTAGAAGTGAGATCTTTACCCTTAATATTAGTAAAAAAATGGATGATAAATGACCAAGCAACCAAAAAGTTGATTAGCAAGTGAAATAAATGATTACACCAACAAAAAAGTTGGTCACCGCAGTTTTTTTAAGTGAAATATGATCAAATTTTAGCAAATTTAAGTGATCACAACTAAAAATTACTAAAATAAATGACTAATTTAGTCATGGGATACAAAATATGAGTAGATAATCTAAGTTAATAATTATATACAATGTCCATTGTTAAAATTTACGAAATTCTAATATCTTTGTTGCAATTTTGTAAATATGGGGTCTAGGGGTCTCTTAATCCATCTGCAGTGTTAAATTTACAAAAATTTAGAAAAATTAATGTCAAAATTCCAATTCTCCATTTTTTGAACCCTCTTCTTCAATAAGATATGCTTCAAATATTGTTTTTATTGTATATATAATTTTAATCCTCAATTACAAGTTGTGTGAAGAGCATTGTTAAACACCAATATGAAAATGGGTAGCCAAATGAGAACCTATTAAACTTTCTCGCAAAGCTATTCCATCTGTAATTTTGTATATAGGGCAATGTGTTTGTCATGTCCATACTTGTTTCACTATTTTCGCTTTTGTGTGCCCACTTAAGAACACTTGTTAAGTTCCATCTTATGTGCCATCATATGTCATGTTGAGTCGTTCAATGGAGTTAACCATTTCTCGCTATAAGCATCATCATGTCATGATTGTTATACCATTGGGGTTGGATCATCATGTTGGTCGCGTCCATGTTTCATTTGATGAAAATCATCACCATTTGACCCTTTCAACAATTTGTCAAAGTTTTGGCAAGTGCATGTATTTTGAATCATGATCACCAAAATTGTTAATTTATTGTCCTCCATTAATTTACAAGTTGTAACCAACTGTCATGATTGTCACATCGTTCTAAGCTTAGACAGTTGAAAATCCCTCCCATGGTTATCTCCCTACATTTGAAAATGTCAATGACCCCTATTTCAAAAGAAAAAATCTCCTCTCCTTTAACATAGTGTGGTTGAATCAAGTCTTGGATTAAATAAGAAAAATAATTAAATTAATGCATTCAAAATAACTATTGTCAAAAACTAATATTAATATAATATGTTCTTAATACGATTCATATTAATATGTTTTTAATAATAATAATAATATTAATATAAATATGTTTTAATATTAATATTAATATGCTTTTAATATCATTATTAATATGCTTTTAAATATAAATATATAATGTGATTTAAAAATTATATTATATATAATATAATAATATTAATTTATTTAAAAAAATTAAATTCATCTTGCACGAATAGAACGGAATAAATTGGGCCTTTTGGGGTTTTTTTGGGGTTTTTGTCATTTAACATTCCTATTATCTTCCACTACATAAGCTTTGCAAATTGGTTCATTTCCAAGTGCAGATATGGCATTTTTTGCTTCAGGTATGGATTTATATCTGCATTTATTTGCATGTCTCAATGCCTAGTTAGGTTTTATCTAGCGGTTCTTGATTCAACGCAGATGGAGCACATACTAGACCTCTTGTAGTTATTGCTTCAAGTATGGATTCCAATATGTGTTTATTTGCATGCTTTAGTGCCCAGTTAGGTTTTATCTTGTGATTCTTGATTTAGCATGGATGGATCACATACCAGGCCTCTAGTGGTTCTTGCTTCATGTATGGATTTCAATCTGCATTTTATCACATGTCTCAATGTCAACTTCAATGTTTTCATAACCAAAACTCGTAAATTTCGTATTCATGGTGGAACTCTCAAGATTCTTCCCCCTATACGGTGTGCATGAATGTAGCTTAACAAAATCCTCTTTCGTCATATTTACAACCTGCAACTAACCCTACCAAAATCCTGACCCAAGCATGTGTATAATAGAAGGTTCATTTGAGTATTTATTTGGATTTTTATCAATTTACTGAGCTGCATGTAGTTCATCTGGCCCTTTTTGTAGTGATATGCGAGCAGATTGAGAACAACAATATGTTGTATATTTCATTCAATTAACCAACAATGTTTGGCTTATGCGGTGTTATTTGTATTATGTTGTATTTGGTTTTGTTTTGTATGCATTCTTTTGGATCTTTCTTGAGGGTTTGTATGCATTTTTATTTTGATATGTTTATGATTCATTTGATCATTTATCATGCATATCTACTTAAGATTATATTTTGTCAAGACTTGAGATTTCTTTTCTGCGTATTTTAACCGTAGAGTATCATTCGAGTGGGGTTTTGCGAGGGTAGTTCAATGGAGTGGGGTTTTAGATGGTAATGTTTAGAAGATCATATGTAAGAACCATTATTCATTTGAATGATAAGTTTTAACTGTATTTGGCTTTGATTTCCAGCTAAAAAGATATATATTTTCTTTTTTTCATCCTCTATTTCTACAAGCTTGTTTTTTAATCGATCTTTAGGGTTTTGTAATGAAATATTGGTGTGTTTATTAAAGATTTATGTTTAAATCCATAGGGATTTTGATGCTGTAAAACAAAAACTCTCTCGGGAAGACCTACTCAAAGTGCAAAACTATTTTTAATTTAAAGGAAAGAAATTTTATTTTTTGGGGGTAAACACTTAAGAGATTCAGATGGATCTTGATTCTAAGAGTCACCCAATTATTTCTTAAGTGATGTCTCGCAAGCTTCTTCAGTAGCCTTTGATTAGAACTTCCCAATCTCCTGTAAATTGGACTAAAAATGACGATGGGGTAGCGAATTTAGTTAGTGTTGAAGCATGTATTGGAAAAGAGATAGAATATGAGGTGCCTGACAATCAAATGTCCAATTTGAAAAATATGTAGATACTTACTTTAATGGCTTTCCTTGTTACTAATGTATTTAATGATATAGATGCTCTACAACTACTTGGTGATAAACTTGATCATGAGGCTATGGATCATGTGAGGATCAATATAGCCTACATTGAATTAAGGATTTCAAAACAGTTGGAAGTTAATGACTTGAAAAAACACTTAGAAGAGGTGGACTAAAGAGAATGGAGATATCAACAGGTCAGTGTTATCCTTGTTCTTTCTGACATGTTTTGATTAATGGCGAATTCAATATTTGGTAATCTTCAAGCCAATCATTTTAATTACTATTTAAAGCATCTATTATTTTAATCGAAACCATTTTGGATACATGATATTAAAATCACCATTTCACAATAAATATCTCTATTATGGTCATTCAAGCTAGAAAAGAGAATGAGGCTCAAGAAGCTACAGAGAGATAAAAGCATGACACATATGAGAATTTGTTGAAGGATATAGAACAAAAACTTGTTGATATATATGAATCATCGGGGACTTACTCTGAAGTGCTCCCTGTGAATGATGAGGTTAATGTTGAAGTGGTGAGAGTTCTGAAAGAAACATCCTAGAGAAATTTCGAGAAGTTGGAATTGAAAGGATGGATGGTGAGGTTTATTCCGAAGGAGTTTGGAAAGCTAACAACACTAGCATTGCTTGACCTTTAAAATAATAAAATAGAGGTGAGGAGTTACTTGGGTTTTTACTAGCATGTTAAAGATCTATAGTTACTCTTGTTTGCAAGGTTGGTTTAGGTCATATATGCATTGTATTATACTGACCAAATTGCCTTCAAAATATTTTCTATCAACCACAAGTTCTCATTGTTTCAATTGCAGGCCTTGCAAATTTGGAGGCATTGTATTTGCCTTCTAACATATTGGTCTCATTGTTAGATTCTATAGGTATTTTTAAAAGTCTAAATGTCCTAAATGTTTTAGCAAACAAACTGAAATCTTACCATGACAGTATTTCGAGATGTAGGTAAAATTTTGTTTCACACTAACAAAACAGGATGACGAAATTATCTTTTTTCTAAGTTTTTTTATATGGAATATGTATGTTCAATCTATTCCTTTTGTTTTGGTTCCCATAAGTTTGGTTCAGGTTTTCCAAAGTGGCTTTTGTGTAGTGCATTGATTGAATTGGATGCTAGTTTCAACTAGTTGATCTATTAATCGTTTTTTAACAAGATGTAGGGACATTTCCACCTTGTGGCTCTTTTTTATATATCTAACAGCTAACACAGGTAAAAACTATTGTTTAGTGCTAGATTAAGTATTTCATGCAACACTGTTATGGTTGGTAGTTAATGTTATGAATATATTAAAGGTATTGTCTTATGCTTTTTATGAATCTAGACACCCTTCACCACTTGTTTTAATGCCTTCTTTGATATTAGTTGGAAATATTGTTGCTTGTGATGATATTCAGACTTAGGTCCTTTGATTTTCTCTTTTGAAATATTCCAATGACCTGTTTTCTAACGAGTTGTATTATTACAATATATATACCTTTCTGTCGAGCTCTATTCTTCCAATATAAGGACATATAATTTAACTAGGTTATACTACACAAGTCCATCTAGAAAATTTAGAAAACCCACCCTATGGTTTTTACACTTTTAGAATTATGAACATCATTTTCCAAATTTGTCAAGTTGTATCAATGATTTATTTTTGTGCTTCTAGCTTTTAATATTGATTGTGATCTTGGTGCCATTTTTTATTATTATCAATGCTCACTCGCTTAGTGACATGACCTCTTTTAGATGAATGCTCAAGTATTATGGTAGTTTTTTTCCACAAAACTTGATAGGTGAAGAATCATTTATACATTTAAAATATGTAATAGGAAATTGGAAATGACAACATATTTGATAGGATGGAATTATTGCAAATATTAATGAAACCTTAAATATATGAAGCACGATGTTTTGATCCCTCTAATTTGTCCAAACCCTATAATTAAGATAGATTCAAATTTCACATGTGGGAGAACAAAAAGATAACAAAACTAACATAACTTGCCTATTTGGAGTGTTATACTCAAAGATTATGGGTAAGGTTGAAGCATATATGGAAAAACATTGTCAAGTGACTCAATGGCTATTTGGAGTGTTATGTCTTCTTTCAAGTGGTTCAAGGTGGTTCTTTACCATTAAACCTCACACTCTTTAATATCATTTTTGAATCAAGGGCGTTGGACAAGATAAGCTGCTTCAAAACTAAAAATGATTCTAGATTTACATTTGAATAATCCACTTGTATTCTACATTAATAATACAACAATTCTAGAGGAAAATTAGTTTACCAAATTCAACATTCCTAGATAGTCAGGTGAGGAACATATGGGTCATTCAATATATTCACACAAAAATGCACTAAAAAGGAAACTATAGCTCTTTCCAATTCCACACCAACGTGCACTAATATCTCCAAGACGGTAAAGGTGAGAGATTTAAGCACTAATATCTCCTTAAATACTCTAGTGCATTCAACAAAACAAATTTGATACCTATGATTATTATTTGGAAATAAATTGTTGTAAATTTAATTCGGTCACATCCTTATCTGCCTTGATAGTGAAATTATTTCAAGCAATTATTTCTCTATGATGGGAGCTATTAATTTTTTGTTGAGATCCTTCATATTCCAAAGTTTTCAATGGAGAACAAGCAACTTTGATCCTAGAGGATCTCTACCTTCTTCCCACCATTACTATACTTGGTATTTAAAACTTAGTCATAATTCAAGCCACGTTACTTTGGACATTAAGGGGATAGGAGGAGGCAGTTTGGGTCTAATGAATCTTGCATACATTGTCAATACTTCAAAAAAAATGATGATTTTAGAGGGAAAATGTACCATTATTTTTTGGGGTCAAAATCTTTGAACGTTTGATAGTTGTGCTTGATATTTATTATTCAATGATTAAAGGAACAATTCTCGATGATTTCTATTTGGAATTGTTGAAATGGTGTTGTAGCAACTCTTTGTGTTAAAGAAATATCATTTTTTTTAAATTTGAAGATGATGATATTATATGTTTTAATTATTATGTAGGTTTTTTAAATCCCATATATATATGAGTACATTATTTTGGAAATGTTGTGGAGAAGCCCATTAGACCAATCGTGACCTGATAGCAGCTAGGAGTTAAACCAACAAGTTGCAATTTTTTTTGCAAGTGTAAGTGGTGATGAAGAAATATCAAATGAAGAATACCATAGTTGGGATGACTATTAGGTCTTATTCTATGGACTACTACTCTTGTTGTTCCTTATTAAGGTTAAACACTTTGTTATAGTTGGAATCATAGTGTATTAATGTTTGTAAGTGTTTGTGATATATTTTTAGTGTGAAATTTGATTATATTTAAGGGTGCTAACTCAATGGAAGAGCACCTTCCTTATAGGAATAAGGTTTGCGGTTCGATTCATCCATTCCCTACCTACATAAATCGATGACTAAATAAATCAACAGTTAACAATAATCAATGAGTAAATAACTGACTGGTTAACAACAATCAATGACTAAATAAATGACTAGTTAACAATAATAAATGACTAAATGTACTACCAAATAGCGAAAATTAATGACCAAATAGCGACAATTAATGACCAAATAAACGACCAAGTAGCGACAATTAATGACCAAATAAACGACCAAATATATGACCAAGTCATGAAGAAATTCAAGCAATTTATGACCAAGTCATGAATGACCAATTTGGTTGGGTGATAAGTGATTGCTAATTTATGACCAACGGTCACGTGATCAAATAGAGTCATTTATCACTCATTTTGTACTAGTGAAAATTTGGGGAGGTCATGGGTTCGAATCTCTTGATCCCCTTCAGGTTAGGCTTTGTAATTAGGGCCAAAGGTTTACCCCATCTGTCATCCATGAATCATGGGGAAGTACTCAAAGGGTTTTCACGAAGTTGTTCCTTGGAAAAAAAGAGTAGATGTAGATTTAATTTGGACAAGTTGTGTAGGAGGTCCTTTTAGACATAAAGAAAAGTGTCTTTTAAGACTTAAAAAATGTTGTAAAAAGGAGATAAACTAATGTCAAATGAGAGCATACTACATCTATACATCATGATAAGAAACACAGTAGGATAGTAAAAGAAAACTTGTGTGCTTTAGTGGGTCGACATGTTCCATAACACAAGCGTATGGGACTCCTTCTAACAAATTATGGATTCTATCCATGAAAGGTTGTGTTGTGAAAGTGTTTTACTAGATTCTAATTTTCTATTTCTTAGAGTGCATATTTATTAATAAGATAAATGCTATATTACAAAACAAATTTTCGGTGATCAAAGATAATTTAGAATTTAGTTATAGTTGATGTTTTAATAAAAAACATAGCAAAAATTCTAACTACATAAAATACATTTTCACAAAGAGGAAAACAAGCAAAACATGTTCATCATTTTGTTGATCCTTATTTTTTGAAAATTATGTTTTTGTCAAGACTTGAAATAGAAATACACTTTTATTTGTATATTTTGGTGGTATGATGCATCGGAAGAAACCTTTAACACAATTGAAGATTATTGCTAGATTAATCTCTCTTATTTACTCTTCATGCATCTTTAGAAAACTTAATGAAGAGGTTGATAGAATATCTAAATATAGCTTGCACTTAGTAAAAGAGGACTAAGATTCTTGATTTCAATGAGGGTACATGTTTCCTTATTCTGAATTAGTTTTAAATCCCATTTGTAGAAGATTTTATAGAATCAAATTGTGTATAAGTTTTCAAACTTTATCTTTTTTTTTTTATATATTGAACAATCCACCACCATCATGGGATCACAAATGAAGTGCCCACTCAAAACATTAAGAAAAATTTAATACTTATACAAATTTTACCCTTAAAAATCCTTCATAATTATGAGCAACTATGAAAATCTACATTCACAAAAGCTAAATCCTATATTTTTTAGTACGGTACGCTCTATAATGTTTTTTTACTGGTTTTACTTTCAAGGGGTTCTTTTTGTTTAAATTATATTTCCCGTCAAAGAAATTTATATGACGTATTTATAAGAATTTAATTTTTCAATGATATGAAAGACAACTAGAGATAAGTTTCTTGGAGTCATGAGGACTATTGAAGTTGTTATTTAGCTTTTAAATAAACCATGTATCTTTTATCGATGGTGCTATGCACATGAAAAATGTAATTTTAATTCATTATTTGAATACAAATTACTTTTCTTCCCCAAAAGAGAAACAACCTTAAATTGTTAAGGAAGACTGTAATAAGTTAGATTTGATAATATGTCTAGGATGTCCTTTTATATGTAAATACGAGTCTCTTTTAAGTTTAAACATTGTCATAAAAGAGTATATACCATTTTTTTTAAATTGTTTAAGAAACATAAGAAATCAACACATAGGCATCAACCTCTGCTAACATATGAGAACATACTACAACTATATAGGATGAGATGCGGTATAGTATGATAGTGGAAAAAAAATGATGTTTTTTAGTGGTTCGATGTGTTCCATAACACAAACCTATGGGCCTCAGTCTAATGCATTATGGATGATGTCTATAGAAGGTAGTGTTATGGAAGGTAGTATTGTGTAAGTGTTTTGTGGTATTTTAATTTTTTATTTATATATATTAAATGTGGTTAGTTGCTCTGTAACTTTAACGAAACACGTTACGTTAACGAAAAGAATAACAAGGGGCTCACTCGAAGGGGCCTCACCTTGTCAGCACCAGTTTTGGGAGCCTAACTTTGGAGGGCCCATAGAATTGAACCTTTGACCTAGACGTAGTGATGGCTTGGCCATGAGAGCTCCAACCAACTAAGCTACCCCATGGGGCTATAGAATGAATATTTATTAATAAGATAGATGCTATATTACAAAACAAAATTTGTGCGATTAAAGCTAATTGGGAATTGAATTATAACTAATATTTTAATTAAAAGCATTGTCAAAATACTAACTAGAAAAATACCTCTTCACAAGTAGGGAAAAAACACACAAAACCTCTGCTTGAGGTCGAGTAGGAGGAAGAAGATGTCTAAAGGAGAAGGAGTAGTAGCATGTTGAGTAGGAGCAGCAACAGGTCTAGAGGAGTAGGTTGAGTAGGAGTAGCAATGGATGAAGGAGGAGCAAGATAACTTAAGTAGATTGAGCAGGAGCAACAATAGACCAAGCAAAATTGGTCCAAGCAATAGGACCAATAACACATTGAGTAGGAGCAAGGGAAAATGAAACTGCACATTTGCAATTTTTTGCACGTCATAAGTATTTTTTTTCCAAAGAACGTTTTCAGTCGAACAATGTTTTCAATTGACAATTGGAAAAGATTTTTCCAATAGTCAATCTTCAACAAATGTAGGTGAAATCTTCTCGGCATAATTTCTCCCCACACTTCATTAGATTTAACTTTTGGTCGTATAGTAATTTTGACTTAAATTTGGTGATAAGTTTTTGGCCAAAAACTTGTTTTCTTTGACTAAACTCTATAACAAAGTAATTTTATACTCTATGATTATCAACAAATAGTAAGTGGGCTTTATTTTTCCACCCATTGTAAAAAGAAACTATGTTAAGAGATAATCTCCCATGGGTTGTGGACTTTTGAGCTACATGGAAGCTAATCAAAATGGGAATTATTGTTTTTCATGTGTGAAAAAATGAATGGTAACTTTAACTACACACAAGCTACTTGATATTGATATTTGTGTTGGTATGACAACTCCCTCGTTGTGCAATATTGTAAACAAGTATTTTCATATAAGATTAGGAGGTAGAGATGGACGTGTCTCACCTATAAAAACTTGTCAATTTGAGAGGATGCATCCCATGCACAATGAGTAGAGAGCGACTAAGAGCCTCGCTTATGCATTCAAATGACTTTTGATGTTAAAAACGATTTGAGGGTTGGACACATCTTTGGCCTAATTGTGCAATGAGAGAGAGGTTCAAGGGAGCATGTCTTCACCTTTGTGCGCATAACCAATGATAAATTTTCTACGCACAAGAGTCCCCTTAACAAAAACAAAGGCTTATGTAGAAATTGTCATTAATCTTCATCCTATTGTGACTTTTGGCCAACCCTAAAAGGACCAAAAGTATATGTTACACATTCTAAGCCCTCCTTGCTACTACCTAAGGTTGTTGGATTTATGGTTATTTCTAAGGCAATGATTGTNTTATATATATATATATATATATATATATATATATATATATATATCTCGTAGAAATTGTCATTAATCTTGATCCTATTGTGACTACTTTTGTCCAACCCTAAAAGGACCAAAAGAATATGTCACACATTCTAAGCCCTCCTTGCTACTACTTAAGGTTGTTGGATTTATGGTTATTTCTAAGGCAATGATTGTTTGATTATGAGGTTATTATATATATATATCGTAGAAATTGTCATTAATCTTGATCCTATTGTGACTACTGTTGGCCAACCCTAAAAGGACCAAAAGAATATGTCACACATTCTAAGCCCCCCTTGCTACTACCTAAGGTTGTTGGATTTATGGTTATTTCTAAGGCAATGATTGTTTGATTATGAGGTTGTTATATATAGAGAGAGAGAGGATGGTTTTGGTATGTAATCAATTTAATTTAAATTTAGATAATACTTGTGGTAAAAGTTGTTGGATTTATAGTTAATCCTAAGGTAAGGATTGTTTGATTATGAGGTTGTTATATGTGTGTGTGTGTGTGTGTGTATTAGTAGATGGTTTTGGTCAGTAACTAATCTAATTTAAATTTAGACAATATTTTGGTAACAATGATGATTCACTTTTTTTTAGAGTGTTTATATTTATTATTCTCTTCTTAATAATGAATATAGTGATTGAATTGCATTGGAATCTATGCAGTGTTGTTAATAAACTCTTTCATTACCCGTTTAACTTAATTTTTTAACAAAAATATTGTTTCAACATCTTATTGTGGGGGGTTTTTAGCAAAAACTTATGAAATTACTTTGACATGACAAACCTTTACATAAAATTAAACCATCATTGATCCATCTTAACTTCGGATCTACAAAGGTTTGAGAGGGATCAAATATCTTAAGGTGTAAACATGTTTTAGAGTGCAAAACTTTGACGAGATATTTATATCTCAAGGGATTTTATCTCTCTCGGTGCTTAGCAAATCCAAAGTTAAGATGGAGCTATGTTGGTTTATTTTATTCAAATATTTTTTTTCATTTTTCATTTTTGGAGGTCACTTTATTTTCTATTTAATTTATTAAGGTTTACTTGTGTGACACATGAATCTAGATGCATCTAATTACTCTTTGTACAATGTATACACCTACTTACTCTGAACAACAAAGAAAAGTATGGATGAGATTTGTGCATTATCATTATTACTTTGATTTTAGTTTTGTAAAATATCATATTGGATCAACATATGGGGATCGATTTTACAATTTATTCAATATTGGGCTAAAAAATTAATATGAATATATTAAATAGTAATTGTATTTATGTTTGCAAAATTGTGTGTGTGTGTGTGTGTGTGTTTTAATTTTAATTGTGATCTACATAATATTTTTATATTAATTGTTTTTTTAAGTGGAATGCATTACAGACATAACATGTCTCACCTACCTATGCTATAGAAAGTGTCTCTTGGCGTTGTGACTTTAATAGAGTTCTACTAACAAATCATGCTCACAAATAAATGTACTAATAGACACAAACAATAAATGTAACGAATTTGTGGATTGCTACTCCACCAACAATTTGGTATCTTGTGTTGTGATTTGCAAGATTGAGTCGAAACAAAGCATGTATAATGTAATTGAATCTTACATTCTTTTGTTTCATCATTCACACGAAGATGTAAATGAGTACACTTAACCAATAGGTATTTTTATGAACTTTTATTTTATTTGTTAAGTTGATTTTCCTACAACTTGTTAACGAAAAGTTGATTGTTTTTAAACAATGAAAGCTTAGAAACCTCCCAAAGGTATATCCAACAGCTCGCAAGCCAGATATACCAATGACTTAGTAGGGACCAAAGCATCTCAAATCCCACTGTAATTGAAGCATACATGAAACCATTAAAGACTATTATTTAATTGACATGCCTAACATAGTATGCCTTAAACAATTTTGATTGAAAATATGTATTCATGTTCAATAAATTATAATTTAGCTTTTTGTTTGGATTAATTCTCAAGTATTTTCTATTAAATATGTTGAGGAATATAATAGAGAAAAATTCATAGCTTAGGGTTGTTTTGTTTTTCTATTTTGTATGTGAATATCAAACTTAAATAAAATAGAACTACTTTCCTATCATACAATCTAAATACATAATCCATAAAATCTAAATGCATAAGCCATAATGCTATTTCGTTGTTTATTTGTTTATGACAAATAAATGAAGTCTTACCTTCCATTTTTTTTACTTTTATTTACTATAAGACAAACTCCAAAATTTTAATTAAAATATTACAATTATAATTGTTAATGAGATGCTTGCCTCTAAGGTTATTCCATATGCATGTAGTAGATCACATGAAAATTTCGGTATCCAATGTCTTCAACAAATTAAATCATTAAAAATAATAAATTAAAAAAAAAAACTATAACAATCACTAACTAAAATGGGGATCAAACAAATATAAACACTTCAAACCAATTATATATAACCTTCTCACATACATGTTGATTTTTTTGGGGCCGGGTCTTCCTTTAGCTCTAGGATTTTTTCATTAAGTATGGTGTCCATCCCTTTACGACTAGATGCCTATAACATGTAGGGACCACTTGGAGCTATCAAGTTCTCATTTTACCTTCTTCCTTGATGTATATGAAGATGGTGGTAGTTGAATTCTTTTAAAGGGAAGTATTTTATATTTAATTATTAAATAATAATATATAAATGGCATGGGTTAATGTTTTATTAAAATATTTTAATTTTTTTTTCAATTTTATTAATATAGTTTTAATAAAAATTTGAATTGCAATTCCAATATGTCGAATATCCAATTTTATTTATAATTTAAGAATTTATTAATATCTTTAAATCTAAAAAGATTATCTATATATATATATATATATATATATATATATATAACTTAATAATCTAACAAAGATATAAATTCATCCTTCAATAGATATGCAATGCCTCACCACAAAACACATCATCTTGATCTTATAAGCCATGGAGCACCCAAAAACGATCTAAAATAATGAAAAAAAACTAAAGATGTTAGTTCACTACAAAGCAACAAAAACACATAATCTTAACCATATAAGCCACTAGGCATCAAAAAACAATCTCAAATAAAGTAAGGATGTTTGTACACTACAAAGCAACTTTTTATTGCTATTTGTGAATGCCTTATACAAACATTTGGATGTGCACATACTAATTACTCAATGTATTATCTAACATAAAAATAAAAAATCATAGAGAGAAACCTAGTTTATAAAGAAGGATGCATTAAGCACATACATGGATGTGTATGTTAATCATAGAAAGCAACCTAGTTCATAGGGAAGGTTGCATGGAATCCATACATGGGCATGTATGTTAATCATACAACCTCCTTCATAAAGAAGGATGCATGAAACACATACATGGAGATGTATCTTTGCAACATTTAACATGTAATATTGATGATGTAAAGTTTTCTTTAATAATGCATAACTTAATTATGTTTATGTTTACATTCATTCTGTTATAGCCAAAACCAATAAGGTTTAGTTAATTTCTCATACTTAAGAGATGTTTTAAAGTTGCATATAGTATTAATACATTTTATAAAAGATTTTAAAATGCAATAGTTATTTTTTGAAATTTGTACTTAAGTAGAAAGATAATAATAAATTTAATATCATTTTAATTCAGTTTAAATAAAGATTGTTAGAATATACATATTATTGAGTAGCAACTATTTTAATATATATAAATTATTTGTTATGTGAAAAAAATCATGTGTATCTTTATAATGCATAAAACATCATAAAAATTGAGAAGATATTTTTTAAATTACTTGCCAAACTCACAATAAGGATAACCATCATTGGCTACTTTTAGCAAATGGAGGTGACTTATCACAATTTTTTAAGGAAAACCAAACCATCTAAAATAACATTTTGATGACTCCCAGGGAAATAGACTTCCACTCATGTCAAATGCCTCTTAACCATAGGTAAACTAATTTACTTCCTTATATCCAAGAAAGATAAACTCTTAACAAATAAAAAACAATTTAATATCATACTCTAATATCATTATACTAATATTGATTATTAATTATAATATTAATAAGCAATCTTTTATATATAAATTCTAAAATATTACTTAAAAGAATTATTTATTCATTAATTTACAATATCTTTAATAATCTTAAATATTATAATTATATTCACTTTTATCATTTTTTTAAACTAAAACGAATGTTTTTTTTATGGAAAAAATTTTGGTTGGCCCTTCACCCAATTACATCTATTCCTAGATTAGTACAATTCCTTGTTTACAAAACTACTTGTTCTTAGTTTAGTACTTTTGACATCACCCATCAATTCTTGCTAATGGAATATGAAGCATCAAGCTAGGTCCTTCATTCAAACTTAGCATTCATGGAGGTAGTTGACAGCCCTTATTAGCTTTGAAGTCCACCATCTTATTCAACTCTCTAAGAATGTGATAAGAGGTAACATAGACAAAGTCTAACAAGATGAAATGCTTCCTTTGCATAGTCACATTCAAGCTTATATTGTTGAACTTTGTAGCAGAGTTTAAAGCTTTTATTATAATTTATGAATCTCCAAATATTTGAAGGTTATTATGTCTAGCTTCCTTAGCAAGTTGAAAGGCTTTTAAAAGAGCAAATATTTCTGCTTGATTACTCGTAATTTGTCATAAACCCCAGCTGAAGCTAGTTTCTAACCTTCCTCCCAGGTAGTATATCAATCCCCCTGCCCCAACTTTCCCCATATTTCCTTTTGACGCTCCATCGAAGAAGATTGAGACTTTATTTTTTCTTTGCCACCATTCTAAAAATTCTTTTTCTTGAAGTCTCACCTGCCAAATTGGTTTGGTAAAAGGTCTGCCGGAACCCAACTGAATTTTATCTGATTGCAACGATCCAAGCCAATTATGCTCAACTGTGAATTTAATGGGATCAATTTGAAATTTATTTCCCACAAGGTCCAATAGCAAAGCCTTTTCTTTTGTTGCTACAATTTCTGGTTTCGTAGGCTTACTGTTAAAAATCAATTCATTTCTTGATAACCAGATTTTCCACCATAAAACTTTTGGAATGGCTTGCCAAATTTTCCTCCATTCATGATTGATTGAGAGAATTCCTGAGTACCTTGACATCCAGCTTGCAAATAGGCTTACAAGTTCAATATTTGAAGGTGCTGGAACCGACAACCCACTCAATATATGCGCCCAGGCCTTCTGAGTAAAAACGCATGCAACAAAAACATGGTCTGAAGTCTGCAGTTTGATTACATAGGAAACATCTAAATGGTTCAAAAAATATCCTTCTTGACAGGTTTTCTCCTGTTAGAGATTTATTTTGCATTACTATCCATGTAAAAAAAATGACTTTTGGAATACCTAGATAATTCCAGGCTGCTTTCCAAAAAGAAGCATTTTGGATTGGAATCAGATTTGTTAGTAGTGCCTAGAAACCTTGTGCTGCTGTATACTTACCTGTTTTTCCCCATCCCACATGTCCTTGATTGTTGAATGAACTTGATCTAACCCTGACAAATTAACCAACAACAATTTTTTTTGTGCGTTAAGGCATTATGGCAGTTCTGGGAAGTTCCACGTTGCGCGGTTTCCTTTTCTATCCCAAGTTTAAATATCAGATAGCCTTAACAAACGTTTGTTGACAAGCCAAAGCTTGATCTCGGTGATGGATATATCATCATTTAATGGAGTGTGGCCTTTTATATTGTCATCCCACAGTAAAATTTTCCTTCCATTTCCTGGTATGGGATATAGTTGTTGTTGAAAGAATTATAATCCTCTTCTACATAAATTCCAAGTTATAGAACCTTTAGGAGTATTTGTTACCTGTAAATTTCTCAGAGTTCCTCCATTAAGATATTTTTACCATAATATTTGACTAACCGGGTGTTTTCTATTAGAGAAGAGTTGCCACGACAATTTTCCTCCCATAGCAAGATTAGCCAATCCCAAAGCTCTGATTTGTAATCCACCTTCTGGAACAGGTCTTTTAACAATATTCCATTTAACCAAATGCATTCTATTCTTATTTCCTTTTCCTCCTCTCTAGAGGAAATCTCGGATCAACTTGGATATTTGATCCATAATTGCTTTTGGAGCCAGAAGAAGAGAGGATTGGTAAATTGGGAGAGCTAATAGTATTGACTTAATCATTATAAGCTTCCCTGCCTTTGTGAGCCATTTACCACCCCACGAGGCAATTTTTGCTTTTATCTTGCTAAATATTTCCAGCTAAAGAAAAGGATTGTTTTGGCCCAGGGTTAATGGGAGACCCAAATATTTAATCTTGTCCCATGTGTCATATCTAGCAAAGTATAAAATGTGTGATATGTTCACAATTGTTGAGTGATTGGTGTTCCAGCCATACAATGCGCTCTTTCTATTGTTGATAAGAGCCCCTGAAATAAGACAAAAATTTTGCAAAATTTCTTTAAAATATCTTTCGATCCTTAGCGAAGCCCCTCCTAAAAGCAACGAATCATCCACAAAGAGAGCATGATTGATAGAGTCTATCCCACTTGCCGACTTGATGCCCGAAATAATCCCAGCATCTTTTCCTACAGATAACTTTCTGCTCAAAGTATCAGCCATCATAATGTACAAGAACGACGAAAGTAAATCGCCTTGTCAAAGACCCCTAGTTGCTTGAAAGAAGTTTGTTGGTATGTCATTTACCAGTGGTGCTATCCATCGTTTATCAGTACAAGATTTTATCAAATTTACAAATGCAGATTTGAATCCAAATGAACGAAGAACTTTGTAAAGAAAGGATAGCTTTACCCTATCAAAAGCATTTGCCATATTAAGTTTTATTAGCATGCCCTTCTCCTTTCTTTAAAAGCTGGAATGCATGGCTTCCTGAACTTGAATCACATTATTCATAATGTGTCTCCCTTTTACAAACCCACCTTGAAGAGGTGAAATCAACTTCCCTAATAGAGGTTTGATCCAATTAGCTAAGAGTTTAGAAAATCATTTATAAGATGCATTACATAGTGAACTAGGTCTGAATCGATCAAAAGTCATTGGATTGACTTCTTTATGAACGAATGCAAGGATGGTGGAGTTGGTACATCCACCAGCTTTGGATTTTAACTAAAAATATTTGATAATCCTAAGTAGATCTTTTTTTATTACTGACCAACAAACTCTATAAAAATGAAAAGAGAATCCATCTGGGCCTGGGCCTTTATCCGATTCCATAGACCATATATCATGAATGATATTTTCCTCCGTAAAAGGCTTCATTAGCTCTCCATTTTCCTCCTCACTGACCAAAAAAGGAATGTTGGACAAAAATTCCAAAATTAAATATTTTTCAATTAAGCCATCCTCTCTAAATAGGCACTGAAAATGTGTTTCAGCCGCCTGTTTTATTTGATAAATGTCTTTAAAAGTTTCACCAGTCAAAGAGGATATTTTCGAAATATGATTAAGGGAGAGTCTGGCTCTATACTGTTTGTGGAAAAATGAGGTATTCTGACCTCCTAATTTCAACCATATGCTGCGAGACTTCAATCTCCAGTATTCTTCTTCCTGCCTAAAAGCTTGAAAGGACTTAAACTGTGATTTTTGCTCTTTTTCCAGCATAGCAGAGGTGATTTCTTTTATTCCATTTCCAATTGAATCTCCTCCAATTTTTCCAGAGCCTCTTTTTTGTCACTGATTGGAGTTTTAAGAGATTGTTTGACCCATTCCATAAGCGCTAATTTAGTATTTTTTAGTTTTCTCTCCCACACATAATTTGACGATCCTATGACTGGGATACTCCACGTCTTGGTAATTGTATTCATAAAACCATCTCGGTCTATCCAAATAGGACTAAACCCAAAGGGAATGGGGCCGATATCTTCTTCTTCATCAAGCTGCAACAATATTGGCTTATGATCCGAAGAAAGTTTGGGAAAGATACTATAGGAGATAATTTTTTTCTCCATAAAAAAAGAGGTCTAAACCAAGAAGCTATCCAACCTTGCTGAGATATTTGTTGCTCCTATTCGATTGTTAGTCCAAGTGTATTTTCCTTTCTTGGGATTAAAGTATAACAGATCCCATAATAGAATTAAATTCTCCATTGATTTATGCATGGGGTCCCTCCCACGGACTCCTCATTTTTTTCCTTTTGTATCCAGTGTAATATTTAGATATCCAGCCACAATGATATTTGAGAGAGTATTTGCAGCAACAAAATCTATAGTGGAATTCCAACATTCTTTTTTCTCTTGAAAATTTATAGGTACATAAAGATTAAAAATAGCCAGAGAGATCTTACTTGGAATATGTTGAAGCTCAATAAATATCCAGTGTTGTGTTTCAAATGCATTTACCATTGAAAACATTTCCTTTGTCCACAGGGTTGTTAGTCCACCAGATGAACCCCGTGCACTCACAACCTTCCCTGCATTCTTTTACCAATTCTTTTTATTAAGGAAATAAGAGTATCCTCTTCTAGTTTTATCTCTTGGAGCAATAGAACAACAGATGAAGCCATTTTTATAAGGTCTTTAACTGCTTCAGCTTTCGAAGGATTTCCTAGCCCCCTGCAATTCCAAGAGACAATGTTCATTATTTATTATTAACAGAAGGAAGAGGGCCTCCTTTTATAGGTATATCCCAAGTATTCCTACAAATTGACATCTCTATTGTAGCTTGACTTCCTTGCATCTTCAAACATTCGGCTTCTTCTTCCCGAATGTTCTTAAGATATTTACGCCCTTTTTTTGAGGACCTCTCAAGGGATTCTTCTTTAGATGAACCAGAGTTATATCCATAGGTTTCTTTTTTTCCATTTCTGCATATGTGGGGGAGGACCCACCAGTAGGAGTACCAAGATCCTGCTCAGCTGAATCTTTATTTTCTTCTCTTATCAGATCTTGAGATTGTTGAACTTCACCCTCTTCGGGAACTGGGAGCAATTGTTCTTCTGGATTGCTTAACACTTCAAAATTGTTTTGTGATGTTATTTCCTTCATAGCTGTCCCATTTTCATTCTGCTTCTTCCCAGTGGGATTACTACCTGACCCCATTTCTCCTCTTTTTCCCTTTGATTTATTACCCTTCTTTGTTGTACTTGTTTTTTGAACTTGTATCCATTGTTCTTCCTTCTCTTTGACAGCTTCTTCCTCAGCTTTCTTCTTACATGATCTAGAAAAATGCCCATAGCCATGGCAATTTCTGCACTTAAAAGGAAATTGCTCATAATCAAGCTCCTGCACATGTGACCAACCTACTACTATCAATTTAATTGCTTCAGGAAGCCCTTCTTCCAAATCAACTTCAACACATATTCTAGCACAAGAAAATTGTTCTCTTCTTTCATCCCTGTCTATATACTTCACCAATTTGTTCCCTATAGCTTCTAAAGACTCCGGATTCTAGCAGTGAAGAGGGAGATACATAAACCTAAACCAAACAGGAACAGCTAAAGGAACATCTTGACTCGGATCAAAGTCCGGTGTCCACTTGTTTAGGTACAACCCTTGAGGGTCCATGAAATATGGTTCGTTTCTAAATATGAAGTCTCTGTCTTCTGAATTTTCAAATAGAAATATGTAATATCCTTTACCTACCAGATTAATGCGAATGCCTTCCGAGATAAGGGGCTTCCAATTCCTTTGAACCCAACCATCAATTTCCTTGGGGGATGGCTAGAGACCAGTAAAATGACCAATAAGACCTTGATCTGCAATATTCATGGTTGTTCGGCAAGGGTGTTCTACAGGTAAATCCACTGAAGGAATGTTGTCTAATTTCTTGACAAATTTATGCCGATTCGAACTGAGCTTCCACTTGCTGCTTGCTTCTACCAATCTCCTGAAAGCAGTGAGTTCAAGGGGAGTGGAAGAGCCCCCTCCAGCGGCCATGGAAGCTACACTTAGATCACTGCTAAGATCAAAACCTGCAAAACAATTCCTAATGAGATCGTGGATGAGCCGAGCTTCACCTCATCCTAGGTTAACGTTCAAAATATTCTTGAAGTGAAATTGCGTTCTTAGTCAGTTCGTTAACAACCCTTGGTCATTCACTTTTATAATTTAAAACACACCTTAATATATTAATACATTAATTATGCAAAATTGATGGATGCAACATAATGCTTTAAATTGGTTGTTATTAACATTTTACAACTCTAAATTATACCTACACTCAATACATTTAAAAATGTGGTTGAGAACTCCATTAATCTTTATTTTCGTCATTACACATATAGACATTGAAATGTGTTCAGTTTAATTGCACATTTGAAAAAAAAATGAAAAAAAAAATATAAAGTAACACTCGTCAAGCACTCGAAAGATGAACATTCCCATTGACACTAAGTTGGGCATCGTGAAATAATATCCTAGTTGAAATAACAGTCTAGATAAAGATGAAATTGGTAGTTCTGCAACCTCCATTGTGCTGCAATTGGTTCAGTGAACGAAGGATTATCATTCTTGTGGGTTATAACATGTATTCTTGGTGTCTGGTTTTTAGGTGACTGGGTTTTGGGATGAGGTTTCTTGGCAGTGGGTATTGTTGAATCCACTTGCCCTTTGTCCTTGTTACCAACAAGGAGTCAAGCTCTTCTACAATATCCTAGTACCAAGTTCCAACCCTATATAAAAAATAAGTGGGAATAAATTTTTTTTCTTATCCTTACCTGATTCATGGTTTTCACTTTGCCACATATTTGCCTTGTTGTCTTCCTCGATATGCATCTTATGGAACATCGTATGGTGCCACATGTGACCTTGTACCAACTTTGTATAAAAATAAGTGGGAATACTATTGTTTTTTCTTATCCTTGCCTGATTCATGGATTTCACTCTGCCACATATTTGCCTTACTATCTTCCTCAATATGCGTCTTATGGCACATCATATGGTGCCACATGTGGCTTCTTCATCCCTACAACTCATTTCTCCTATCAAGTTGGGCCCTAGTCCTTTACCCTATCTCATTTTGAGCATGGAAAATGGCCCACTTGAACTTTTGTTAACCCGACAGGTAGTTGAAGATAAGAGCACATCATCATCGCCTCTGAAAGACTACAGAGATGTCATTTGTGAATTTTTCTCTAGAAATTCACCTAGGACCCACATTGAGATGGGGAAAATACTGAAAGGAGATTCCCTTTTGACCTCGAAAGACCCAGCTTTCCTTGGGAAGAACCCTAATAATTATTCTCCTTCTTTTCAGGGACCTAGGATTTATCCTACATCTTTGGTTCCTCAACCTAAGTTGAATGTTGTTGAGATAGCAGACTCCCTACAATCCAAATGCATTAAATAGAAAGAAGGTACCCTAAATTTGGCATTAGGTGACAATATTGAGATGTATCAGGTTGTTCTATGTTTGAATATGTTCTGATCAATCGCTTCAATGGTTGCAACCTATATATTTCATCTTTCCGACTCTGGTTTAGAGAGACTTGGTCTGATCTTCTTGGTTATGAGCCATGCAGTGTTTCCCTAGCTAAAGGATGGTGGGGTATTTTCTTAATTCTCCCACAGGATGTAGTTAAACTACTCAATGGGGTTTGGTTCAAGGGTTTTACACCCTCAAGCCTACGGAGATGGCAACCATCTTTTGATGCTCGCAGAAAAATAGTTCATTCAACCTACATGAGTTAATCTACCTTCCCTTCCCCCAGAATTATAGACCGAGGAAATATTTAAAGCCATTAGTAATTCTATTGGGTTTTTTCAAAACGAGCATGTCTTTACTTCAATCGGGGGTGATGTCTCTTGCAAAAAATTTGGTTTATATTTGAATTACGAGACAGTCTTATGGACTCCATAGTGATTTCTAAGGGTGATTTCTCTTATGCACATACTTTAGATTGAATTGGGTTTCCTTTCATATGTAACATATGGCATAGGTATGGACATTTATTGAAGGATTTTTCCTTGCCTTTTACAAGACAAAAGAAAGAAGTGGACCTCTCGGGTTCATCCTCCATGGATTATATGGAAAAGAATAACTTCTCTCCTGAATGATCTCTTCTGAAATCAACTCTATGTTGGAGGGATTCCCTTTTGCCACACGAGGAGAATATTTTCTTGAGTGATTCATCTATGTATCCTTTTGTAAACCCTCCTCTGGACTGTAGCCTCCCAGTGACTCCAAATATGTGCTCCGTGGAATGTCCCCTTTTAGGAATTTTTATCAAAATGACCAATTCTTCAATTCTTTCACAATGTACTCAAATTCATCTTCTTACAACTCTAGTTGTATGGATTCAATTGATTCCAAAATTCCTCCACTTGCTTTAAAACTTGGCGAGGAAGGTCTTGAGGGGTGATGGGACATATTATCACATCTATAAAACATATAATCAACTTATATACCCAACCATGTTCTGCAATTTTCAAGGGAAGAAGTTTCATGACAAGACTAGTCAATTTGGGTTGTGGAAATCCCCCTAGGTCCTGGAACAAATCTCTTCACAACACTGTACAAAATTCACTAATGGTGGGTATGATACTTGGATATATTATCAGAAATTAATTAAATTATATTTGAAGCATCATATTTGGTTTTGGGATCGAATAGGTATCCAAGATAACTCCATGAATTTACTAGTAGTTTTGAGGTTCCAACCCCCAATGGTAGATGACTCCAAATAGCTCCAAATGATCTTTAATTGTAACAAAAGGTGTATGAGTGATATAATCACTTAATTATAATTTTCAGGGATGTATTATGGCCTTCCAATTACTTCTGTAAGTCTATATCAAATTCTGAATAAGATAGATGCTTTAACTAGCAATTTTGGGGCTCAAATCCCCCCCCCGGGGTGAATGATAGAAATGGCTTCCCAAGTGTGCTGAAACCCACTCGAATTCTAAAATTGAAGAAGTGGATATGTAGAATAAATTATAAGAGACTCATATACATAACCAATCGACCTCCCATGGCTGGTATTACTTCCTTCAATCAGATTAAAAAAAAAAGTAGTTTTGGACCCTTAGGGAAACGAGATGTAGTTTGCTCCAAATGATATGAAATTCGACCCAATGGCCACAAATTCTCAGTTACTGAACATGAAACCCATATTATACATTAATTACATTTCATTCACTCATAAATCATCAATGGTGCACACAAATATTCGATTCCATGAAGATTGCAAGAGTTTACAACAAGGTATTGGGGAAATGGCACTGTTTCTTCAATATTGGACAATAATACATGAGATATGTTGGCCTTTATACCTGAGAGATTTCTGAGCTTGAAATAAATATCATTTACATCAGAATACAAAATAATGGAGCAATATAATCTCCCTCAAAGAGATGAATATCTCACCAAGTGCGCCTCACTCCATAGAGCTGAAAGATGGTGAGAAAACTTGAGATGAATGGAAGAACAAGATGATATTGAGATGTCCATGAGATTCCTATAGCTTGAACCTGTAACTTATTACTCCATTGAATCTCCTTTAAATACTTGAGTGGCCTCTCCAAATGAACAATTAGGATGGGAATCTTTCACCCTCGAAATTGGCTAAGGCAAGGTACTAGTCATCCACTAGCTCTCTCTTCACAAACCCAAATTCATCAAATGATCAAAAAGATTCTTCTCATGGCTGATCCATGTATTTTATAAACATTATTGGTCTTCTAAGGTTCCAAATCCATACATAAACCAATTCCAAGTCTAATTGGTGTGGTTTCTCATGATATGCCATGTGGCCTCTCTCTTCGCCTTCCCTCTTCTCCCAAATTCGAGTAGGAGCCTCTTGGCCTTCTCCAACTCCCAAATTCGACCTCTAAGATTCTCTATTCAGGATTTACATGTAAGTATGTCAGTATTTCAGCATTTATATCTGACTTGTGTCATAACTATCATAGAATCTCCATCATTGGTGTCATAGATGTCATAAATGTAAGGGGAATCTAGCCAAGTGTCCATGAAACTCCCATTTGGCTCTCCCTCTCCCATGTAAGTTACAATTTATCCAAAATTCAACATATGAAGTATATGGAAAATTATATTAACCTTATAATCCATCCAAGAACATTATTCTTCCCATAGATTCGAGATTGCAAGAGGAGGATGCCATGTGGCACCAATTTTCTAGCTTGTGTGGGCCCCATAGTCTCCATGTGTCTCCATGCTCCATTGCCACTTCAATTTTATCTTGTATTTATTTAATAAGCTATATTATTAAATATTTATCCTCTTGTAATGTGTAAACATCATTTATTATCCCCCTTATTCCAAATCTCAAAGCTTCCACCCTCAACCTAGGAAACTAGTGATTTTCCTTCTTGGCAATTATTTGGCAATTATTTGACTTTTAGCATCCATTTGAGAACTTTCATGAATATGGAAAATGTGATTTGGCCATTGTGACCCAATGCAAAATTCGGGACATTACAATCTGAGAGGAATAGGTCAGGTGGGAAAGTTTATCATAAATATCCCACAAAGAGGATGGATTCTCCCATCTCCTGAAAGGATGTGTGGGAGGCACCCATTTCTACCTTGGCTCCTCGAGTTATTAAGGATCATCTTATGGAGCTTCTCCCAGATATGTGTAGCTATGATTCTCTATTTTCTATATCATATAAGGCCTTTATTATGAATGGTATTGATAATTTAGATTCTCTTGATGAAGGAGAACCACTTTCCCCCATGCCTCCATCTATTCCTGCTCCATAGGATGCTTCACTGGAAACTCTATGTTTGATTCAGACCCTATTGCAGCTCCATAATTCTATCAACCAGTTGTATACTCCATCCTACAAGTATTTAACTCTCTCACTATTTTTATTTGAGTCATCCTTTAGACCAACACACTGAAGTGTCATCGCTAAGGGAGATTGTTTTAAGAGATCCATCTTCACTTAACTTGTTGCCTCCTTTATGTGATTCTTCAGCTCCCCATGACCATAAGGAATTTTATTTTGATTCAATATATGGAGATCCCTGATTTCACAAGTTTGGGACTCCTTCCCTTTATTTGTATAGGGATCCCCTTTCTTTCAGGGCTCTTGTTGATAGAGTTGGGTACAACTCCTTCACCCTATCATCTAGCCCATCTAAGAGCCGTTATTTTCTCACAAGTTGTACCGTTGATCTCAGTCCTGAGTCAAAAAGAGGAATTTTTTTAGATTTGTATTAAGGATGGTGTAATTATCCTAACTCAGAATTTAGTCTCACTAACTCCATGCAATAAATTTTTAAAACAAACTTTAAGACAACTAGCTAACAAGTGGGAAAATTAGCAAGCTGAGGAGGGAGTAATGGGATTTAAAGGTGAGATAAATAAGGAAAAGAAGGATAATGATTGTTCAGGTTCCTAAGCACTTGGATGTTGGTCCCATTTAGGTTTCAAACATCATCCAGGTTGAATTCTACTACAAGACTTTTGGGAGTCCCAACCGGTGCAAACAAAAACCTTTACAAGCAATTTCCAAGAAACCAATGTCTAAGAGAATATTAGGAAGATTCTAGAACTCTATCATGAAAGTATATATAATTATTTTAAATTTTATAGAGATCAATAAAAACTTAAAATGATTATAAAGGTCGTGTATGTGAAACTAGCTCTAAGGACAACTCACTAGTTTCATCTTCGGGATTTCCCAAATAGGTGAAGGAGGATACAAAATATCTATTTCAGGAATTGGAGACTTAGATAAACATGTTAAGAACATGTCATAACAAGAATTATTGGATTTAGAGACCCAAAGTTTGAATTATGCATCATATAGTAAAACTAGTCAATTCTAAGTGCAAATCTAGACAAGGCTGGATAAAACCATGTAAAACTCAGTGGTAAAGATTCAAATTAATATGAAAATTGCATAGCATATTTATATCATCAAATAACAACCATGAATGTTGAAATAACTCTCAAAAATATTCTATATATCATTCTTTAACAAGATAAATCAATACAGGGCATTTTAGAAGCTATGATCAATGAGAGACTTGTAGATTCGAACCCTAAGATGTATTCAAGTAATGGAAACTTCAAGATATGATAGATACACCTGCAATACTATCATTAATGGCTGAAGGCTGCTATCATATCTCAAGTTGAATCTTAGATGGTTTCTCCTTGGTCCTCTGTGATCTGCAATAAAGAATGGGAGAGAGACAGGAGTAGGCAATGGATACTTGGGGCGTATCACCCAATGGAACTAAGGCTCATCATTCAATTTCAAATCTTAGCTTCACACTACACCAAAACATTAACAATCCAAACTAAGAAATGGAGTTGGAATCACCCTTAAATAAACCTTGAGTGACTTGTTGAGCAAGTCCTTCACTTGTTGAGTAAGTTCCCACTTGCAAACCTTAACCCTAATCCATAGATGTTCCCTCCTTGAGTAAAATAACAAGTAAGAGGCTTAGGTAATGTTTCCCTATTTGTTCCCTTTATTCCAAAGTGGAAACTATTCCCCCCTTTGAGTGAAAGTTGGCTTATTAGGATTGGAGATGTTTCCTTGCAAGTATCCTCTCATCAAAATAGAAATTGTGCCCTCCATTGGCCAAAGTTTCTTGCTTTTGCACTGACTTCTTTCCTTGCACTTTCTGCTTTTGAAACTGTTGGCTTTTCCTTTCTTTTGTCAGTTTCTATCTTTTTTTTACTGTTTTCTTTTTCCATTTTTCTTGATAGTTTCTATTTGTCATCCAAGGCTAGTTGACTTTCCTAATGCGCCTTCCTAACATGGGAACTCATTCCCACATGTATTATTTGCATATTAATTAAATAATGACATATAAATAATCCAGAATTGGAAACAAACTTAGTACATGTCTCCTAAGTATGAAATAAACAAAATTCCCTAGGTAAACTAATTAATTCAACTTTTGAACCCATAGGTGTTTGGCAAGGTCAACACTTTTGATGTTCTTCAAGCAAGGGACGTGATAGACGAGATAGACTTAGAGGCAACATGTCGATAATGGCATCGACTAGGGAATCTATGGAAAGATATATTTTATCTAGCATGCAAGGAACTATTTCTGGGAACCTTATAGCAAGCATTCCCTTGTCAAAGGTTATTTAATGATTATTTTATCCATAAAATTTAGAGGGTTGAGAAAACCCTTCAAAAATAAAGGCCCTAAAGAGGTTGGTGGATAAATACGAGCCACAGATTATGTTGATTCAAGAGTCATTATTGTGTGGGGATACTATTACTCATGATATGTAGGGTATTTTTCTAGGTTGGGACTTTTCTTTCACTGATGGTGTCGACAGATCTAGTGGATTTATTTATGTATGGAAAAAATTACACATCCTTTGTTTAAATAGTTGGGCTATTCAGTCGGGTCTTGGAAATACTCTTTTCTCCAAAAAAAATGGATGGGCCTTGTCTCTGATTAACTTATGGGCCTAATCAGTAGCATCAAGGTTTTTGGGACCATTTTTTCTAAATGGGATATCATAGAGGAGACATAGTTATTATTTGGGGTGACTTAAACTTTTCTTTAGGTGAGCAATAGACTCATGTAGTACGCAGGAAACAAGAACCCTTGGCAGATTTCTTCATCGGGGCTATTAATGAAGCAAACTTATTTGATATACCTCCAACTATTATTTTCCCTACTAGGTACCTTTACTCTCACTGAAATAAATTGGGTATTAAATATTTGGGGTTCATTATCAATCCAAATGACTATACTAAGAAATATTGGTCATTGCTTGTCAGCAAGATTGAAGGTAAATTAAATCTATGGTGCAACAAATGGATCTCTCATGGCGGTATACTTGTTATGATGAAATATATTCTAGAGGCTATTATGGTGTATTGGGAATCCATTACCTATATCCCAAATGGTACTTGGATCGCATAAGAAGAATCTAATTCAATTTCCTGTGGAGGGGCACATACTACAAACAATCCTTTCCATGAATTGCATGGAAGCGCAAGTAACCATCCCCAAAGATTTACATGGATGGGGATTAAAGTATTATCCTAGTTTTGCAAGGGCCTTGGATGCTAAAGGAATTTGGAGCCTGATTACAAGTGAAGGTCTATGGGATAATGTTATTAAAGAAAAATATATCCAGCCTCTTTCTCTGGAGAAATGGATTCATGCTCGTGGAAAGTAATCAAAGAATGTTTCTATTATTTGAAGAGCCATGCTCAAAGCTTATGACCTCATTGGAGACTGACGATATAGGATATCGGTAATGGTAGAAAACTTAGGATCGATCATGATCTATGGTATGGGTGCTCGGATTCTTATCATCTTCCTATGGAGATGATTGATCACTTAAAATCACATGGATTCATATTCCTATATCAAATTTATGATCATTGAAAATCGTCGACCTACCACCAGATCTGGCGATCAGTTGAAGATTTGGGTTTTATTGGTAAGCAACATCATATCTGGGAGAGGTATATCAGTGATCTCAGTAGAACACGTGTTTTCCTGATTGATCATGAATATGTTTACATATGGTCCAAAACCCATATGGGAGGGTCTTATTTTCCTCATCTAGGATATCTTTCCCTCATAATGGAAGAAGAACATCATGTGCCTGCATGGTGGCATTTCTCTATGTGGAATCTTAACTACCCTCTTAAATTGAAGTTATTCTTTTGGCTTGCATTGAATGGGAAAATTCATGTCTTAGATCGTCTTATATATTTTCTTGGAATGGGACCTAACATGTTCCCTCTTTGCTACATGGAGTTGGAGTCGAATGGGAATTTATTCATTTCATGCCCATAAATGGTTGTTATGTGGAAGCATGATTTGAACATTCTGGCTCAGCCTTTCTATGGCATGGCATTGATCTTGTTGATGTGTGGGATACTTGATACAATGAAAAATACTTCTTTCCATATAAATCTCTACCGATGTTGTTGATTTGTGGTTTGTGGATAGCTTGTAATTGAGCCATATTTCAGGATATCCAGGTGTCGACTTTCACTTATTCCTCCCGTGCAACTGCCATTCTTCAATCATTTCCGTATATCAAGATTTCTGATGCACCCAGGATCAACAAGGAGATTACCATCGATAAATCCATCAGTTGGTGCTTCTTTGATGGGGCCTCTCAGGGATGTCTAGCGATGGGTGGTGTTGGGGTTATTCTTCACATCATCGAGGACATATGGATTAAATTTGATGCAGGCTTAGGAAGAGCCTCCAACAACCTCGTTGAATTCAAATCTATTTGTCTTATCCTTCATTTATCTCATTCCCATGGTATTGATTAGCTTGCAATTTTTTGGCAATTCAGCATTAGTGATTGATTGCTTCAAACTCAGAAGGTCTCCCAAAAATATTTTGCTGAGACCGATTTATGAAGACATTTTGCGATATATGGGACTCTTTATGGATCTATATTTCTTTCATGTTTTTCGAAAGAGAAACATGACAACATATTTTCTCTCAAAAGATGGGATCATTACGGACGATCTTCGTTGGCAGATATGGAAAATAATTGGAACACTTATTACTGAACATGCTCCTTGTGCTCAACCCCTATGATACTTTTTGGAGGAATCCTTTTATATCTCTTGATCTTGCTACATGATACTTTTTATTTCTGAACTTTTTGTTTATGACTCCTATACAAGCTTGAGTCTATGACTGGCTATGACCTATTGTATACAATGTGGTTTTTTTTATAGAAAGAACTGCATATTTTTTTATTCTGTGGAAATA
This sequence comes from Pseudotsuga menziesii, assembly GCA_001517045.1. Lineage (NCBI taxonomy): Eukaryota > Viridiplantae > Streptophyta > Pinopsida > Pinales > Pinaceae > Pseudotsuga > Pseudotsuga menziesii. The sequence continues at coordinate 202,321 of LPNX010626244.1, read as the reverse complement.
AAACACTCGTCAAATGACAAACTAATCATACTAATCCCATTATTGCATTTAGTTCAATAAAATAGATAACCTTTTATAATTGTTATGCTTTGAACAATACATAATACATTTTAAACATTATACATCTAGTGTCATGGACGTGTACTCTTCAAAAAAAAATATGGGAACTTGAGGATTTTGTTATTCCGTCTTGGGTATTTTAGGCCGTGTAGCAGAGTCTTTGCTTTGTATTAGTGAGAAGGGATTTTCCAGATTGTACATACTACAACTAGATTATGCTTTAAACATGAGATATGGTAACAAGATTAAAGTGGGACCCCAAAACATTTGATGGTTGTAGCTAAGGTATGCTTATAATTTTGTTTTAAATTACAAATCATTAAATGTAATTGAGTCTTACTCAACCAAGTTCATTTAACAATCCAACATGCATCCAATTGCAACCTTTAAAACATCTCAACAATACTTATACTTAACAATATTCAACAGTCACCAATTTTTTTGTGTAATCAATGTCAACAGTTAACCATCATAAGCCATCATGTAAAATAGAACAACATTCATCCTAATAAACAACTCATAGTATTAGGAAACACCCAAGGTAGATGCCTTAAAATTTATTTATGAAAATAATGTCTCGTTAGAATAATCAACCCATAGTTACCCATATTTGACATTAATTAATCATTTTTGTCTTATTCCTAGATTCCTAGATTCCTCACTATGTTGGCTTCCACATGCACCTAGAAGTCAACACTTGCTAAAAGTGGGTCATGGAGTGCTTTGGAATCATACTGGAAACATTTTTAACATGTCTTCTTTTATTCCTGGTTTGTAAAAGTGCAGTTCTGCTTTTTCTGAAAGCTAGCTTGCTTTACAGCAATTTTAAGGCAAAAAGGAAAAGTTAGTATAGGATCTGATCCTATACTGCCTTGTTTTTTTCCCACATCATCCTCCTTCCTTTTCTCAAAAAAAAAAGCATGGATCTGATCTATTTCCATCACTTATTAGCTGGCCTATCTGATTTAGCCAATTTGTGAGCATCTTCATAGATTTGGAAAGTCTTTTTTGCACCTATGGGGGATTTGACTAGTTTTAGTAAGCCTACTTTTTGACCAATTCAAATAGCAACCTTATGCTTTCGAATCTATGATGTAATTATATATTTTAGCAGCCTATTACTTCATATGGTTGGATGATGTACACTTATTCAATACAGGATTAAATTATGCTCCAATTTCAGTCTCCTTTTGTGTGAATTTTGCATGTTTAATTAGCAATTTTGTGAGTGTAATTGTTCTATCACTTGGGTTCAATTTTCACATGGTATCAGAGACTTTGTAGATCGATTTCTCTCCTTGTAAATTTTTATTGCATATTTGACATCACTGACTGGGAGCGCATTCTGCTGACTGGAGGGCACAGTTGTTGAGATATGGACCAATCTCAAAGGATCACCTTGACTCCATTCAATTTATTTAAATGGAAAGATGAGATGGAGATATTGTTGAGAGAGAAAATTCTCCTAAGGGTTACCATGGAAACTGAGGCAGATCCCAATGCAGTTGCAGAGAAAATTAAATGGCACAACAGGAGAGATGAGGCCTATGGTATTTTGTGCTTGAGCATTTCAAGAGACCTCCTCTTTCATCTTGATTCATTGAAATCACCTAATGAGGTTTGGGAGAAGATTGAAGAGATTTTTGGAAATACAGATGAGATGAGAGGACATCAAATCGAGAATGAATTGATCTCCTTGAGTGCCAGTAGCTTTGAATAATTGCAACTCTACTTTTCCAAGTGTAAGGCCCTTGTTTTGTAGCTAAAACAATGTGGGATCAAAAAGAAGGAAGAGAAACTAGTCTTGACCATACTCTCAAAGCTTGGTCTTGACTATTTAGTGTTTGTTTCGACCTTCCATGCCACCAAATTGACATCTTGAACTTGGAACATGCCTAAGCTTGTTGAGTTCATGGAACCCCTCACCCAGGAGCGAGATAAATTGGTAATGATGGGCACCATCAAACCTTCCAAAGACCAAGCTTTGGTTGCTGGAGATTCAAAGGTGGATTCAAAAAGAAATAAAAAACCTAAAAATCCACTTGAACAAAAGAGAGACAAGTCAAAGTCTCAAGAGGAGCCCCCAAGCTCCAAGAAGAACTTCCAGAAGAAGAAGAACAAAGGAGAAATGAGCAAGTGTGCATAGTGCAGTAAGGGCTATCATCCTAAGAGTGCTTGTATGAAAAATCAAATTGACATGTTGACCCAAATCCTAGAGAAGAACAACATCTTCCTTCCTGATCGCTCAAAGAAGAGGGAAGGAGGATCAAATTCAGAAGACAAGGGGAGAATACATGCTTTGGTTGCTGGCACCTCAAGCTCACCTAGCTTCATCATTGGTTTTGGAGCTTCTAGACATATGGTTTCGACAAGGGAGGTCTTCTCCTCTCTTAACACGTCGAAAGGTCCACCAATAGTTTTGGGAGATAACTCTTTGAATCACAGTATGGGGAAGGGTAGGATTGATCTTGACCATGGTAATTTCAATAATGTGTTGTATATTCCAGGTCTTGCCTCTAATCTCTTGTCAGTGTATCAGATGACTCACACTGGGTCTCCAAATAAAGTCATATTCTCCCCTAATGAAGTTGAAATCTCAGATATTTCGAATGGTAAAGTCATAACAAAAGGTGTTTTGGATCACACTTCGAAGGTATATAAGTTTTGGTATACAAGTTTTCCCATTTTCTACCATACTCAAACCCCTCTTCTCTTATCACCCATGCTAATGAGGCAAGCAAGCTTGGCATGAGATATTTGGCCATTTTAACTATAAGTATCTTTCTGATTTGAGTGACAAAGATATGGTCATAGGGTTACCAAATATCAAGTTTTCTAAGGGAGTCTGTCAAGGTTGTATCCTAGGAAAACACCTAGAGCACAAATATGAGAGAGCTAGTCATGAGAGAACCTCTACACCCATTGAATTAATCCACAGTGACATTGCTGGTCCATTCCCTCATATGTCCATGATTCAAGCCAAATATTCACTCACCTTCATATATGACTTTTCCAGGTATTGTTGGGTCTACTTCCTAAAGCACAAGTCTAAAGTTTGTGACCTCTTCAAGGTCCTTAGAGCCTTGGTTCAGAACCAGTCTGGGAGGAGACTCAAGATCCTCATATCTGAAAATGGTGGTGAGTATGTCAAGTTTGATTTCATCCATTATTGTAAATATGTAGGTATCTAGATGCATAATTCTATTCCTTACACACCACAACAAAACGGTGTTGCTGAGAGAAAGAACATATCACTTAAGAAGATGTCAACTTGCATGATGGAGGCTAAAGCTTTGCCACCAAAGTTTTGGGCCAAGGCTATAAACTATGCATCCTATATCCAAAGCAGGGTGCCACATAATCAGCTTAATAGTATTACTCCTTTCGAATCTTGGAGTGGGCACACGCCAGATGTGACCCATTTTAGGATTTTTGGCTCAAAGGCTTGGGCTAGAATTCCATATGAAAAGAGGAAGGCTTTGCAACCCAAAAGCCAAGAGTGCCTATTTGTTGGGTATTATGAAGATTCAAAAGGATACAAGCTTATCAACTTGAGCACTAACAAAGCTTTCATTGAAAGAAGTGTTCAGTTCGAAGAAGAGCCTTTAACAGTAGTTGAAATTGGAGAGTCCTCTTCACCACCACAACCACTGATTGTAAGTGAAGAGACTAATGAGTTTGATGATTCTAATATGTCTGATAATGATGATTTAATTGCAGATCCTAACAGTCCTACAAGAGAAAAATGGGCATCAAGGACCATTCATGCAGTTGGGGAACTAGCTGGGAATCTTAGTGACACTAGGAGGTCTAGATCTCAATTTGAGAGTGACTTTGTGTGAAAGATCCACTCTTTGCTGAGAAGTGTTATTTGATGGTTGAATCTAATCCTCAAACATATGAATATGAATCACACGATGCAATATGTCAAACAACCATGAAAGAAGAATTCAACTCACTCCAGAAGAACAACACATGGGAATTAGATGATCTCCCCCAAGGGAGAAAGCTAGTAAAGTGTAAGTGGGTCTTTAAAACTAAGTTTGTTGCTGATGGTTCACCTTTGAAATATAAGGCAATATTGGTATCCAAGGGATACTCTCAAGTACAAGGTATTTATTACAATGAGACCTTTGCACTAGTGGCAAATATGGACTCCATAAGGCTAGCTCTATCCATTGCAGCTTCAAGGCAATGGGAGGTACATCACATGGATGTGAAGTGTGCATTTCTAAATGGAGATCTGAATGACGAGATTTATATGAAGCAACCAGAAGGCTTTGTTTCTAACCCATCTTTAGTGTGGAGGTTAAAGAAATCATTGTATGGGCTTAAGTAAGCCCCCAGGGCTTGGTATGCCAATATTGATGGCTTTCTGCTATCACTAAATTTTGTTCAATGCAAGTCTGGTCCGAATGTCTATTTGAAGCTGATTCATGGTTCTATAATGTTTTTTTTATATGTAGATGACCTACTGATTACAAGAAGTTCAAAGAAAGAGATTTCCTCCTTGAATGATGCAATGAACCATGCATTTTCTATGACAGATTTGGGATTGTTGAGCCAATTCTTGGGTCTCGAAATCGCTCAATCCTAACATGGAATCAAAGTTCACTAGTCCAAGTATGCTTCATATCTGCTCAACAAGTTCAGTATGAAATATTTCAAGCCAAGCAAGACTCCATTCCTTTCAAGATTTAAGCTTGAGGAAGCAGGTTCTTCTCCTTTGGTAAATAAAACATTGTATAGGTAGTTGATTGGGTGTTTGATTTATCTTACACATAATCGACCTGACTTATCTTATGGAGTTAGTGTGGCTTAAATATACATGGATCAGCCTCATGAGATTCATTGGAGAGAAGCGAAGAGGATCCTAAACTTTCTTCAGGGAATAAGGACTCATAGGATTTTTTATAAAGCAAAATATGACTTAGAGCTAGTTGGATTTACTGGCAGTGATTGGGAAGGTGACAACACAGATCGAAAGTCTACTTCTGGATATGTGTTCATGCTTGCAGAAGGACCAATCAACTGGTCAAGTAAGAAGCAGAGTGCCATAGCACTCTCATCTACAGAGGCAGATTATAGAGGAGTTGTGAATGCATCTACTCAATGTTTGTGGCTGCAGGGGATACTTGGAGAATGTGGTTTCGAATTAGAGTTTTCAACTATCATCTATTGTGACAATCAAAGCACCATTTGAATCTCCACCGATCAGTTCAAAGACAGAGAACCAAGCACATTGAGATCCATATGCACTATATCAGGGAGCTTGTGCATGATGGTACCATTGCTCTACTCTACTGCGCATCTTCAGAGAAAGTAGCAGATATATTCACTAAAGTATTATGTGAGAAGACCTTCAGTAATCTAAAATCACTGCTGGGGATTGTTGATCATGTGGTGAAGTATGATTGATAACAAGATTTCCAAAAAAAAAATTCCTGCCCATGTTTAAGGGAGGATTTTCCCACTGGGTTTTTGCCTCTTTCCTTGGTGGTAGGGACATGAGGTATGTAAAGGGTGACTAAGCCTTGATGTTAAGCCCTATATTTTTCTGATATCTACTCATAAAGTCAGGCTTAAGGGGGGTTGTTAGAATAATCAACCCATAGTTACCCACATTTGACATTAATTAATCATTTTTGTCTTATTCCTAGATTCCTAGATTCCTCACTATGCTAGTTGGCTTCCACATGCACCTAGAAGTCAACACTTGCTAAAACTGGGTCATGGAGCACATTGGAATCATCCTGGAAACATTTTTAGCATGTCTTCTTTTATTCTTGGTTTGTAAAAGCACGGTTTTGATTTTTCTAAAAGTTGCCTTACTTTACAGTAGTTTTAAGGCAAAAAGGAAAAGCATGTCTGCTTTTATTCCTGGTTTGTAAAAGTGCAGTTCTACTTTTTCTGAAAGCTGGCTTGCTTTACAGCAATTTTAAGGAAAAAAGGAAAAGCTAGTATAGGATTCGATCCTATACTACCTTGTTTTTTTCCCACATCATCCTCCTTCCTTTTCTCCAAAAAAAAGCATGGATATGATCTCTTTCCATCACTTATTAGCTAGCCTATCTAATTTAACCAATTTGTGAGCATCTTCATAGATTTGGAAAGTCTTTTTTGCACCTATGGGGGATTTGACTAGTTTTAGTAAGCCTACTTTTTGACCAATTTGAATAGCAACCTTATGCTTTCAAATATCTGATGTAATTATATATTTGAGCAGCCTATTACTTCATATGGTTGAATGATGTACACTTATTCAATACAGGATTAAATTATGCTCCAATTTCAGTCTCCTTTTGTGTGAATTTTGCATGTTTAATTAGCAATTTTGTGAGTGTAATTGTTCTGTCACTTGGGTTCAATTTTCACATGGTATCAGAGACTTTGTAGATTGATTTCTCTCCTTCCAAATTTTTATTGCAGGTTTGACATCACTGACTGGGAGCGCATTCTGCTGATTGGAGGGCACAGTTGCTGCGATATGGACCAATCTCAAAGGATCATCTTGACTCCATTCAATTTCTTTGAATGGAAAGATGAGATGGAGATATTTTTGAGAGAGAAAAGTCTCCAAAGGGTTACCATGTGTTATAGCGGATTTCACCACACTAGGTGAATCACACATGTATGGCCTTCCCCTGTCCCGCTGCAGACTCATTAGCCCCTATGGACCACATTTTTTCCTTTGATGTATCATTGATCATCCCCAAAACTATATAAACGATGATATACGTGGCTTTTTGCCCAATAACCACGTACATACGTGAGTTTGACCCCTATAGTCGCGTACATCGGGATGTGTGCATAATCCAAATCCTTTTGGAAGTTTCCTTGACTTGGATCCGACTCATTCGACTCCTGGCCTTCCATATGCCTTGAGATCGCTCGGATTCGACCCTTCATTGTCCCTTGTGAAGCTATATAAGGAACCCTTTGGTACATTAAAGAGGGGGGAGAGATAAGAGAGAATTGAGTGTAACGAAACTATAGTCCATTGTTGCCAGAACTTATGCTTGAGTCTGCATCCCTTTGTCCCTTGGAGCACTGTTGTGTTCTTCCCAAGCTTGCCTTTTGCTAGTAAGCTTGCTATTTGAGTGATGGAGGATTGAGGTGGTGGAGGCCCAAGTGGGGGATTAAGTTTCTCCGGTTCGCAGACGTGCCGTCAGAGGTTGTCACTTGTAATCTCTGATTTATATTAATAGAAATATCTTTTCCTGTCCAGTAATGTGTATTTGAATGAATATTGTATCCATTGGAATATGTCAAATGTTTTTACATTATTGATTATATATGCTAGAATATATATAACACCATGAAATATAGTATGCTTTTATTGTTTACTTGTTGTTGAGGATGTGCTATAACAATTCAAGCTGAAGATTGGAAAGCTCAACGGGGATCTACTTCAACCGTCCGGAATACGGTACGAGGTTCGATCCTTTAGTGTTAGACATTTTATTTCTATTGCATATTGGGAAAGATTGATTTCTGGAGTCTAGCTGTCTGTTGTGGTCCATAGGGGCTAATGAGTCTGCAGCGGGACAGGGGAAGGCCATACAATGTGTGATTCACCTAGTGTGGTGAAATCCGCTATAAGGTCATGCAAAATGCAAACGGTGGTGAACCTAACCTATATGCCAGTGTAGACGTAATACCTGTGAAAGGAACGAACGGTCTCTGGCCACAAAAGAAGCATCCAAAAGACAACTTCAGACCCAAGGAAGACCCAACCACACTCACAACCCACCCAGCAACTTCCCACAACAGTCGCGTGTATACACGGGTTTTTGGCCAAAAGGCGCGTACATACGCAGCTATTCTTTATACAGTCGCGTACATCCTCCCTTTTGGTGATTCTAATGTTGTGGGAAGTTGCTGGGTGGGTTGTGAGTGTGGTTGGGTCTTCCTTGGGTCTAAAGTTGTCTGTTGGATGCTTCTTTTGTGACCAAAGACCATTCGTGCCTTTCACAGGTATTACGTCTACACTGGCATATAGGTTAGGTTCACCACCGTTTGCATTTTGCATGACCTTATAGCGGATTTCACCACACTAGGTGAATCACACATTGTATGGCCTTCCCCTGTCTCGCTTCAGACTCATTAGCCCCTATGGACCACATTTTTTCCTTTGATGTATCATTGATCGTCCCCAAAACTATATAAACGATGATATACGCGGCTTTTTCCCCAATAACCGCGTACATACGCGAGTTTGACCCCTATAGTCACGTACATCGGGATGTGT
>LPNX010626244.1:109393-193774 GCA_001517045.1 Pseudotsuga menziesii | reverse complement strand
CATTTTATTTCTATTGCATATTGGGAAAGATTGATTTCTGGAGTCTAGCTGTCTGTTGTGGTACCCCAAGCCATAGGAATTTCTCTCCGTAACACCATGGAAACTGAGGCAGAGCCCAATGCAGCTGTAGAGAAAATTAAATGGAACAACAGGAGGGATGAGGCCTATGGTATTTTGTGCTTGAGCATTTCAGGAGACCTCCTCTTTCATCTTGATTCATTGAAATCACCTAATGAGGTTTGGGAGAAGATTGAAGAGCTTTTTGGAAATACAGATGATATGAGAGGACATCAAATCGAGAATGAATTGATCTCCTTGAGTCCCAGTAGCTTTGAATAATTGCAACTCTACTTTTCCAAGTGTAAGGCCCTTGTTTTGCAGCTAAAACAATGTGGGATCGAAAAGAAGGAAGAGCAACTAGTCTTGACCATACTCTTAAAGCTTGGTCTTGACTATTTAGTGTTTGTTTCAACTTTCCATGCCACCAAATTGACATCTCGAACTTGGAAGATGCCTAAGTTTGCTGAGTTCATGGAATCCCTCACCTAGGAGCGAGATAAATTGGTAATGAAGGGCACCATCAAACCTTCCAAAGACAAAGATTTGGTTTCTAGAGATTCAAAGGTGGATATAAAAAGAAAGAAAAAACCTAAAAATCCACCTGAGCAAAAGAGAGACAAGTCAAAGTCTCAAGAGGATCCCCTAGGCTCCAAGAAGAACTTCCAGAAGAAGAAGAACAAAGGAGAAATGAGCAAGTGCGCATACTGCAGTAAGGGCTATCATCCTGAAAGCGCTTGTATGAAAAAACAAATTGACATGTTGACCCAAATCCTGGAGAAGAACAACATCTCCCTTCCTGATTGCTCAAAGACGAGGGAAGGAGGATCAAATTCAGAAGACAAGGAGAGAATACATGCTTTGGTTGCTGGCACCTCAAGCTCACCTAGCTTCATCATTGATTTTGGAGCTTTTAGACATATGGTTTCGACAAGGGAGGTCTTCTCCTATCTTGACATGTTGAAAGGTCCACCAATAGTTTTGGGAGATAACTCTTTGACTGACAGTATGGGGAAGGGTAGGATTGATCTTGACCATGGTAATTTCAATAATGTGTTGTATGTTCTAGGTATTGCCTCTAATCTCTTTTCAGTGTATCAGATGACTCACACTGGGTCTCCAAATAAAGTCATCTTCTCCCCTAATGAAGTTGAAATCTCAGATATTTCGAATGGTAAAGTCATAACAAAAGGTGTTTTGGATCACACTTCGAAGGTATACAAGTTTTCCCATTTTCTACCACACTCAAACCCCTCTTCTCTTCTCACCCATGGTAATGAGGCAAGCAAGCTTTGGCATGAGAGATTTGGCCATCTTAACTATAAGTATCTTTCTGATTTGAGTGACAAAGATATGGTAATAGGGTTACCAAATATCAAGTTTTCTAAGGGAGTCTGTCAAGGTTGTATCCTAGGAAAACACCTGGAGCACAAATATGAGAGAGCTAGTCACGAGAGAACCTCTGCACCCCTTGACTTAATCCATAGTGACATTGCTGGTCCATTCCCTCATATTTCCATGACTCAAGCCAAATATTCACTCACCTTCATAGATGACTTTTGCAGGTATTGTTGGGTCTACTTCCTAAAGCACAAGTTTGAAGTTTTTTACCTCTTCAAGGTCCTTAGAGCCTTGGTTGAGAACTAGTCTAGGAGGAGACTCAAGATCCTCATATATGACAATGGTGGTGAGTATTTCAAGTTTGATTTCATTCATTATTGTAAATATGCAAGTATCCAGATGCATCTTTCTATTCCTTACACACCACATGAAAATGGTGTTACTGAGAGAAAGAACATATCACTCAAGAAGATGTCAACTTGCATGATGGAGGCTAAAGCTTTGCAACCAAAGTTTTGGGCCGAGGCTATAAATTGTGCATCCTATATCCAAAGCAGGGTGCCACATAAGCATCTTAATGGTATTACTCCTTTCGAATCTTGGAGTGGGCACACGCCAGATGTGACCCATTTCATGATTTTTGGCTCAAAGGCTTGGGCTAGAATTCCATTTGAAAAGAGGAAGGCTTTGCAACCCAAAAGCCAAGAGTGCCTATTTTTTGGGTATTCTGAAGATTCAAAAGGATACAAGTTGATCAACTTGAGCACTAACAAATCTTTCCTTGAATGAAGTGTTCAGTTCGAAGAATATCATTTAGCAGTAGTTGAAATTGGAGAGTCCTCTTCACCACCACAACCACTGATTGTAAGTGAAGAGACTAATGAGTTTGATGATTCTAATATGTCTGATAATGATGATTTAATTTCAGATCCTAACAATCCTAAAATACCAAAATGGGCATCAAGGACCATTCATGCAGCTGGGGAACTAGCTGGGAATCCTAGTGACACTGGGAGGACTAGATCTCGATTTGAGAGTGCCCTTTGTGTGAAAGATCCACTCTTTGCTGAGAAGTGCTATTTTATGGTTGAATTTGATCCTCAGACATATGAAGATGCATCACATGATCCAATATGTCAAACAACCATGAAAGAAGAATTCAGCTCACTCCAGAAGAACAACACATGGGAACTAACTGATCTCCCCCTAGGGAGAAAGCTAGTAAAGTGTAAGTGGGTCTTTAAAACTAAGTTTGTTGCTGATGGTTCACCTTTGAAATATAAGGAAATATTGGTAGCCAAGGGCTACTCTCAAGTACATGGTATTGATTACAATGAGACCTTTGCACTAGTGGCAAAGATGGACTCCATAAGGCTAGCTCTATCCATTGCAGCTTCAAGGCAATGGGAGGTACATCACATGGATGTGAAGTGTGCATTTCTAAATGGAGATCTGAATGACGAGATTTATATTAAGCAACCAGAAGGTTTTGTTTCTAATCCATCCTTAGTGTGCAGGTTAAAGAAATCATTGTATGGGCTCAAGTAAGCCCCCAAGGCTTGGTATGCCAATATTGATGGCTTTCTGCTATCACTAAGTTTTGTTCGATGCAATTATGATCCCAAATGTCTATTTGAAGCTGATTCATGGTTGTATAATGATTTTTTTTTATATGTAGATGACCTACTGATTACAAGAAGTTCAAAGAAAGAGATTTCCTCCTTGAAGGATGTAATGAACCATGCATTTTCTATGACAAATTTGGGATTGTTGAGCCAATTCTTGGGTCTTGAAATCGCTCAATCTTAACATGGAATCAAAGTTCACTAGTCCAAGTATGCTTCATATTTTCTCAACAAGTTCAGTATGAAATATTGCAAGCCAAGCAAGACTCCATTCCTTTCAGGAGTTAAGCTTGAGGAAGCAGGTTCTTCTCCTTTGGTAAATAAAACATTGTATAGGTAGTTGATTGGGTGTTTGATTTATCTTACACATACTCGACCTGACTTATTTTATGGAGTTATTGTGGCTTAAAGATACATGGATCAGCCTCATGAGATTCATTGGAGAGCAGCGAAGAGGATCCTAAACTTTGTTCAAGGAATAAGGATTCATGGGATTTTCTATAAAGAAAAATATGACTTAGAGCTAGTTGGATTTAAACTGGAAGTGATTGGGAAGGTGAAAACACAGATCGAAAGTCTACTTCTAGATATGTGTTCATGCTTGCAGAAGGACCAATCAGCTGGTCAAGTAAGAAGAAGAGTGCCATAGCACTCTCATCTATAGAGGCAGATTATAGAGGAGTTGTGAATGCAGCTACTCAATGTTTGTGGTTGCAGGGGATACTTGGAGAATGTGGTTTTGAATCAGAGTTTTCAACTGTCATCTATTGTGACAATCAAAGCACCATTCAAATCTCCATTGATCCAGTTCAAAGATAGAGAACCAAGCACATTGAGATCCATAGGCACTATATCAGGGAGCTTGTGCATGATGGTACCATTGCTCTACTCTACTGCACATCTTCAGAGTAAGTAGCAGATATATTCACTAAATTAGTATGTGAGAAGACCTTCAGTAATCTAAAATCACTGCTGGGGATTGCTGATCATATGGTGAAGTATGATTGATAACAAGATTTCCCAAAAAAAATTTCCTACCCATGTTTAAGGGAGGATTTTCCCACTGGGTTTTTGCCTCTTTCCTTGGTTGTAGGGACATGCAGTATGTAAGGGGTGACTAAGCCTTGTTGCTAGGCCCTATAGTTTTCTAATATCTATTCATAAAGTCAGGCTTAAGGGGGGTTTTTAGAATAATCAACCCATAGTTACCCATATTTGAATTTAATTAATCATTTTTGTCTTATTCCTAGATTTCTAGATTCCTCACTATGCTAGTTGGCTTCCACAAGCACCTAGAAATCAACACTTGCTAAAACTGGGTCATGGAGCACTTTGGAATCATCTCGGAAACATTTTCAGCATGTCTTCTTTTATTCTTGGTTTGTAAAAGCGCAATTATGATTTTTCTTAAAGTTGCCTTACTTTACAGTAGTTTTAAGGCAAAAAGGAAAAGCTAGTCTAGGAGTAATTGCCTTGTTTTTTGCCCACATCATCCTCCTTCCTTTTCTCCAAACAAAAGAATGGATCTGATCTCTTTCCATCACTTATTAGCTAGCCTATCTGATTTAGCCAATTCGTGAGCATCTTCATAGATTTGGAAAGTCTTTTTTGCACCTATGGGGGATTTGACTAGTTTTAATAAGCCTGCTTTTTGACCAATTCGAATGGAAAAATTATGCTTTCGAATCTATGATGTAATTATATATTTTAGCAGCTTATTAATTCATATGGTTGGCTGATGTATACTTATTCAATACAGGATTAAGTTATGCTCCAATTTCAGTCTCCTTTTGTGTGAATTTTGCATGTTTGATTAGCAATTTTGTGAGTGTAATTGTTCTATCACTTGGGTTCAATTTCCACATGTCTATTGTATAAAACAAGGGAGGGAAACCACTTTCCTCCCTTGAGCTAACCATTGGGAAGCCACTTTCCTGACCACTTGCCCAAGGGTTGGCTCAATTGGTAAGACATGTGCACACTCTTCCAGTGAGGGGGGAGGTCACGAGTCCGAGCCTTGAGTCATTATGGGATAGACCTTCAACAAGGAAGACTAATGGTTTACCGCCCTTACCATCCATGAAACATGGGGAAGTATTAGTGGGTTTCGTGGTCAATTTGAATTGAAATATTAATTCTGACATGGTGTATAATATTAACTTTTGGAATGGACTACAAGAGTTAAAAAATTGTTTGGAGTTGAGAGTTGTTATGATGTTATTGTTAAGTTCAGAAACATTGAGGATTGGTGTGAAGAACTTACTTGTAATATAGAACTTAACCAAAATTTTTCTTTATTCCCTACTTTTTTGGAATTTGCATTGATAAGTTAGAGGCATGTTTGAAAGAAGCAAGTTGTGATGACACTACTTTCACTATAATCATCATCATCATTCATCTTTAAGTTGACAATATTGTTCTTATGACTCATGTCTCTTTGATCTCCACAAGCAATTAAGAATTCTCAAGCATTGCCATTTTTGTATATGAAATAAGTGACTTAAAGGCCGAAATTACTTCATATAAATATCTCATAATCTACCTTCATCACAAGCTTAATCTTGACATTACTAAAATGATTAATGAAGGTCCACGACTCTCATCACTCATATTATTTTTTATGTATGTGAAACTTGAGGTTAGAACATCTCTAGAGAAGATCAAGCAAATACTAAAAGCATTTTATAATTTATAATCTAAAAATTAAAAGCAATACACCCTATCTTATCCTCTTCATACATGCTAGTCTTCCACTAGTGAAAGTATGACTATGACTAAGCACCTAATATATAAGTAAAAGACAACTAACATGAAAGACAAGAGGCTTCCTAACATATGGTCAAAGTCACATGCATCTCAAGAGAGGTTGGCATAAAAATGCAAGTCTTTGCTAAATTATTGGAGAAGAGATAAGGAAGTCACTATGTAGAATATTGATACCATTAAAAATAATATCACATTTAGATTTAAGGAGAAATTATGATACAATAAAGAAATAGGGGAAAATATAAAATTAAATATTATAAAGAGTTCATTAACCCCTATATAAAAGATAGAAATATATATTTTGTTATGTCTAGTTTAATAAAGAAAGTCAACACTTCTGAAATAAAAATAAAAATAAAAACTAACTCTTACTAGCTTCATTATGAAATCATGTTGGACAATTCCTAAAACTCCATTTAATAAAAGAATTTTCCATCTTTGTGATATAAGAAAGGTGGAAGAATAAAAGCACTTTCTCTTAAAATATGTTGTATACCCATATTTAATCTCAATTTCAAAATATCTATACAATAGACCTTCCTCAATCCTAACTTGTTAACTCATCCAAACTAAAGATATTTAGAAAATCTTTTGTTTAATCTTTCCAATATAAAAAATAAAATTTTAAAGCAAACCGAGTATTCTCCATTTTCTCTTAAAATTTTATAAATTAAAATAATTTAGATTAATGATAACAATCGTCGTCATCAGACTCTAGGGGTGGCAAGAGCGGAAGGAATTCTCTTAAACCTCGAGGGACAAAATATATTAGAATATGCATGGGGATTCCACAGGGTTCCCAGTAACATATTTGAAGCTCTAGCTCTTCTCCAAGGATTGATGATTGTGAAGCAAAATGGTATCTCACAAGTTTGGGTGTTTGGTGATTCCTTGAACATTATCAACTTGCTCCACCTTCACTCAACACCCAAGGAACTTCACCTCAAATGGCTCATTAGTCAACAACATGAAGAAGGAAGGAGTCGACTGATTGACGCCTTGGTAATAGCCGACAACGAAAGTAGTTTGAACTATTGTCCAAGCCATGGTGTGAAGCGCATATTGATGGAGATGAAGGTTCTACGACATAAGATGAGTACCTTGAAGCAATGCTTAAGAACCAATGAATAGGTTTCTAAGGAATGTTTCAGACAACTGGATTTGAAGCAACGTGGGAGAGGAGGGAGCATCAAGCACAAGAGAAAGAGTTTGCAAAGTTGATTGAGGCCCAAGGCAAGAAAATCTCAAAGATGGAATGACAAATTAGTCTCCTCAAGCATCAACTGAGCAAAAATTCAAGCAATTAGCCAATAGTCAAGCAAGACCCAAAGCTCCCATGCATGTTCTTCTCCCATGCTCTTTGGAGAAGGCTCTTTCTCCATCTTCTTCTCTTAGTTTGGTTTGGCATATGTTTTGTAAATATCTTCTATTGTTAAGAGTTTTTCTCAAAATAATAATAGGTTGTATTTTAAAACTACTAAATCTCCTCATATCATTTGTGTAATAAGAAGTTACAAGTAGTAGGTATTTGTTGTTGGATGGTCTAACTATGAGATATAATATTTTTTAATACACAAATTCAAACAATCATCACTAATATCATTAAATAAATCAGATATAATTAAAATAGATTTGAAATGTATTCACTTCATTGTCATCTTTATTCTTTTAATATTATTAATACAACAATTCATTTTAATTATTTTATTATAATTTTAAATTATGAATATGTTTAGGAATATAAACATGCCTATATAATGTGTGAACAAAAATTAATCAAAACTTAAAAATATAAATTAAATTAAAATTGAAAGGAAATTTCATGGATAAGGACTTGTTTTTAATTGATTTAGATAAACATTGTGGAATTTAAAAGTTACGTAACATAGCCAAGCATTTTGGCTAAAATATTATTCAACAAAGTTTGTTTAACAAATGACATCAAGGCAGTTTGACTAAGGTAGAGAATATGAAAAATCAAAATCACAAAAACCACATGTGAATTCAATAAATAGAGAAGATTCTCTATCAATAAAACTTTCTCCTTATAATTTCACGACAACAGCCGAGAGGAAGCACATTATCGTGATTAACGAGAACAATGCTAAATACGTTGAACAACCTTGTCGACAAAAATAAAAACACGAGAGCACGTCGGAGCAGTGGAGGGAGGGGGCGCGGGTCTTCGGAGGAAAGGGGGCCCCCGGCCCTGCAGGCTGCCAATATTCAACATTAGACTTGACTTTTGCTTTAACGGGAGATAATTGTTCACCGGGGACCCAGAGTGGAAACTCATGAAATTCCATCATGCTTGCAATCATAGGGTCCAGTTCCAGCTTTGGTCTACTCCGCCTAAAATATCTTGCGGGGCAGAGGAACAGGCAGGTAGCGGTGGGAATCAGATGAAAGGGGTTTCCGGCCGTGGAAAGTTTACTGGCGTTCTGATACACGCAGAAAAGAGTATTCTTCTTCGTTCGATTTCATTTTCGATTTCGTTTTCTGGTGTGGAGCTGAAATTTGTTTTCGTTCTTTGCATTTGAAGCGGCACTGGAGGTGGATGCTTTCACGGCATGGCCGGGAGCTCGAAATTGACAAGGTAATTAGGGAAATCTCTTTTGTTAAAAATTCTGCTGGTTTTCAGGGTTTTATGACGGAAAATGGATGAATTTATGCCTGAAAAATCTCTGTGTCATCTGGATATGAAAATATTTGAGCGTTTATTGTTGAAAATTTAGGTTTACGGCTTTTGTCTTCGGAATTTCGTGTTTTATTCGGCATAGGTTGCAGTTGAGGTATATTATTAAAGATTATGCTGTATAGCTGCTTCTTGCTTTACAGAAAGCCGACCTCGGCCCGATTTGGCTCAATTTAGGTCTATTGACTTTTGCTTGAGGTTTTCCTTTTTCAATACGAGCTCTGCAATCTTCGTAGATGCTTTTGAGACATTCTCGGCTGTCTATCCGCATGGATTTGCTCCGGTTCATCTGGTTTGCTTTCAAGAATATACGCTCCGAGCCTGTACAAATCCGTAGTCATCGGCATGTTTTATGTAAAACGGTGTTGGATTTACTGGACGCCGATGGACAGCTTAACATGTCTCTAGTTCTACCGTCAATCTCTGTTCGTAGGGTTCCATCACTGTCTTGCTGTCCATTTCCTCTCGTTCACAGCTATTGCAAACGCCCGTGATTTACTTTCCTCAAAGCCTACAATTCTGTCAAACGGCTGTATTACGCCACGGCGATTCTGCTCAATATAGTAGTTTTTATTTATCAATTCATTTAGTGCCTTTTCCTCCATAAAGTTTGACAATTTATTCTGTTTTCAGCAGAATTATCGGCATATAGTTTCTTTGTTGATATCAGATCTATATTACTCAAGATACTCGAGCTCGTCCCTGCTAAGGCCGCCCTCGCAGGCTAGGATTTTGGAGGTTTGAACAATTCATCCGTTATTTATGGCACGGCTGACGATGTTTTGTGAACCTTTTGTTTACAGGTAGTCCTTTTACGACATTTCTCTGCTGAAACATAGTCGAGGGACCCCTTTTACAACCTCTGATGCATTAGGAGAGATGAAAGGATCAAGTGTCCTTGTGATCTTTATTATGGTTACCAGTCATTTTAGCATTTCCGTGAGTTCGAGATCATGTAATCGCACATGCGGTTCAAGAACTGTGCCCTACCCGTTTGGTTTCGACCATGGTTGCCAAAACAGGCTTACATGCTTGAGCGACGGAAATATCACATTAGAAGGATACCCAGTAGCAAATATTACGGCTAATGGAGTCCTCATTCGGTATGGATTACAGTGCAAACCACGTAACCAAGCGCTCGATGTCTTCCGCAGAAAATACGCTCTCACTTCACAGAATATTTTGGTAGTCAATAACTGTAGCGCGGAAGATTCCAATTGCGCCTTCTTCAATGTTACCAAAATAGAAGATAAATATCCAGCAGCCAAGGGTTGCAATTCCTCCAATTTTCGCTGTCTGACCACAAACGAACACTTCATACCCTGGAAGAGCATGAATAATTCCGGCTGTAGCGAGGTTCTCTCAGGTATCTTTGTGGATTCGACCGTCAATTTGGAGCTAAAGTTAGATTTTGGAAAGGTCGAACTTGGATGGTGGATTGAAGGTAATTGTTTAAACAAGTGCTCAACAAACGCGAATTGCACGCAGTTCGTTTCTCCAAACACGGGCAATCCAGCGCATATATGCTCATGTAATGACGGTTTCGTTGGAGATGGATTTTTACAGGGCGATGGATGCCATAAAGGTATATTTGATTCAAAAATTCCTCTCGAACATTATTTAGTAGAATGCCCTTGTAAATTTAGCTATCTTTAACTGTCGAATTCTGAAGTGCTACTATTTTAATTGTTCAGATTCTTCGAAGTGTAATCCTTTGACTGACCATTGCGGGGGTCCTACTGGAGTGGCTGTTCTCGTCGGTGGTAAGGAAATTATTCATTACAGATCCTCGACCTTAATTATCTTTGTTTTTCTCTTAGATGCAAATCTTATTTTTTTGTACCGGGGCTAGGGTTAATTGCAGGGGCGATATTGGTGGTGTTGATAGTCCTGCTATACTGTTTCTTCAAGAAGAAAGTTCGGGCAAATGAAAGGAGGAGAAGCCGAAAGAGACTCCTCTCAGCCAACGGCGGGTCCTTCAGAATACCAATTTACACATACAAGGAGCTGGAGAAGGCCACGAAGGGCTTCTCTGAACAGCTGGGAAATGGCGCGTTTGGAACGGTCTATGCGGGGAAACTCAAAGGCGACTTTCGTGTGGCAGTGAAAAAGATCAGACATATCGACACCCATGGAATCGAACAGGTGATGAACGAAATAAATCTTCTGTCATCTGTGGAACACCCCAATTTGGTGCGTTTGATGGGCTGCTGCCTTGAGAATGGAGAGCCCATCCTCGTCTACGAATACATGCCCAACGGAACTCTTGCTCAGCACCTACAGCGCGAGAGGGGCGATGGGCTTTCCTGGGCGCAGAGAATAACCCTAGCATCCGAGACAGCGCAGGCTCTTGCATACCTTCACTCGGCCATAAACCCACCAATTTATCACAGGGACGTAAAATCCAGCAATATTTTACTGGATTTCAGCTTCAATTCTAAGGTAGCGGATTTCGGGCTCTCGAGGATTGTTTTAACGGAATCCTCGCACATATCCACGGTCCCGCAGGGAACTCCGGGCTACCTGGACCCGCAATACCACCAGAACTTCCACCTCTCCGACAAGAGTGACGTCTACAGCTTCGGTGTGGTTCTAGTGGAGATCATAACGGCGTTGAAAGTCGTAGATTTCACCCGCAGCAAGAGTGAAATCAACCTCGCGTCTCTGGCAATTAACAGAATTGGCAACGGCAGCGTCGACGAGATTATCGACCCTTTTCTGGAACCCGACAAGGACACTTGGGTTCGCGCGACGGTGCACAGGGTTGCCGAGCTTGCCTTCAGATGTCTGGCATTTGACAGAGACGCTAGGCCGAGCATGCTGGAGGTTACCGAAGAGCTCGACTTCATCAGAGGCACCATACAAACTCGAAACCCCAACATCCACGACGATGCTATTTTAGCCGAAGACGACGATGGCAGCATATCGAGGCGTCCGTCGACCGACAGCGCCAAGCGGTCGTCAAGGAAAAGCTCTTCCGGCAGCAGACGGATTACGATTCAGCCCCCCATAATCACCGAGCTAAAGACCGCTGCGATTCTCCAAAATACGGAGACCGCTTCACCGGTATCTGTACAGGACCCCTGGCTCAGCGCGCAGAGCTCTCCGTCCACCAGTTGTTTGTTGGAGAACGTAATCGAATGATTCTGCATTTTCACGTTAAATGACGTGCAAATTTGGTGTCTGGGGAGTCGGGGACCTTATCAAAAGCTGCGGTGTATATGTTTATTTTTGGTTCGAATTGCTGATACATTCCAGAAAAGTAAGATGCTTCCGGTAAGGTAAAAATTCCAAATATAACTAAGGAAAATGGAGCCCTATGGTACGTGATGTGACGATAGCTGTTGACATTTACTAACTTTACCAGGAAGGATTCGATCCTCTATTGACTGGCTGCGCCCGAATATCATTGTGGAATAAGTTTTTCCGTGCGATGTGATCTTATCGACAAGTCAGGTCAGTTTGAATTGTAGTTTGGAAGTAATCAAAGCATTATTATAATATTATATCATATTGGAAGCACCACCACAACGGTGCATCACTATGCAGGTCAAAGAGCGTGCATTGCTGTTACAGGAACTGCAAAAAATTCAGTACGTACATGATGAGCTTCTCGATGCATACTTCCAAGTGGCTAATTATCCCCCTTATGTAACTCTTTATCGGGAGGACAATTTCTCTAAGCTAACCCCTCTGCTTTTTTCTTTGCTTATTTAATATACTATTTTTTGAGTTGCTGCTAGTGGTATATATTTTATATAATAACTGAGCCCTAGAAATATTCTAAGCAAATGGGCCACGTTATTTTAAATAATGTAGCACTGGCTTCCAAGTTAATGAGCAACTGTAATTATTGTAGTGTAAGCAATATATCTGTCACAGCAGGCCTGAGCAGCGAGTTGTTCAAGTTTTTTATCTTTTTAAGGAAGAGCTGTTATGTGGTTAAATGTTTCTATGAGTTGTTCAAGTTTTCACTTAACGAATAGCTATTATGGTCAACTGTTTTCAACTTTTCACTTAACAAAGAGCATAATGCTATTTATTATGGTTAAACTTTGAATTGTTCTTTCACTTTCACTTAACAAATAGCTTCCAAATTAATAAGCAACTGTAATTATTGTTGTGTAAGCAATATATCTGTCACAGCAGGCCTGAGCAGCGAGTTGTTCGAGTTTTTTCTCTTATTAAGAGAGAGCTGTTATGGTTAAATGTTTGAGTTTTCACTATTCTCTGACTTTCCATTTAAGAAAGAGTTGTTAGGGTTAACTGTTTTTTTCATTTGTCGAGGCTTCAAATTATTGAAAATGAGTTGTTCAAGTTTGAAAGAGTTGTTATAGCTAACTGCTTCTTTTCATTTGTCCGGTCTTGACATTACTAAAATATTAATAATGGAATTAGATCTTGGCCGAAATAAAAATTGGAATCTGAACTGTGACCGAACTTGGTTTGACGGATCTTCACGTTATTAAAATATTAATAATGGAATTAGATCTTGGCCGAAATAAAAAATGGAATCTGAACTGTGACCGAACTTGGTTTGACTTTAGTTAAAATACTTTAATTTCAGTTCATTGAATCGATCTATCAATTTCTATATGCACATGCACGGGGCCGCTTACAGCATTAACACGGAACCTATAGTTGGCTTGAAGTGTATTTTTTTTACTCACAATATAAACACATTGTGTTTAAATATGTTGGATTAGGCCTCTCAAATGCTCCATCGGAGATGGGTTTTTAATCTCTTTCATTTCTTTTCTCCATGATAAATAAATATATTTTTGTGAGAATTTAAATTTTGGTGGACAGAATAATAATGTACTTTTAAATTTTGGTGGACAGAATAATAATGTACCTCGATTTTATGGAGTAAGTTTTTTTAGTTCAGACTAAAAAAGCACTCCTTGGTATTCTATTAAATTAAAAGAGTTTTGTACATCAACAATAGATAAACAGGACCCAAACAGGTGGTCACTAGCACTATCAGCAACCTAGCAATACATTTAACATCAAAGTTAAAAAACTACCTGCTACTGACATACAACAAGATTTTATGGAGTAAGTTATTCTTTTGACTATTTGCACATTTTATATTGTGAATTTTTTTATCAAAACCTGACAGAATTTGTTGAAATAATAGTTTTCAGTTGTTGGAATTGCATAATTGGGGTGCTCCAGTGGTAATTGAGGACACCCCATCCATTTCTGCAATCAACACCACAATTTCAGCAATGAAAATCGCAATTTTAACACGACATTATCTAGTAAAATTCTAGCTAAAAAAATGCAAATCCTCTAAACAATAGCTTACTCCCAACTTTACTAATCAACCAATGCCTCATTAACCATACCTTATCATTTGAGAGATGATATGATTTATTTATATAAAAGTTTGATTATAATAGCCTTCATCCACTCACATTGATTATAGTGGAAAATGTCATGTAAACAAAGATATCTCCATCACTCTAATTTGATTGGAGAATCTCAAAGGCATAAAGAAAGCTAGGGAGTGATATAGTCAATTCATTGTGTCCACTTGCCAAGTAGATTAAAAGCCTTTGATAACATCCACTCCATATTTTCACTTCATGTTGAATGTGAAGGATGCATAATTGTGTCCACTTGTTGGAATTGCATAATTGGGGCGCCTTAGTGGTAATTGAGGACACTCAATCCATTTTTGCAATCAAAATCACAATTTCAACAAGACATCATCTAGTAAAATTCTGGGGAAACTCAACAGAAAAAATGCAAATCCTTTAAACAATAGCTTACTCCCAACTTTACTAATCAACCAAGGCCTCATTAACCATACCTTATCATTTGAAAGATGATATGATTTATTTATAAAAAAGTTTGATTATAATAGCCTTCATCCACTCACATTGGTTATAGTGGAAAATGTCATGTAAACAAAGATTGTGTCCACTTGCCAAGTAGATTAAACACCTTTGATAACATCCACTCCATATTTTCACTTCATGTTGAATGTGAAGCATGCATAAGTTGATGTATCAAGCTTAGTTGACTAACGTCAAAGGTGATTGAAACCTTCAACAATCTCCCACTTTTCCATCACCTTAGAGTAATTACTAAGATCTTATTAATCCAAGTGGTGTTAGCGTTTTAGCACCAACCCTTACCAAAAGTACCTAGTAAAACATTATGCAATCCTAAGTACCAAATCAAAAGGGTTTCATAGAAAACTAAAAAATGAACCACAATCATAAATATTCATGCAATGTCACACAAAATAAACTAATTAAAGAGGAAACAAGAGACTATATAAAGAATCATGTTTTAATATTAACAAAAGAATGAAGATTATATGAGACACACATTGGTGTTGGATGAAGCGATGTGGACCTTTGCAACCCACACAAGGGAGGTTTCTTCTCCTTTGATGCTCCACTGCCAACCATATGATGTATTTGAAGGACTAAAAATAGTGAAAGGAAAAATATCTAAAAGGTTCTCTTTCTCTTTCTATAAGTAATCTAATAGCATAACCTTGCTCTTGTGAATGAATGCGGTGGGATGGAATGACAACGCGGAAAAAATATGTGGACACTTCTTTGAACTAGCTCCAATGTGAATAAACTCTTTTCATTAATGACTTAGTGGGATAATGATAGGTACTGGAGACTATATCCAAGGCTACTTGTAGAAATAATGGTTTGTGAATGTCCAATTTCAACCACTACACCTTTTGAAAGGAGCACAACACTTATGAGTAATTGAATATTGTTTTTGGGTCCACATCATAGTTTTCAAGGATTTGATTGCAATTAGCCTACACAGATTTTTAAGAAAATTTCGTGCAATAACCTCAACTCTTGGCTTTAGTTCAGTTTTTTGTCACATTACTGAGGCAAAGGCAATATGGGGATGGAGGTGAAACAAATATAAAAAATATAAAAAATTAGGATATCAACACCTAAGAACAATAAAACTTATCTTACTCACATCTTTCATTACCAAGTCTATAATCATCTCTCCATACTTACATTTTACTTGCAACTACATCTTTCTAATATCAATCATTTTATTGTTCATTTTCTATTTAAAATACAATTAACTATCTTTATAGACCTTCCCATACATCTTTCTAATATCCACCATTTTATTGTTCATTTTCTATGTAAATTAGAATGGACTATCTTTATAGACCTTCCCATATTCAATACTAAATCCATCCACAACTATTAAAGCCAAACTAACTTTTATCACAATGTTTTCATGGACCTTCCCATATTCAATAACGAATCCATGCACAACTATTAAAGCCAAACTAACTTTTTTACATGCATGCGTCAAATCATGCACACAACTTTAGTGCTCAATAGTACAACAATCACCTACCTTTGACTTTTCTAGTCGATAGCTTTGTTATGACTCGAGTGTGAGGGATGGAGAAGAGCACGGAACGGGAAGTCCAGGGTGGCAACATGATCTTTAATGCCAATTTTTTTTTAATTTTTTTTAATTTTTAATCCTTCTTAAATATATTTTATTTTTATGTGGTAAGGCGTTTTTCTCGGAGGTCCTGTTTGTGGGCACAGTTTTCAACATGGTCGTCCCTCAAGCCAATGAAAAAATGCCATCTGGTTTTAGAAATCCCGTGTTTTCCTTCTCTGTCCACTGGTTTTTAATGTGTCCGCTTTGGTGTCCGTTGGTTCTTCTCTGGTGTCTCCGTCGTCCTGCTCGCATTGGGCTGGGCTGCATACATGTCAGTTAAGTGAGCTTAGCGTGTTCCATTGCCTACACCATTCGCAGCTACTCTGTCCCCTGGGCTTCGTCGCCAACACTGTCTGTAGATAATCCGTCCCCTGCCCCTTCTGTAGCTCCTCCTGTCATTGCTCCAGCGCCAGCCGATTCTGTACCCTCTCCGATCCCCGCTCTCTCTCCGCCGTCCGCAAGCCCGGCCCCAGCTTCGTCGATCGTTGCTTCTGCCCAGCCATCGCAGGAAAGTGAAGGGGGTCCTCGCTCAGGCCCGCAAGCTTTGCAACAGAGGCTACATTGCTCGCTGCCTTGTCTTACTCTGTTTCAGCTTCTGTCACCACAATGGCCCTGCTCCTGTCGGGCCTGGCCTTGGCGACCTTCTAGAGCAATATTTCTTACCATTTGGCCACGTAACTGCGAGTGTTGTTGACATATAAGCATAGCAAAATAGAGACAGAAGGCCAGGCGATGAATTTGTTTCACGTTGAAATAGAGGGACCATACTTATAAAAGAAAATGAAAATGGGAAAAGCCACAACTTCCAATCAAAATAGGAAATCAATTTTGATCACGTTGCAGTTAGCACGAGGAGGGTAAAATCATGACATATTGAAGGTTGCTGTGTTCTGAGACAATTTTGAGAAGTGGCTGAAATTTGTATGCTGAAGTTCAGAGGTTTCAAGGTTCTTAAAAAAGTGAAGGTCTTAAGATTAAACCATTTATTCAACTCGGCGACCATCTTAGTCACTGTCAATTACAGGCCATTTACTAATAATAGTCTTAGTTCCTTGAAATTGGCAGGATTGCACTAGTAACTTGAAATTGGTTACAGAGAATAGGTATCCAAAGTCCAACTAAAAGTCTTCTTCTAAAGAGTGACTATCCGATAGCATCATCCTCTGAATACTTAATCCTTTCCATTGAATAATTCTTGAACCATGCAACAAGTAGGAGCTGAACTTGCCGACAGTGGCTGAAGTTTAATTCCAATTCCAACCTTCCGTAAATGAGCTTCCGTCCAATTCCGACATTGAAGTACCGGTAGACGGTAGTTGATAATGTAATGCAGAAACGAAGTACTCTTGGAATTGACTTTGAAGAGACATGTGGATGCCGTTAGCTAAGTTGTAGAAAAAGAAGATTTAAATTTCATTATATCACAGCAAATCAGACAATGCCCGAAAAAACACGTTGGAAAAGACGGTTCTGTAGAGTTGAATAGTAAATTCGACGTATGTAATAAGGAACCCGTCTACTTTGAAAGAGCTGTCGATATCGTTTGTTAGTCAAAGATTGCAGGGCTTAATTTTGTGCTTTTCTCATGTCCACTGGTTCGCCTTTTTTCACAGAATATTATTGCTCACCATGAAGAAAACGAAGACAAGGATGAAAGAACAATACCGCAAAGAAGACCGCATTGTGAGAATAAAACCATTAAATCGATGAATTAGTTGAGAGGATCGCTCGACAGCTTGGCTGAAATGTTCATCAACATGAGAGTTAGGGCATGACGAAAAATTAGTGTGAAAAAGGCAGATCCGTCACCCGTGTGTGAGTAAAGCCATGAAGGGAGAATCTGATCCGCATGACTATAGATTAGAGTACTTGACAATAACGAATCCATTGGAAGAAAATCGATCTGATCGCTATTGAAGAATGTGAATTGCAAGCTTAATGGAAAGTTAAAGGCTCGACAAAAGCTGTAGCTTCTGAAGAAGAAACCGTCCAAGAGTCTCCATGAGAGAAAACTGGCTCAACGAAACAAATCGAAGGAGATCTAAACGCAAGCAAAAAAGAAGCGAAGGTATTTGGTTTAAGCGTTTCATGAAAAGATTCTCATGGAGTTTATAAAGTGGCCACAAGATTTAAGTTTGAGAGACTTTTTATTTTATATAAAGGGTAAAAGTTAAAAAAAGATTACAAGTTTAACTTTTTGGGAATATTCTAATAAATATAAAATAAAATAAAAAATTAATATTGCATATCATGGAAATTATTTAAAAGTTTTTTTTAATGAAAAGTTATTAAATGTTTAAAGTAGAATGGTAAAGGTCCAAAGAGTGGATGAATTTTAAAGGAAAATTTAATAAATATAAAATAAAATAAAAAATTAATATTACATATTATGTAAAGGATTTAAAAGTTTTTTTTAATGAAAAGTTATTAAATGTTTAAAGTAGAATGGTAAAGGTTCAAAAGTGGATGGATTTCTTTAAGTTTAGAAGAACCCTTAACATCATGTGACATATATGATATTGAATTGCACTCAATAATGGATCAATATTGAGAAATGCACATTAAAATGAAAATGAAATTAAAAGAAATGAATTTATATTAAAAGATATATTATATAAAAAATTAAGATAGAGATTATTGGGATCATTGGGATCCTCGATGGTCGTAGAGTGGATATGTATATCTCTCTATTTCTTGAGTATCGATGAGGAATGGGTGTTTCCATGCGTTCTTCTCTAATCCTGTTAGTTTGATGTAGTCGTGTTTCCCATCTCACCCCAACACGAAGAGTTTCTTTAATATTTTAATGAGTAATTGAGGACTGAGCCAGACCACATGGGACTTTGTCATGCGGCTTACACTTTCTAATGACATCATAAAATATGGGAGAAATATGAAAGAAATCCACGGTGAATTCAAACTACAGAATGCTGATTTGATAATGACCCACAATATGTCGAACTTCTCGGTTAGAGTTTAGCGCTTTTGTTTTTACTTTGTTTTCCATTGTTTCGCGAATGCGTGGGTGGTTGTTTGTTCTGTCTGGGGTCTCAACTTATGCCATCATTCATTCTCTACCAATTGTGAGAGGTCCAACGCATGGTTCTTGTTGGCACCGTTGAGTCCATCTCAATCAGTTAAATTCAACCCTAGTCACCTCCACTTTCTGAAGCAGACTTCTCGTTCATTCAAAGTCGACGAAGAAGAGGAAGCTAATGTCCTTGTTCAGTCGACATTGAAATTCAAAATCGGGGAGTACATAATACAAGTCGATTTTGGGACGTCGAAGCAAAGCATGCATACACTTATAGACACTGGTAGTGATCTCGCTTAGATTCCATGCAAACAGTGTCAGAATTGTGACAAGACTGTCGCTTTACCTTTCGACCCCACAATGTCTTCATCAAATGAATCACTAGCCTGTGATTCCTAGTTGTGTCAGAAAGGAAATCCCAGAGAAACGACTTGTCAGATGCAGTCAGAATGTGAATTTGATCTGAAGTATGGATTTGACACCCATATCTCGGGCGAGGTTAGCGGTCTTCTTTCTTTGGATACCATCACTCTTGGCACTCAACATCTTCCTAATTTCTCATTTGGTTGTGACAAGGCCGTGAGCTATCGGCGTTGGGGCTGATGGGATTGGGGGCAGAGCACTTTTGTTGTTGAATCAACCCACCAGTGTTGAATTATTTGGAAACATCTTTTCTTACTATCCCTCGATCTTGGAGTCATCTACATCTACGAGATTCCTTGTGCTTGGGAAGGAATCTTCCACTTCCACTTCTAGTTTGCAATTCACCACATTGCTAAAAGATCCTTCATTTCTGACATTCTATTACGTGACCTTGCAGCGAATCAGTGTTGGGGACACTGTCATTTTCGTCTGGACAACAAGTATAGCCAACGGGGGAGGAACGATCGTCGACTCAAGAACAATGATCACCCATCTTGTTTCTTTCGCTTATACAACTCTCAGAAACGGTTTTTGGGAAAAACTCCCGAACTTGCAGACAACATTCTCTAACAGAATCAAAATTTGTAAAAAAAATAAAACGAAAGATTAAAAATTCCAAAAATGTTGAGATCCAAGAGGACACACAAAAATTATACATTCCTATTACACCCTATTTTATAATACAATGAAGAAAGTTCCACGCTATGATAGTATACTCTTTTAAAACATAAAATAGAATTCCACACTATGATAAAAAGAGAGACAATATGAGCTATTTTTTTCTTTCTTTCAATATTCGAACCTCATTCTCAAAGCAAGGAAGGATATATACTTACATTATAGGTTATCCTTTATGCCTTACGTGTCGAATCAAGATAAAGCATTTCTTTTGCTTATTGACAATTCTACCTTTAATCAAGTGAAAAGTACTCTGTTCACATTCCATGTCACAATATCATTGATCAAACAATAATAAGATTTTGAAGTTGGTTTCCTTGTGGTCCAATAGTTAGGGATGGGTGTTGTTATATGCAAATACTTTCAACAATAAAAATAATAAAAAATTATTATTATTAAAAATTATTATTATTAAAAATTATTATAATTTTTTAAAATGTTTATGGGATATACTTTTTTTTTATAATATTTTGCACAGGTTATTAGGAGAGCTATTTTACGGTGATGAGATATTATCACATCACTTCACCATGGGTGAAAATTCAACTAGGTTGTGCCAAGTTGTATTGAGAAAGTGTTGTGAAAGTGAAATCTTTTGTTGTAATTTTATTGAAGTATGGCGGGTTTCTGTAGTAGTCTTACTCAACCCCAAATTTCATGATTTAATGGAAAAAAAGATGAATATCAGAGAATTAAGATTAAGACTTTAATTTGTTCACAAGAATTATGGGACTTGGTTGAGAAGGGTTTTACAGAGCCACCAAATCAAGCAACATGTAATGCTTTATCACAAGCACAAAATAATCTTCTCAAAGAAAATAAGAAGAAGGATGCCAAGGTGTTATTTTTAATACAACAAGCAATGGAAAAATCGATTTTCCCATGGGTTGCAATAGCTACAAGGTCCAAGCATGTATGGGACACTCTACAAAACTTTTATCAAGGTACTAGCAAAGGCAAGTTGGAAAGATTACAAATGCTTATAAGATATTTTGAAAATTTCTAAATGTCGAATTCTGATACAATAAATGAATTTCTCACTCGTGCATTGAGTATAGTAAATAAAATAAAGTCTCATGGAGATACTTTGGATGATCAAAAGGCTGTAGAAAAGATATTGAGGGGTCTTCCTATTAGATTTAACCCAATTGTTGTAGCTATTGAAGAATCTAAAGATTTGTCTTAAGTTTATATTGACGGTCTTATGGGGTCTTTATAAAATCATGAGCAAAGTCTCAATAGGTCAAATGGCTCCTCTATGGAAAATGCATTCAAATCACAAGTTCAAGCTAGCAGCAATAGAAGAGGAGGAAGAAACACTAATAGAGGTGTAAGAGGATTTAGAAGAGGAAGAATCAACAATCACAATGAATGTGGAAGATTCTCTTATCTCATACATCGATCACCCCACAAATCCATCATATGAGCTTATGCTCCAGCTGAGAAAATTCCTCGTTGATGAAGCTCTCAAATTAAATTACACAGTCGAGAATGGCGAGTCTGACAACAGTTGTCTATATACTCAACTCAACATCATTAAATATCCAACTTTAATATGAAGAAAGGATATCTCGCAACTGATTGTGATCTGGCAGCTTGGTGTCCTTGTGATGTTTCTTCTCTATGGCAATCGTGTGGAAGAAATTATTATTTATTTCAATATGCCCATATTCTATGCATTCAACATGGGTTCATTTACAACAATAACTTTTTCAATTAACGAATTGGTGTTAATGCAGACATATTGCTTCTCTTTGTTGGCGAATGGAACAATTCTTCACTGCTAACGTCTATGCCTTTCATGTTTATATATGCACATGCAAAAGAAATCAAAGTTAAATATTCCATACTAGGAAATAGCCAATGAGAATGGATTCTATGACAATTGATAAAATCTCATGCTCTTCAAAATCGAATTGGGTTTATAAGAATCTTTGCTCTGATTATAGATAAATCATTTGCAGACAAGAATCACCATGGCAGTGCCCCAGGCTTTTGTGTGCATATTACGTATACATGAAAACAAATATTTGTTAACAAATAAAAAACATTCACCAAAATTGATATGAAGTATACATGAACGATTCTCTGTTTTCAAAACTCTGCTTTCAATTCAAATGGCCATCTATTTTAAAGAGCATAATTTTCTTGAATTCTAGTATGCAAAATTTGCTTCACCTTTGTTGGGAAAATAAGAGGCAAAGCATTACAAAACCTAAGAAATGTGAGCTAATTTCTTTCTAAATTATTGGGCAAATATATGGCACAATCAAAAGTAGTGAATCAATTTGTTGATCGCTTGTTACCATTCCTTGATGATTAACAAGTCAGAAGGATTAGGAATTTCATTGAAATACTCTTTTTTGAAAGAGGTTTTCCATCTTTGGCTGACATAAGTGCTATGAAAATGCTAACTGTGTTCAGTTAGTTGCTAATTCTTCCTACATTTAATATTCGAATGCATATTTGTGTTATATTGGAAGGGATTTTTAAAGTTGACCATTCATTTTCCTTCCTTGCAACACTGGTACTTTATTTGTGATCATAGTCAAGGTACAAGGCCAGCTCTACACCATTGGAAAACTTTAGTTCATGAGTTATTTTTTAAGATTTTCCCCAAAATACTATTCGATTTTAGTTTCTCATTTCCACCAATTTCACCCTCCAACAACAACCTATCGGCGTATTGTTGCACCTTCTTGGGGCAATTGCTAGTTTAGTTATTTTTTATTTTTTTAAGAGATGAACTCATCCTCAATGTCATTTTTTTAGTTTGTTTTTTTTCTTAATATTTTAAAATGTTTCATATCTATCTATCTATATATATTTTAAATGTATTTTTCTAATAAATTGTTTTCAATGGTGAAGTGTTTTTTTTAATTTTTATTTTTAACAATTTTTTTCAATTATTGATTTTTTTTAATGAAGATAAAGTGTTTTTAATTTTTTTAAATATGTTTTTCCTATTGTGGATATTTTTTCTCATAAAGCTAGGATGTGTTTTTATTTTTTTCTTTAATTGTTTTTAACATATTTTTTTCTTATTATAGATTATTTTTCATGTGAATGTCATTAATAGCCCATAGTTTGTATTTAAATGTTGACTTAATTAGATAAACCAAGGAAGGAAACCAACAGGCTCACACAAGAGGAGATGCACACTCAACTCAATTGCATTAAGAAATAAAAGTTACATATATAGGAAAATGATAAGCTAAGCTAGATCCTACAAACATGGATCAGATCCTACAACATATGAGCCATTCAAATGAAATATCTAGATATGGAAAACATAAGTGAATACATTGGCTGCATTATATCTAACAACCTCCCTTAATGCATAAATGAATTCTTGACAACACCCAGTTTCTGTATAAAATCTTCAAAATGGATTCTGCCAATTGGTTTGGTAAAAATGTAAGCATTCACTTGTACTACAATAAATCAATTCAATTTCTGTAGATTCAATCTTTTCTCTCATGAAATGATGTTGTAGCTCAATATGTTTAGATCTGGCATGATAAACTAGATTGCCTGCTAACTTAATTGACCTTTGATTATCACACTGTATTCTGGTAGCTTGTTTTTGTTGTGTTCCAACATCTTCAAGAATGCGCCTCAACCAAATGGCTTCACAAGTAACATTGGTTAAAGCTTTATATTAAGCTTCTGTGGATGACAAAGAAACAGTTGGTTGTTTCTTACTGCTCCATGATATGACTCTTGAACCAATGTTAAAAACATATCTAGAAGTGGGTTTTCTGTCATCAAGATTTCCTGCTAAATCAGAGTCAAAATAACTTGCCAACTGAACATCAGATACATCAGTATATAAAAGACCAAAATTAATTGTTCCTTTTAAATATCTTAGAACTTGCTTTGCATCTTTCCAATGTGTTTTGCATGGCTTAGCCAAGAACTGACTAAGAATGCTAACAGAATATGATATGTCTGTCCTTGTAGTAGTGAGATAGTTCATACTACCCACTAGTTGACGATACAAAGTACCATCTGCTTCTTTAGATCCATCACTGTTATATGATTTGACATTTTGATCCAAAGTAGTGGATACAGATTTGCATTCACTCATTTGAAATCTGTCAAGGATTTCCCTTGCATACTTACTTTTAGTGATGAATGTTTTACTAGATTCTCTCAAAAAAGCAATGCCTAAACAATAATGCAAGTCACCAAGGTCTTTTATTTCAAATTCCCGAGGCAAATTACTTTTAATATCTGCATTAATTGATATGCTCCACCTGTAATGATGAGATCATCCACATATAAGGATATCAAGCAAATATTTTTCTCTTTATCTTCTTTAATATATAAGCTTGAATCATTTTTACTTTTGAGAAACCCTCGCTATTTAAAGAAGGTGTCAATCTTGATATACCACGATCTAGGGGCTTGTTTCAGTCCATAGATAGCTTTCTTTAACCTGCACACAAGATGCTCCTGTCCTTTCTGCACAAAGCCTTCAGGATGCACTAAGTATACTTCCTCTTTTAAATCACCATTTAGAAAAGCATATTTGACATCTAACTGGTGTATTCTCCAATTATGTTTAGTAGCTAATGCAACTATTAATCTAGTAGTATTTAATTTAGCTACTGGTGCATATGTCTCTTCAGAGTCAATCCCCTCTTGTTGAGAGCAACCCTTTGCAACTAATCTTGCCTTGAACTTATCAATACTACCATCAGATTTGAGTTTAGATTTGAATAGCCATTTAGATCCTATGGCTACTTTATCTTTGGGTAATTCTACTAATTCCCAAGTTTTGTTTCTCATAATAGAATTATATTCCTCATTCATTGCAGTCACCCATTCTTCCTTATCTTTGGCTTCTTCATAATTTAATGGTTCTATGACATTCATTACATTAGTCATCGAGGCATAATCTCTAAACTTTACAGGAGGACGAGTTTGTCGATTTGACCTTCTAGGTATTACAGTACCTGCTCGAGTTCCATCCATGATTCTTCTGTCTTCTGTTGTTTCATCATATGAGGTAGTATCACTCATGTTTGATTCATGTTCCTGAACCTGTTGATGTTGCACCTGCTGTTGTTCCTGCACTTTTTGAATAATTTTATCTATTTTTCCATGCTCATTTGAGGTCTGTTCTTCATCAGCATTATTCATCCTGTTACATATATCTACATTTTCATGAAATACAACATCTCTACTAGCAATCAATTTGTACAAACTAGGATGAAATAGTTTAAATGCTTTCTGATCATCACAACAGCCAACAAAGATACATTCAATGGATTTTGCATCCAATTTCCTTCTGTCATCTTTAGGTATGTATGCAAAATCCATAGAACCAAATATTCTTAAATGACTAATTTTAGGTTTATAGCCATGAATGACTTCAAAGGGGGTTTGAATTTCTAATTTATTTGCTGGACTCCTATTCTTTAAATACACATCAGTGTTAATTGCTTCATCCCAAAATCCATTAGAAATGTTTTTACCTTGGAGCATGCTGTGAGCACATTCCACAAGTGTTTTGTTTCTCCTCTCAACAAATCCATTTTGTTGAGGTGTATTAGTGACTGTGAATTGCTGTTGGATTTCATTTTCTATACGGTATCTTTTAAAAGCTCCAAAAGTGTACTCACCACCTTGATTTGATATGAGGATTTTAATGTATTTACATGTCTGCTTTTCAACTTTGATTCTGAACTCCTTGAAGTATTCTAAAACATCGCTTTTCCTTCTTATGAAGCAAGCCCATGTGAACCTGGATCTGTCATCAACAAATATCAGGAAATACCATGCACCACCAATTGATATGGTCTACATAGGTCCACATACATCAGTGTGTATTAGTTCAAGAAGTTCAGTGTGTCTCTTCTCTTCATGATTAGGAAATTCATTTCTGTGCTATTTTTCGAGTGCACATGCAACACATTCAATATGATCATTTTTTATGATAGGAAGACCCTAAACCATAGACTTTTTTATGTCATAACATGAGATCATTGTGGTTGAGGTGTCCATACCTTTGATGCCATAATTCGACATCTGAAATAGTTGATGTTGCTAGTGCTTGATGGTTTCCCTTGATTGCATCCAACTTGTATAATCCACCAAGTCTGGCTCCTATCGCTATAACCTTGTAATGATCTTGGACATCTATGACGTGGCACTTATATTTATCAAATTCTACTTTCATATCATTATTGGTGATAGAAGAAACCGATATTAAGTTCTTTTTAATGCATGGAACATACATCACATTATTAATATGTTTAAATTTTCCATCAGGTAGATTTACACTTATTGCTCCATAACGTAGGACCTTATGTGACCTGTTATCACCCAAATAAAGGTGTGTGCCATCAGATTTTTCATGATACTCATGATACTAGTTTCTATTACAGGACATATGGGAAGAAGCACCTGAATCTATAAACCATGCATTTTCATCATTCGTCTCAGCAGACAAAGCATGTTCAAATATAAACAATCTTAGGTTTTTAAATCCATTGACATCAAGGGTGTATTTTCTAACATAATTTCCATTATGTTTTTTGTATCTGTTATTGGAATCATTGTTTATCTTCTTAAAATAGTCTCTAGCCATATGACTTGATTTTCCACAATAATGGCATACAACATCTTTATTAGCACTAGATTCATTATGTGACATACCTCTGTGTCTTACACGAAACTTGCCTTTGTGTGTATTCCAGTGATTTCCTCTGTGTGGGTATCTACCTCTTTCCATTAGTGCTTGATCTACAGTCTGAGATTCTGGATCATAAATATTCTTTCTTTCTTCTTCTTCTATCAGGATTCCGCTAAGATCTATAAATGTAGGAGGGGTCTATCTTGCTGCAAGAGATGACATGAAGACTTTGTAATCTGGCAATAGACCTTTTAATGTAATAGATACTAGATCAGTACTAGACACTTCTTCAACTATGTCACCCAGATTATCTTGAAAATATTTGATGCAGGAGAGATATTTATTCATAGATTCATTCACATCCATCTTAATAGACAATAATTTGGTCTTTAAAAACAAAATTCTATTAGAGTCCAACGTCTTGTACAAACCTTTCAGTTTGTCCATGTATCTTTAGACGTCTTGCAATTTCTAATGTGAGGTATTATATTGTCTTTTACAGACATACAAATCAATACATTTTCTTGGACTTTTTGTGTATTCCAATCTGCGTTTGAAAAAGGATTTGTGGGCTTCTGTTCATCCCCTTTCACCATTGGCCACATATCGAGAGCTTCAAGTACGATAATTAGCTTAAATTTCCAATTTACATAATTCTCCCCATTCAATTTTGATGATTCAGTAATATATAAGTCAGCAAGAGACATGTCGGCCATTTTCATAGAACTGAAGGACAAACAATTTTAACCAGACAGGAAGAAAAAAAAATACTGGCTCACCTCTTTCACTGTCAAACAAGCAAACAGATCGGTGCTTTATGTCTGCAAGTGAGTCGGCACCGACCAAAATCGTCGTAAGTCAGGGGCTCTCCAGTGCTTTTTCTTTCTGACTGATGGGTGCTGTCAGCGCACTAATTTTTCTCAGTGAAGGCGCCACAGGCGCTATGATTAATTTTTCTCTAGGTGCCACCGACGGTTTCTCCTCCTTTATCAAATGCGCCAACACTCAATGGAGAGAAAAACGAGGAGAGGAAAAAAATTTACAGGCGAGGGAGAAAAAAATTTAGTAGCGATTTCTCCACACCAAAAAACAAATTATGGTTTTCCTCCACACGAGCTACTTCACAGATTTCCTTCAAAAAATAATGACACCCAGCGAATGCATATGGCAATTGAAGTGCGATAGCATCGATCTGAAATCAAGTACGATCCCTTATTGGGCAGCGATCTCCTTTGAAATGAGATGAAACATATGAAAATGGTAGCAGCTCTCAGGCATCCACACTCACGCCTAATACTCAATCAGGCTCTGAATCTTCAATGATTTTAAGCTTTTAAGCTTCAACTTCTCCACGGTAAATAGGCAGCGCATGTCACACAACACACTCCTTCTTCAACGATTTTCTAGTTCCCTCTCCATAGTAGCAGCTCTCAACTTGGATCTGATACCAAATTAGAGAAACCAAGGAGGGAAACCAACAGAGCACAAAGGCTCACTCATATAGAAGGAGATGCACACTCAACTCAATTGTATTAAGGAATAAAAGTTACATATATAGGAAAATGATAAGCTAAGCTAGATCCTACAAATATGGATCAGATCCTACATCATAGGAGTTGTTCAAACTGAATATCTAGATATGGAAAACATAAGCGAATACATTTGCTGCATTATATCTAACAAGTTTTTAGCTTTTGGATACAACAATACCCATTGTTATAACCACCACCATTTTAAACAAGTTCTAGTTTTAATCTTGAAACAAAATGGGGTGAGTTTATGATGATTTTAATGTTTTTCCAATACGGGTTAACTAATACCGTTGATTTTATGGTTTTTCTTGCAAAGTATTAGTTATTAGGACCATGATTCCAAATAAGTGGGAATTTTAATCTTGAAAAAAAGGGAGATTATAGGGGCATCATTTTTTGATTCATTATTCAATTTTAGTGTTTTTTATTGTAAAATGTAGCTTTTCACATTTATGGTTAGATCAGTAATTGTGTTTAATCCTTCATATTAATCTTTTTTCAAAATTATGTTTATGTATTTTATGTAATTTGAAAAGATTTTATTTTCCACAATACCGAGATCTTCCATCTCAAACTAAACTAGCAATCAACACATTGTATAATGAAATACTCATTTTATTATTCTTAAATAAAAATATACCATAAACATACATAGAAATACTTACATCATATTTTGCAATATCTTAAGATAGAGCTATTAATCTACATGGGTCTTTTCAAAGCTATGCTCCAACATAAAAGCATCAAATTTCTATCACCACATTGTTTGTGATTGTGTAAAGTTTTTTTTTAAACTGAAACTTTAAAAAAAATTATATTTGAAAAGGCTAAGCACAGCCATTCTTTACAAATCTTCTAACATATTCATAGCTTTAACCTTTTTTAAAAAGATTATGTCCTAGTGCATCCTAATTTACTTCCTGGTTTATACAAAATTTTCAAAAAGATACTATAGATTTTCGATTCTACTTCTATATTACGACTGTTGTAAATCCTTACATACTAAGTACATAATACTAAACAAAAGTATATAAAAAATCCAAAAATATTGAACGAACTAGTTCTTCTGAATTTCTTCATGCCTGTCTTTTATGGCCTTGCACTAGTTGTAGTACCGAGTCTTCATCCATGATGAACAATATTTAACATGCAGCAGGTTATTAAATGTTGCAACCGCAACACTCTGGACCATTGGATCTCAACCTGTTTGAGATCCAATGGCCCACAATGCTGTCACCACAACATTTAATAACCTGCTACATGTTAAATATTTTTCACCCAGCTAGACCGATTCTTTTAGATCTTTCTATACATTCTCTATCAAAGCGATTTAGAATTAATCAACTTAGAGAAATTAATCAATTTAGAATTCCTTCTTATTATACCTGTCGTCGGCAGGATATATAGCGATCGATTGGTCGCCAAATTTCGTTGACCAATATTTGTTCAAAAAACTTAAACCGATGTTTATTAAAGTTTTTTAAATTTGTATTATTAAAATGAATTTGTTAAATATCAAAAATATTTTAAAAGTTTTTCAAAATTAAATTAACTGTTTTTCTGATTGGTGCATAGCAAAGAATTTTCCCTGTTGTGCAATGTAATAATTGAATTATAAAAATGAATTAAAAATATAAAATTGAGGAAAAAATAAAAACTTGCCACATATAGTCTAGCCACCATCATTCATTTCTTTCATTTAGTTATAGCTAA
Source organism: Pseudotsuga menziesii (assembly GCA_001517045.1). NCBI lineage: Eukaryota > Viridiplantae > Streptophyta > Pinopsida > Pinales > Pinaceae > Pseudotsuga > Pseudotsuga menziesii. The sequence continues at coordinate 163,806 of LPNX010626244.1, read as the reverse complement.
GGTGTTATTAAGGACAGTCCTCCTCGGGTATACGTCATCTGTCGACGGCCTATGAGGAGCCGCCCCTGTCACAAATAAAATTAATGCTAGTTGTGTCTTTTCCAAAGTTACGTGGCAGCAAGCACATAGGAGAATTCAATGCTACTTGTGTCGTTTTCCAACATTACGTGGCAGCAAGCACATAGGAGAATTCAATGCTACTTACGTCTTTTCCAACGTTTAATATTCCAGTGGTTGCTTTTCTTAGATTTTGACAGCCAAAGTATTCAACAAGCACAAAATAACTTCTAGCAATCTTAACTCCACTGCAATATTTTAAAGAAATTCGCCATGAGTCCTTGTTATATTGCGGCTCCCCTAATTGCTCTGTCTACCCACTCCACATCTTTGGTGTAGGCCACTCCAATATCTGGTGTAGGCCACTGGCGAGTTCTGGTAATGGACGAAAACCAAAATAGGTCATTCACAGCAACGAAAATGCAAGATTGCGAATTTGATAAGCCCTTATCTTTGGGGGCATTTAACTGCTAGCATAGATTAATTAAACCAATGAGCTGTACATTTCTTCGGGCTAGATTTTAGCACAGAAAGCTGGACAATTTTTTATGATCGATGCAAGGAATATATAGAGAGCCAGTGGATCAAAACACTTGGGACATATCGTTTCTGAAACTCTCATGCTGTAAACAATGTAGAAAGGAAAGATGGTCTTACCTGATGGGTTGTCCACATGAGAATGATATCAAAGGTCGGGACGCAAGCTGTGAATATTTCATTGTACTTGTTTACCGAATACAAGAAGCATGTGTATCGTTCTATGGCTGCCACCAGGAATGCATATTCCCACATGAATGGCTGAAAAACCTGTGATTTTTAACCCCAAAATCTGCATCCATTAGAATAGTCCCAATAACAATCACACTGCTTTGAAATCAGTATTCTGATTTTAAACTATTGAGGTACCTGTTGCCGATACAGAAAGGCTTGAGCGGATATGGCAGTGACGAGGTCAAAATCATCATCCTCGATTTTTCTTTCTGAACTTAAATTCATAGGATGCACACAGCTGTTGTCCGAACCTAGCCATGGTTTTACACGTAGATCGAAAGGCTCCAAAGGAAATCTCTCGTTCCATATTTTCCTGCAACGCTTTAGCTTCGCTATTGAATTCAATAAGTAGGCTTGTCGATCACTCTCACAAAACGAGAGACAGAGTATCGACGGTATGAATCCTGAGTACTCACACACATCGAAAATATTATAATTCCTGAGTTCCCACATCGAAAAGATTATAATGTTTGCATTCATATTCGAGCCTTCATATGATCATTTCAAAACCGAAAGACAAAGAACTTTTGAACTGAATGGGTGTGCAACCTCATTAATACAAATTTAATGCTAAGGATGAATAACTAACAATATTCAAGGAGTGACAGTGCCAAACCCATTGAACATCCAAGGGAGGTGGCAGAGTCTATGACTGCCCAAATTCCACTGCCAAAGGCATCCAAAATTGCATGTACATGCATATAGTGAAAAAAACACACAATAAGTCCGCATTATTCCAAAATTCATGAATCTCGTAAGAATATTTGAAGTCATGATATGCACTTCATGTAATCCGCCATGAACAATTTATTGACGAACTTTTTAATGGCCTCTGAGACAATGGGTCCGTGATGAAGACAAGGCATATTACCCACAACCTTGAGAAGCTGACGCTGCTTTCTCACTGCGACCACCAAATCAACGCTGATGATGATGTTCTTGGAAGTTTCAGTTTCATTTGCAACATCATTGCCACCAGCCAAAGCCATAGCGATATACTGAAATTTGGGTGCCATCTTCAACTATTTCAAAATGCTTCGCATTGCAAATCCAATAAAAACTAGTTCAGAGAAAATTAATCTGGAAAATTACTTTTTCAGGTGTTTAACAGATCGAGTGTCTTCCAGTTCCTCGTTCCTTCGAGGTTTATGGTTAAAACATTTATTAAACACGATGCAGGTTCATGCAAAATGGAACTGAAGTCATTTGGATGGGTGGAATATTTGAAGATAGATGTATTACGAATTTCTTTGACACACTTATTAATTTGTCACAGTGGTATAGGAACTGAAAACACAGTCTCACAAAGAATTCAGACAAATATGCATAAAATTGGAAAAACGGTGCCGCAATGGAAGTAGCAGCTCTGTATAATCAAATGAAAGAATGATGATACAATACCATGATCATGCCAGATGCATGAATGCCAAGACAATTCAAATTGAATGAGTGAGTCTAGCTTAACTGAATGTAAGCCACAGTGAACACTCAAGTTAACCACTGATCAAAACCTTAATTGACTCAACTGAGCCCTAACTGAAGTTGGAGTGCAATAAATGATTGAGTCTAATTGAAGTCGAAGTGCAATAAATGACTAAGTCTAACTGAAAGTAGCTCAGACACATGTCACTGCAAGCCAACCAATAAGTGGTAGCGCATCAATGAATCTAATGAACCCCGATGAGGTTAACTGAAGTGTAACTGACCATCAGAAGTGGTTGGAGGTGCCCCTGTTGACTCCAGTTCATTAAATAATCAATTTAATGAAGGGAGGTTCCTTCACTGCTCTATTGAACTAATTGTAACCATCAGTTAGCAATAAAGTGCATTTATGACACTCAGATCACCCCCGGAGTGCTCTAGTTAGCCTCCCTGAATGAAGGAGAAGGCTTAGGTGGCCTCCTTGACTGAAGGTAGGTGTGGGTGTGCTCGTGCTGATGTCATACAGTGCTCCTCTGATGTCAATTAAGTCAATAAAAGTTAGGATAGTGGTTTAAGTAGGACAAATTGACCAAAATGAGTGTGTATGGTGGTAAATGTCTCCAACACCCCCCCTTAAGCTATACTCGAGAGGAGTAGAAAACATAAAGTGCATAAGAATGCTAGGGCCCCAGAAACAAAGGCCATAGTTCACCTTGTATAATACTGAAACTCAAACAATGATAAAAAACAAACTAAGTCAGGAAAAGAGGGAAAACCCAGTGGGAAAACCCCCCCTCAAGTTGAACACTGAAAGTAGTTGGATCACCTTGATGAACTCACCTCCAATAGTGAATGGAGGTAAGTGAACTTCTTTTTTGAAAATCTCTTGGTGAAGATGTCTGTAATTTGCTCATCAGTCGGGCAGTATTGCAGAATGATGGTCCTGTCATGCATTAACTCCCTGATATAGTGCATATGTATCTCTACATGCTTGGTCCTCTGCCTGGTAACTGGATCTGTGGATATCTCAATAGAAATTTTATTGTCACAAAAGAGGACAGTGGACAAAGTACTACCAACATCAAACTCTGAAAGAATGCCTTGCAACCAAACAGCTTGGATGCAAGCATTCACCGCTCCTCGATACTCGACCTCTACTGAAGACAGTGCTATGGCGGCCTGCTTTTTCCTAGACCATAAAATGGGGCCACCACCAAACATGAAGACATATCTAGAAGTATACTTTCGATCAATAGAATCACCCGCCCAATCAGAATCTGTGTATCCAACCAGCTCTAGCTCGGAGTCTGCAACATAGTGAATGCCGTAGATCCTGGTTCCCTGAATGTACTGGAGGATCCTCTTGGCTACCTTCCAATGAATATAATGGGGCTGTTGCATTTATCTTGATACAACATTCACAGCATAACAGATATCAGGCCAAGAATGAGTCAAGTACAACAAGCTACCAATTAGCTATCGATAAATAGTGCAGTCCATGGGAGGTGTGCTTTTTCCTTCTTCAAGGCTGATTCGTGAAAGGAAAGGGAATGGTGCAGGCCTGCATTCAGCCATGTTAAACTTGAATAACAGGTTTGATATGTATTTGGACTGAGTGACCATTATCCCATCAGAATTTTTCTCAATTTCGAGCGGCAAAAATTGTTTTAAGAGCCCAAAATCGCTCATTTCAAATGCATTGTGGAGAGCAGTTTTGATGACTGAAATAGAAGCAACTGTGCTACCTATGATCAGTAATTCATCAACATATAAAACAATAATAATCAAATGACCATCAAACTACTGTATATACACATTTGGATTTGATCTACACCTTTGGAAGTTTTGCGAGAGAAGGAAGACATCCATCCTTGAATACCACTCTCTTGGGGTTTGTTTTAAGCCGTATAGTGACTTCTTTAGCTTGCAACCAAAGATGGATAAGAAATGTAGCCCTCAGGCTACTTCATGTATATCTCCTCATCAAGATATCCATGTAGAAAGGCTGACTTAACATCCATATGATGCACTTCCCAGTGCTTAGATGCTGAAATTGCCAAAACTAGGCGGATGGAGTCCATTTTTGCAATCGATGCAAAAGTCTCATGGTAGTCCACACCTTGGACCTGGGAGAAACCTTTTGGCACCAGACTTGCCTTATATTTGTAGGTGCTTCCATCTGTAGAAACCTTGTTCCGAAACACCCACTTGCATTGAACCAATTTCCTTCCCAGAGGAAGAGAAACTAGCTCCCAAGTAGTGTTTTTCTGAATAGAATTCATCTCTTCATCCATGGCAACTTGCCATCTCGGATCCTTCCGAGCATGGTAGTAGGAATTTGGGTTTAAAATTATCATCAAATAACAAGATTTGTACAGCAAATAATCAGGACAAGAGAGTGCAATACCTGCTCTTTGGAAATCAGACCGGGTTCTCCTTGGATCATCTGGATTTCCAATGTTATCTCCTGTGGAGGAGAGTGTCTATCGGGCCCATGTTGGGAGATGATTTTGTACTTCAGGTTCTGATTCAGCATCTGATGTTTGCTGTACAATGATATCAGAAATCGGAGGATCCAAATCAGGGTCATCACCCCCAATTTCATCATCCAAATATTCAGTAGAATAGGAAGGAAATTCAACAGTTTTCTCCTTCACTAGCTCCACCTCCCGAAGAGGCTCATTGAACTTGACACTCCTTTCGATGATGATCTGTTTTGTTTTGATATCTAGAAGCTTGAAACCTTTTGATTCATCAGGATACCCAATAAACATACATTCTATTCTTTGCGGTTGCAAAGCCCTCCTTTTATCAAGTGGAATTTGGGCCCATGCAGTGGACTCAAACACCCGCAGATTCGACACATCCGGCTTGTGTCCGAAGTATGCTTTGAAAGGGGTTTTCTCTTTCATGGATGAGTGTGGCACTTTGTTCTAAATATATTTTGTAGCATGCATGGCTCCAGCCCACAAATTTGCAGCCAACTTCTTTGATTCCAACATAAAGGTGGTCATCTCCTTGAGAGATTGATTCTTCCTTTTCGCTACACCATTATGCTGGGGAGTGTAGGGAACTGAATGCTGGACCTGAATACCGCTTTGGGAAAATATGTGCAGCAACTCATTATTGACATACTCCCCACCATTATCAGATCTCAAGATCTTGATCTTTTGGCCAGATGCATTCTCAATCAAGGCCTTTAAATCAGTTAATTTTTCACAGACTTTAGACTTCTTTTTGATAAAGAAGACCCATGTGTACCTGGAAAAATCATCAATAAAAGTCAGAACATACCTTGATCCATTCATGGATGTGATAGGCATGGGACCACTGATATTAGAATGTATCAGTCCCAAGATGCATGATGCTCGGCTTTCCTTCCCCCGGTCGAACTTATAGTTAAGGTGCTTTCCAACAACACATCCCTTGCAAATTCCAGTGGTTGCATTGATGACTGGGAGGTCTTCAACCATAGAATTTTTCTGTAATTGCTGCAACTATTTGAATTTTAGATGGCCAAACCTCTCATGCCACAGTCTACTAACTTCATTTACATGAGTCAGCAATGCGGTGGGCTTTGTATCCGCCACAAAATGGGAAAACTCATAGGCTTTTGCATGATGGTTTGCAAGGACTTTTGCAACAAGTTTCTCGGATGCAAGTTCCGTGATCTCTACATCATTCGGGCTGAAGGATACTCTCTTGGGCACTACCGTATGTATCATTTGATAAACACTAAGGAGGTTTGATGCCAAAGATGGTACATACAAAACATTTGAAAAGTAGCCATTCTCAAGATCAACAGTACCTTGTCCTTCGGAAATGATGGTGGAGTCATCTCCCATGTGGATGGGGATGGATTTTCCAGTCTCCAAAGATGAGATGGAGTCTCTTTCAGCCATCATGTGGTTTGAAGCTCCAGAATCTATCAAGAGTGCTTTGGACTTTGAAGTGCTTACCATGAGGGCATGGCCTCTTTCATGCTGTGGTTCCCGATCTTGTTGATCCTCCTCCAAAAGATTTCCGGAAGATTGATGTGATTTCTCTCAAGAAGAGAGGTCGCTTCATTAAGTTTATTCTTCATGCATGCATGTTCAAGGTGGAAGCCCTTCCTGCAGTATGAACACTTGACTTTTTCTTTTCCATGATGCCTTTTTCCTTTGTTCTTCTTTGATCCGGAAGACTCTTCATGCTACTGGTTTTCAACTTTAGGCTTAGGAGCTTCGAATTTAGTTTTTGGGTTCTTCTGCTGCTTTCCTTTACCCTTCATATCTTTGGGCCCCGAGACATGGAGGGCTTGATCATGGGAGGATCTGATGATCCCCATCTGGACAAGCTTATCATGTTCACTTGTTAGGGACTCAATGAAGGCATTGAATGAAGGCATCTTCCATCCAGGGGTTGTGAGCCTCCCCGCACAGAATGTAGAGACAAAAACTGAATAATCAGCTCCAAGTTTGGAGAGTATGGTGAGGATGAGCTGATCATCCTCCTTCTCCACTTTACATTGATTCAATAGTAAGACAGTGTGCTTGAACTTTGTGAAAAATTCATTCAAGGTCTCGAATTTGGAAGGCTGGAGAGACATCAACTCATTCTCAAGCTAGTATACTCTCAAATCATCATGCTTTCCATACAGGGTTTCCAATTTGTCCCAGATTTCCTTTGGAGTCTTCAATCCCGAGAGATGGAAAAGAAGATCCCAGGGAACAGAGAGGCACAAGAATCCGAATGCTTCATCTTTCTTGTTCAAGAATCTAGCTTTGTCTGTCATAGAAGCAGGCTCTTCTTCAGTGTCCATAGTGACCCTATAGATTCCTTTGGCATGTAGCTGGATCTCCATGTCTCCTTTCCATGAGTGGAAATTGAACGGAGTAAAGATTTCTACAGAAGAAGCCATCTAAAACTGCTGGAGCGAATGCTTTCACATGTTAAAAACCTGCAAATCACAACAAAAGGGGCACCATAAGGTCGGACAGCCTGCACATTTTAGGCTTTCATCACACCCAACATAATTGATCAAGCAAGCTTGATCAATAATTTCCTTACTTGGGGTATTAAGTGGTAAGCCTTGGCTTTTGGTGCAGTGTTGGATTTTTGAGCTTTGCTCAAATTTTCATGCAATATCTGTCAAAAACCTTGTTTTTTAGAGATCTGAGCTTCGTCCCGCCGTGAGATCTGATACCATATTAATTTGTCACAGTGGTCTAGGAACTAGAAACACAGTCTCACAAAGAATTTAGACAAATATGCATAAAATTGGCAAAATGGTGTTGCAATGGAAGTAACAGCTCTGTATAATCAAATGAAAGAATGATGGTACAATACCATGATCATGCCAGATGCATGAATTCCAAGACAATTCGAATTCCCAAGGAGGTCATTCGAATTGAATGAGTGAGTCTAGCTTAACTGGATGTAAGCCACAGTGAACACTCAAGTTAACCACTAATCAAAACCCTATTTGACTCAACTGAGCCCTAATTAAAGTCAGAGAGCAATAAATGACTGAGTCTAACTGAAAGTAGCTCAGACACATGTCACTGCAATCCAACCAACAAGTGGTAGCGCATCAATGACTCCAATGAACCCCGATGAGGTTAACTGAAGTGTAACTGACCATCAGAAGTGGTTGGAGGCACCCCTGTTGACTCCAGTTCATTAAATAATCATTAAATAATCAATTTAATGAAGGGAGGCGCCTTCACTGCTCTGTTTAACTGATTGTAACCATCAGTTAGCAATAAAGTGCATTTATGACACTCAGATCACCCCCGGAGTGCTCCAGTTAGCCTCCCCGAATGAAGGAGAAGGCTTAGTTAGCCTCCTTGACTGAAGGTAGGCGTGGGTGTGCTCATGTTGATGTCATACATTGCTCCTCTGATGTCAATTAAGTCAATAAAACTTAGGATAGTGGTTTAACCATGGCCAAATTGACCAAAATGAGTGTGTATGGTGGTAAATGTCTCCAACAAGATTTACTGTAAAGGTGAATGAATTTTAATATTATTATTTAGTTAATGAATTAATATTTTTTTTTAAGACAGTTCCGATAAAAGTTTTTAAGAAGATTAATAATTGTAATTTATTATTTTAGTTTTACTTACTATTTGTGAATGTAAATGACAACTTTCCTTATTTCCCATTAACCAGTTATAAATATGTTTGCTCTTTTTTAATAAAACCTAAGCGAATTTCAAAAGCTTGATTTTATCTCCATTATTTTAAAATACAATTTATTTAATATTATAACAAACTACTTACTGCAATTTGATTAACATTTCAATAAAGCTCAAACATGGAATTTAATATTATACCACTCAAGGAGACAACTATAGATGAGCAATAATCGAGATTTTGAATTAAGGATGAATAATTGTCCTCAAATGATGATGAGGTTGGACGGTTGTATCTCCCTACAATGCATCAAACCATGAGCCACTCTTTAAAATTGTACAGTGCATCAAACCATGAGCCACTCTTTAAAATTGGGTCGGACATTGAACGTTGCATCCTCCGTAAGCAGTGTTATTTTCACTCACAAATAATGACAAGTGTTTTTTACATTTTAAAGGAATTTCTATAATAGGATTTATTGTTATCTTATATAATTGGATATCAATATTGTATTGAGAGGATTTAAATTCATTTTGAATTAAAAACAATAATTTTCACAAACTTTAATAGTTACATTTTTTTTAACTATTACTATTTTATTTTATAAATTTGTGATTCTTATTTCTAATCTTAAATTCTTTTATATATATAATGAATTTAAATACATATGTTTGAGGCTTGTTTCTATGGTCTTTATTTATTTAATAAAAAAAATTTTGCATAAACTTTTATTTATAAAGTTTAATTTTCACGAACTTTAAATCATATCTGAATTTATATATTTAATAATTTATATTTTTAATATATTATTTTATTTTATTTTAAAATGTAAATTTTATTTGAATTATTTCTTCAATTATAATTATATTAAAAAATATCTACATACATATATTTAATTTTAATGGTATGTTAAGTATTTCTTAATTTTTTTATTTTATTAAATTTATGATTTCAAAAAATTGATTCAATTTTAGACATTAAAATCAACTTAAATATTAAATAAATATTTAATTTTTTTTATTAAATTTATTATATATATATATATATATATATATATATATATATATAACTTAAATATATTATATTTAAATAATTTTTTCTCATTATTTGTAATATGACAAGTTTAAAAGAGTATTATTTCAATTAAAAGGTATTATGGATTTAAAATATTTTATTTTAAAATTTGGTTGATAATTAAATATTTAGGTATTCGTTGATATATTAGTTTAAGATGAAAACATTTATAAACTTAATTCTTAAATTGGTAGTGACGCATATTTTCCTATCCACAAATGCAAGCGACAAGAGTTCTTCTATTCACAAATACAAGTAAACCTATTTTGGATCATTAATTTCAAGGTCTTACTCTATAACTAATTAAGGAAGTAGTTTTCTACATTTTATTATTATTTATTTGTCATTTTTTTTTCAACTATTTTTTTATTAAACTTTTCTTAAGAGGTATGTATCATGCAGCTTTGTTACTAACCTAACATAGAAATATAAGAAACATAGTTACAACAAGTAATAAATAACACATCAACATAAAAGCAACAAGTAATTTCACATAGAAAAATAAACAACATAACAACAAATAATGTCACATCAAAAAATAAGCAACATAGCAACAAATAATACATTGTTGCAAGTCTTTAATGTTTCATAATTACTTCAACTTTCAACTTATATACAATATAGCATTAAAATATTTCTAAATCACAGATATAAGCAGTCTTGCTGCTATTTCACTTGTTCTTGTATTGTGATTGATAAAACAAATGTTTTTGAAAAATAATATATTTACATAATAATTAAGAAAAAATAAATTATTATTATTAATTTAAATTAATCAATTTAAAATTCCTTTGTATTCTTGTATTGTGATCGATAAAACTTTTTGTAAAATATTATATATATATATAAATATAATAATTAAGATAAAATTTATTATTATTATTAATTTTTTTTGGTTGTTTATATGAAGATAAAGTTTTTAGAAAATAATTTATTATATATAAATATAAATAATAATAAAAAAACAAAAAAAACTATTTCAACAAAGAAATGTAAGATAGGAAAATAGGAGATAAAAGGTAATATAATAATTAAAAGGAAAATTGTTTTTATTTTTTGAAAAAGTATAGGTAGTATTTAAAAGAATATTTATATGAGGCTCGTCATTGTAAACTTCTTTTTATTATTTATTTATTTTACATATTATTATATTTTTATTTTACATATTATTTAGTATTATGATTTGGTGTTAGCAATTATTAAAAAATTGCACCTTGTTAGTTGAGAAAATTTGGCACTCCTAAAAGTTCTAGAAGGATGAGACATTGAAAATCTGAAACATTTTAATAAAACTTTATGTATGAAAAGCTTTTGGTGTGGCCTGGTTTAGAAGCTATGCTAAATTCTTAGTTAATGTCTTTTCCATATGGAATGGGTTTCTTAATGTTTTTTCCTGGATCAAAAGATGGATACCCTGTAAAGTTGGAAAGGGGGCCACGATCTTAGTGGGAATTGATAATTTTATTGGAGGAGAAAACTATTTACCATCTCCTGTGCTATTAGATTACTTGGTAGAGTTTGGTTTTATATCATTAAATTAGGTTAGAAGACCTGGTTGGTTAAGGCACTCTAGCTCCTATTGGTTGCTAGCAAAGGATTTGGTAATGTATGGGAAATGGGTTGTGGAATGGGTTGCATATATAAATGCCTTCAATAGAACTGGAATAGGCTTAATGATAATGAATATATGCTTGTCTGGAGCTTGAATAAATCTTCTGGATAGATAACTGCAAAAGGAAGCACACAATCTTATTATTATGCATCACTGTACTAAAGAGACTAAATGGTGGACTGTTAAGTTGTGGAAGTGGCATATTCCCTTAAAGCTAAAATGATTTTTTTAGTTATGCTTAGAAAAATGTTTACTTACTTGGGATAATTTGATGAGAAGGGGTTGAAATGGCCTAGGTAGATGTAGTCTATGCAAACAAGAGAGTGAATCGGTCAATGACCTTTTTCTTCTTTGCAAATTCACCAGTCCCGTATGGCGAGATATTTATGTTAGAGTTTTCACTTTAATTCAATTTGATTAGAATATTTAACTGAAAGAATAACAAGCACTACAAAACACAAGAGACATAAGAATTTCCTCGGGAATACCATAAAGGAGAAAACCCTGCAAACTTCTTTCGAATAGTCTCGTCACTAAGTACAATGTCAAACCAAGATGGAATACCCATAGAAATATATCTTCAGAAACTTTTTCTTCTTCTAGCACTAGCGCACTTGTCTCTCTCTCTATCTAGCGAACTTGTGTGAGTAGGTGCATTAGAGGAAATTTCAACTCAAAATGAGCCTCCTAAAAAAAAAAAAAATAATAATATTTATTAATTTTGGAGGAAGAAAACAAAAAAACTACTTTGTTTGTTCGTATTTTCGACATATCTCCCTGTGATTTTACTCAAATTTAGATCGGGAGAGCTCATTGGATGCGAAATTAAATTCCTCATCCAACGAGTACCCACTTGACATACTTTTGACGAACCTCACTACCCCAAAAACAATAAATACTTGAAAAAATGTGATGATGACCATACTTTTGACTGACCCCGCTACCCCAAAAACAAGAAATACCTAAAAAAACGTGATGATGATGATCATCACATTTTTCAGGTATTTCTTGTTTTTGGAGTAGCAGAGTCCATCAAAATTATGCTGAGTGGGTACTCATTGGATGCGGAATTTAATTTCACATCCAGGGAGCTCTCCTGCTTGAAATTTGAGTAAAAACACAGGGAGATATGTCGAAAATATGAACAAAAAAGTAGTTTTTTTATGATACATATCCCCAAATTTATATTAAAAAATTGTTTAATACCTATACGGTATTTCAAATTTAAAGCAATTTCATTGGCTAACACATGATGACATGGAATTTGAATTAGTGTTAAAAGCCCCATTTTGAGTTGAAATTTCTTGTGTCTAAATGAGAGAGCGTGCCTCCCTATTTATATTCTTCAGTTGTGTGACTCACTTACCTAACTAGGTCGGCCAGTTTATCTAATTGAGGCTGACCTACTTAGGAAGACTCAAAGTATATTTTATATAATACTTCTTCTGGGGACTATTGCCCTAACTTACAACAAAGATTTTACCTTGATATTCTGGCATGGACAAATAGAATAATAACATCCCCAAACAAAGGAAAAACATCTTCGACACAGGTACAAGAAAATACAATAATAATATATACTAGACTATCTTCTGAAGTTACATTTCCAACAACACTCCCTCTTAATTAGGAAAGTATTCTCTTGACCCGACCATTGTCACAACTGGACACAGTCTCAAAACATCATCTCTGGATCATCACTAGATAATCATTGTTGGATCATCATCTCTAGATCATCATCTCTGGATCATCATTATTGGATCATCATCTCTGGATCATCACTATATCATCATATTTGGATCATCATTGTTGGATCATCATCTCTAGATCATCATCACTACTGCATCAATTCTCATCTTGTTGAACATTGACTAGTGACATCTTTCGAATCTATCCATCCTCAGAAGTTTATAAAAAATGAACCCTATTTCATGTTGGATGTAGGCCTAGCTCACATCTAGGTATTCATCACATCCACGAGTAAGCCATCATGTAGATATAGCCCAGGACCATACATTACATTGCCACAACAATCACCTTGTCTCCTACCGTCATCTCATTGTATCCAAACCATCTCATCATCACACACGGAGAGCATCCCAGATGCACACCTCATGTCCAACAGACCACCTGCATCTACCAACACGAGAGCACATCCAGGAATACCCTAGGTGCATTATCTGTGTCTTCCACCATGCGAGAACATCCTGGGAGCACCCAATATGCATTACGTCTCGCAATGGTAATCCCACATCTACCAACATGGGAGCACAACCAGGAGCACCCCAAATGCATTACGTCCCAAGGACCACCTGTGTCTTCAACCATGCAAGAACTAGCCTAGGCACACACCAAGTGTCTTTGTGATCGATGGTCTTCTCCTCATCTCCATATTGGGAGCACAATAAGGAGCACCCTAGGTGGATTACGTCCCAAGGACCAACTACATCTTTGACCATGTGAAAGCTCACTCTAATGCATCCATGTCTTCTGGTCTGTCATCATGATCTCTAGCATGGGAGTACAACCAGGAATACCCCAAGTGAATTACATCCCAAGGACCACCTGCGTCTTCTACCATGCGAGAACTCATCACTCCCACTTTCTAGGGACCTCGATTTGGATGACACCAAGCTTCTCTTTGAAGTATTTTAACTTCACTTTGGCTAACAACTTGGTCAACGCATCGAATGTCTACTCGTCTATCACCACATACTAGAGTTTCATTGCTCCCCTTTATATCATATCCTGGATATAGTGATACTTGATCTCAATATGCTTTGAATGGTCATGGAACTTTGGGTTCTTTGACAACTTCATGCAACTATGGTTGTCGCAAAAAGATACAAGTCGCCTCTAACTCGAGATCAAACAAATATGACAGTAGCTTCCAAATCCATACTGCCTCACAACTAGTCAAACAAGCTGCAACGTACTCTGCTTCGACTATACTCAAAGCATGATTGCTTCCTGCTAAACTATGAGATCATATCAGATCCCAAACTAAAGAAACATCTCGAAGTGCTCTTCCTATCAATGGTGTTTCCTGCCCAATCTGAATCAACATAATCGTGCAAGTTAATCTTCTGATTCACTTCATACTTGATCCCATACTTAACCGTACCCTTCAGTTACCTAAATATATGCTTTGCAACAATCAAGTGAACATGTCTTGGATTTGTCAGAAACTGGATCAGGGTGTTCACAACAAAGCATATGTATGGCCTCGTGTGTAACATACTAATGATTAAATAAATTATTAGTTATGTTTTAAACCTTAAATTTTTATTTATTTATTCTTCTTTTTGTTTTTTTTTTAACTTAAAAGAATTCCAAGGTTCACCTACCTTTGGTTTCAGAATTTAAACCCTTAGTTCAAGGAGTTTTTCAAGAGAACGTGTAAAATTTAATGCCTTAATCGCTAGATGACTCCTCAAAACGGGATTTAGCAAAGTTAACAATAAGAGTTACTTAGCTTCGCAGCTAACGCTTATTCAAAAATTCAAGCGCCATCTATACCTTGCTCATGCATCTAAGGAAACTCGATAAGGAGCACACCTAATAAAGAATTATCTTAGGAAAAGGGGGAATTCCAAACCTAGCTTTCAAACTATGATCGAAACTATAATGTCCGAGATTTAAATGGGAAGGTATAACATTTCAAATTGTTAATGGATTACAGCTGGATGGTAAGTACACTAGGGTTAAATTTGGGTCCGATTTTATTCCTCGAACCATTATGTCGAAAGCGAACCATGCCGAGCCAGTGGGTAGCTAAACTGTTCTATAACACTACTATCAGTAGTGATACATCCACTCACGGAAAATGCGAAGATGAAGGTGAGGTTTGGATGAGCTTTCAGTCATGGTTGTTTAAGCTTAATGCTTGAACTTATTAGCAGTTACAGTCGTCATCTCTTGGATCCATCGTCGGGGTTACACATGCCTGCACCGGATTTCTATACTCGACTGCAAACATAGTTTATAGGTCACATACCTATTGCATCATCACTAGTCTTCAGGTAATTTACTCATTTGTTTCCTTTGATAGATGTTACCATTATTTGTGTTTTTTAGTTTACTCAGTTATATATTTATTAATTGATTGATAAATATTTTGTTTGTAGGTTTGGCCGTGAAGGGATTTGACCCTCGTCTTGACCTATAAGTGTTATGTTAAACTTTCGGCTCCTTCCTCAATCTCAAATTTTGAAGGAAAATTTGTGGGTTATTTCAAGGCCAGTTTTGTCTACGCGCTTCGTTGAGGGTGACTATTAAGCGTGACCCTGGTGCTTGATTTTGTTGGTCATTAACGTGAGGTACTTGCGGCTAAGGTTTTAAGTTCTAAATCCATTCTACTTATCTTTATTCTTTATTGTATTTTCCATAATTTTTTACTTCAGTTTTTAAATGCCATTGGGTGCAATTATAATTGGGTTCTTGGTTTAAAATTTGAGGTTATAAACCCTAACTCAGATATGAAGTCAATACTATTTTTTTTAATTTCTTTCAAAGGATTGCGTTGGAAAATGGTTTAGCGATTTATAAACGTATTTTTCTATTGTTATGTTTATTTTATATCCTGGTTCTAAATATGCTTTCGACTGATACCACAAGTCTTGAAGAGTTCGAATGATTTGAACACCTATCTCTTTTATGTTATTTGCGTATTTAAAGTTGATTTAACTGAATGGATTATTAGGGTTTCTCCGTTCAAAGAATCTGAACTTCTGCCTCTGTTTTGTTTTCCGTGTATTTAAAGTTTATTTAACTGAATGGATTGTTAGGGTTTCTGCCATACTCATTTTGTTGTTATTATTAACTTCTGTTTGATAGATAAGGAAAGAATAGACAGATTTTTCCTGTGATTATTCCTTTGAGTTACTGAACCCTATTCTTCAGTTTTGTTACGACACAGTAAGGAGAGTTTTCATAAAAGATAAAGGATTCTTGGTACAAAGATATTACTAAGTTATTCCTATTTACTTCTACTATTCATAACCATATAAACGATAATACTAAAAGGATTAATTTCCCATAACCATATATGTGATTGTAATTAGAACATACATAATAATAGTAACAAGATTAACTTCCAATAAACATATATGTGGCTGTAATTAAAACATAAACAATAATAGTAAAAGGATTAACTTCCAATAAACATATTTGTGACTATAAATAAAACAAGAACTAGTTTTCAGAAGACATATCTACATAATCTAGAAATTGTAGTGTTAACAGCTATACACCATCCTGCCATTGGAACCTCGAAGCGAGTAAGATTGTTTGGTTCCACCCATTTTCCAAGACCCTTAGTTTTAAAATTGTTCTCTTGTGGCTTCAAGTTACCACCAGTAACTAAAGAGAGTAAATTATTCCATAACCTAGAATTCTCTTATGCTCAATGACGGTTCTAGTACAAAGCCTAACATCTCCAAGATGTTCTATGGAAGCTTGGTGCTATTTCATGGATACATTCCATAGAGTCTTCACCTCTTGTTATCTCTGGAAGCTCTCTCTTTTATTTGTTTCTTTCTCTATAAAACTTCTTCGTGCCTCTTCCCTTTTCCTAGGACTTTTATAGAAAAATAACTAACTCTCCTTAATACTGGCCACTTGTCTTCGTAAAAAATGTTGAGGATCTAGTAACTGTTTTTAAACCCAATTTTTTGTCAATTAATTGTATAGCTGTTAAAACTCTCAATTTCAACTTATATTCACATTAAATTTAGCTTACTTGTTTCATTATACGTAAATAACAATAGTGACATCAAAGTAACGAGGGGGTATTACAATCCTCCCCTCCTAAAAACTTTGCACCATACTCAGTGCTTAATCAGTATTACTATAGTCTTGAAATAAAGCAGGAAAATTTTGTCTAATAATCTATTCTCTTTCCCAAGTAGCTTCTTCCACTGAATAATGTTTCCATTGTACTTTAACTTGTACAATAATCTGCTTCTAAAGCTGATTTTCTCTCTTATCGAGAATGCACATTGGTTATGTGTGGAAATTTTCCCCTGGTTCCACCTGTACATTATTCTAGTTAATAATATGATATTGATCAGCAACATATTTTTTTAATAAAGAAATATGGAAAAAATCATGAATTCTTATATAAGGAGGTAATGCCAATTGATAAGCTATAGGCTCTATTCTAGCCAAAATTTCAAAGATCCCACATATCTGGGTGCCAGTTTTGCATAAATTCCTATTCTTAGCTTGCTTTTATTTGGTTTGACTCTCATGAATACATGTTCTCCTACTTTATATTCTTTAGTTGTTCGCTTCTTTTCCGCATAACTCTTTTGTATTTCTTGTGCCATTTTCAAGTTTTGTTTTATCTATCGTACCATTTCCCCCATCTGTGCTAACATATCTAGCCCTAAAGCCAATATATCCTCTAAATTTCCCCAACTTAAAGGTACTTTACACCTCCTACCATACAACACCTCAAAGGGACTCATTTTGAGGGATGTTTAATAATTATTGTTATATGTGAATTCCACCAAATGAATATAATCCTTCCATTTACCAGGTTGATTCATCATATACATTATCAACATGTCCTACAAAATTGATTCACTTGCTCTGTCTTTCCATATGTTTGCGGATGATAGGTTGTTCTGAATTTCAATTTTGTATCCATACCCTTAAATAGTGACATCCAAAATCTTGAAGTCAATTTGGCATCACAATCTGTGATAAGTATTTTTGGTATTCCATGTAGTCTAAAAATTTATTTCATGAATATATCAACAATATTGATAGCTTGATAAATTGACTTTACATGTATGAAATGGGTTGCTTAATTTATACACTACAACCCTAATGCACTCATTTTGCTTCTTTGTTTTCGGTAACCCTGTAATAAAATCTATAGTTATAGTTTCCTATTTCCATTCTGGTATGGGTATAGGATGTAATAACCCATGTGGGTGTTGGTGAATGGATTTAACCTGTTGACAGGTGAAACATTGGGCCACATATTCACCTTCTTCTCTTTTCATGTTTGGCCAATAAAAATATTTCTTTAAATTTGTTATAAATTTCTGATATCCAGGGTGCCCTGCATACAGGTTATCATGTAATTCTTTAAAGACGATCTGATTTATATTATATTGGTTAGGTACCTAAATTCTATTTTTGAAACATAGGAACCCTTTTGCATCAATCTGATACAGACTTTATTCCGTTCCAAAAATTTTCTGGTTACATTTTTCCATCCAATTCCTATATTGCTCATCATTAGTTGATCCTTCCTTCAACAAAGTTTTGAATTTAGATTGATAATTGCTAATTAGCACCGAATGGATTTTGTGTTGTTGTCGGCTTAGTGCATCTACTACTATGTTTTCCTTCCCTTTTATGTGTTTAATTTCAAAATCATTCTCAACCAGGAACACAAGCCACCTGCTTGGCGAGCATTCAATGTTTTTTTATCAAATAAATAGTTTAACCCAATGTTGTCTGTTAGTAACATAAATTTATTTCCTACCAAATAATGTTGTAAGATCTTAAGGTAATGAATGATAGATTCCAATTCCATATCATGTACTACATATATTTTCTCATGTTCCTTTAGTTTCCTGGATTCATAACAAATTACATGACCTTCTTGAGTTAAAACCCCTCCCAACCCTTCTTTACTCGCATCAATGCATACCACAAAGTTTTTATTTGGATCAACAATTTTTAATATTGGTGATGTTGTCAATAAATATTTTAATTTATCAAAACTATCTTGACATTGTTGGCTCCAGATAAATCGAACGCTTTTCTTTTGTAGAGTTATTATAGGGTAATATATTCTGGAAAAGTTTTCTATGAATCGATGGTAATATCCTATTAACTCCATAAAATATATTATATCATGTACATCTTTTGGTGCAGGCCATTCCAATATAGCCTTGATTTTAGCAGGATCAATTTCTATTCCCTTCTCCGAGGTAACATGTCCTAAGTACTGCACTTCCTTTTTATAAAAATCACATTTACTGAATTTTGCGTATAACTGGTGTTATTTTAAAGTTTCCAAAACCTTACTTAGGTGCTCTTTATGCTATGACTCATTATTTGAATATACTAGAATATCATTAATAAATACTAACACAAATTTATCCAAAAATTTACCTAGCACATTATTCATCATATTCATAAATGTTGCAGGGGCATTTGTTAAACCGAATGGAATTACCACAAATTCACAGTGTCTGTATCTTGTTCAAAATGTAGTTTTATGGATATATTAATCCTTGACCCGTACCTGATGGTATCCTGACCTGAGATCAATTTTTGAAAATATTTTTGCTCCACCGATCTGATCAAACAGATCATCTATTCTTGGTAAAGGATATTTATTTTTAACCTTCATCTTATTTAATTGTTGGTAATCTATGCACATTCTTAAATTTCCATCCTTCTTTTTTATGAACAACATGGGTGATCCCCATGGCAATACACTAGGCCGAATATATCCCTTGTCCTGTAATTCCTGTATTTCCATTCTTAATTCTGTTAGTTCCGGGGTAGTAATACGATAGGGAGCTTGTGATACCGTTGTTGAACCTGACATTAGATCTATGGTGAAATATAAATCTCATTTAGGTGGTAATCCAGGTATCTCCTCAGGAAATACATCCTGAAATTGCTTTAAAATAGGAAATTGTTCTAGCACTATTTTTTACTTTTCGGGCTCAATTTCTTGAAGTTTGATGGCATAAAGTTGACACCCTTTTCCAATACATTTTTTTAATTGTACTGCAGATAAATTCCCTTTACTGTATGATATTTACCTTCTTCATCCATGCGGTCAAAAAAATTATGTAAACAATCGATAGTGGCTTTATGGGATTCTAACTCATCCATACCTATCATAATGTCATACAATCCTAGAGGAAGTATGTTTAGATTAACTGTGGTATCCATTCCATTAAAACTTAATCTGCAATCTTTAACTAGTTTTGTAACCTTCCTTTTCATTCTAGTCATCAGTTGTACCAACCATGCATTTTTTTGTTTTTCCTTACTAAGTTAAAATTTTTCGAGTACTCTTGGTGCAATATAACTTAAACTAGGTCCCGAATCAATAAGTATATAAACATATGTATTTGATATTTTACCTTCTACTTCCAATATAGTGGATTGATGATTTGCCTACATGTCCTCCAAAGAAGCATTAATTCGAGGTATATTCTCGGTTATGTCATTGACAGTAGAAGCTTCCTGTAGCATGCTTATGGGAGCCATTATCTTGTTGGGATTGTGAGGACAATTTGTGTACAGATGAGGTCCATTACAACCCCAACATTTAGTATCTTTCATGTTGTTATTCCACCCACCAATGGAAGTTCCAGTACCCTTCATACCATTGTTGGTAGTTGTACCCGGTTTGTTGAAATTATTATCAGTATGACTTTGTATTCCTTTCATAAAAGGAGAAGGCACTAGTACAAAATGAGAAATTAATGACTAAAAAAATGACTAAAATTAGGCTATAAATGACTATTTTTGAGTTGGTGACTAATAGTAGCTAATTTCCACTATCTTATAGCTTGACTAACTTAGTCATATTTCAATTAGTCATTAATAGCTTGATTTATTAGTCATTGATAGTCAGTGATTTAGTCATTGATTTAGTCATTGATAGTCACAGATTTAGTCACAGATTTAGTCATTGATTGCAACAATTAATGACCAAATATACAACTAAATAAATGACTAGATGATAACATGTTAATGACTAAGCTAAATACGACTAAGATACAGGAAATTAGCTACTAATAGTCGTATATATGCGAATTTAGTCGTTTTTGTAGTCTCAAAATTATGATAGGGAACGGAATAATCGAACCACCAACCTCTTGACTATAATTAGGAAGGTTCTCTACCATTGAGCTAGAAAGGCTTCAAGAAGTTATTATTGCTTGACAATGATGATATTCAAACAAATTTTGCATCATTCAAGCATACAAAATAATGATTATCAAGTTATTAAGTTTGGAATTGAGTCAACACAATTACAGACTTGAAAAATGACAATTTTTACATACCAAAGCATGTGTTGCACTTCAAACCTTGGGCTTGAAAGCTTTGAATCCAAGGCAGAAGGAGCTAAATGTGTTATCGTACAAAGAGTTTCTGCAGCATTATTATGTACTTCAGGGAATTCTGCTTTGCAATATATCCAACAAACTAAATTAGGGAACATACTTGAACCTCTTAACCCAAAAAATATATTAATAGCAAACTAAATCACAAACATAACAGAGAATCTGATATTTGAATGACCGGAAAGAAAGAAATAATGATTCAATTATTGTCTACTAGAATCTAAAACAGAGTTAATGGGACTATTAAGCACATCACTATAATCCATCTATATACACACGGAAGACTCCAATGATATAGCGCCTAGAACATATACACTTGTTTCCTTCTGGAGGAAGGACCTAAGAATACAAGACCAGCTACACTCATCCAACATACTTACAGGTGAACTCAACTTGTCTACAATCATTTCAAGCAAGTCAGTATCAACTAATCATCTGCTCCAACCATAGGAATTAAAGTTGTATATAAAATGAAGATGATAATTAGACACATATTTTGAACCAAAATTGGAATGCCTGCTCAGATAATAAAATAAAGAAGTAAACATGAACATTTGCAACAGAATATGACAACATTATAATTTGTAGCAAACTAAATAAACAGGGATATTGCAACAAACTATTGAATAAATGTGCAAAATATCACAATAGAAAGATGTATGCTAGATAGAAACATACAAACTACATAATTATTACTATTACAACTTACCAATAACTAGTATTTATGATAAACTAATTCCTGAGAGCTATGTACAATTTTCCCTATCTATCATATCCATTCATGTTACCAAAGAGAACGAAATACCTATGTGATGGATGTGATACCAATTAAGTCAACCAATTTATGGAATATCTCTTAGCGTGCCTGAATATATGAGAAAGTATCATTATATGAAATAAAGCAAAGTAAAAGTCAAATAAGGTAAGCAAACCTTGCCATTCATAAAACAATCTATCAGTGACAATATAAAAATACGTTAAAGAAAAAGGTTTCAGAATGAGTGCTGCAAAATATAAGATACCATATCAGCCAATTCTAGAAAATGAAACATATTTTTATAGAAGTATGAAGGATACCAAATAAGCAATCAATTTTGTAACATTTAATAATAATAAAATCACTGCACTAATCCCCCAAATAAAACACAAAATATGAAAAAGACACTAAATATTTAGACAATTTCATAATAGTTTAAACTGATGTATATAAATGCATAAATGTTTCTAAGACTTCCTAATTAAAAAATCCCCCCTTAAGGGTTTTCTTAAACCTTGTGGAACTTGAAAATGTTTCTTGGATCCTTGATTGGTTTTAGTAGTGTTAATAAATTTTACATTAGTAATAAGCCAATGATAGACCATGAGCGATCAATGTCCTCATGGAGCAGTACTGTAACTCGGCTGTTTCTTGTCCCCACCATATGATTTGATTGTTTTGTAATTCCACATACAAATTTCTGCATTGTTCAACTCCAAGCAATGTGTTTATTAAGTAATTTTTGTAACAAGTTCTTAATGTTCATTTATTTTAATCAAGATGGTTGAGCAAAATGAAAAGATATAATGCATGATAGATTGGTGATCAAAATATAGGCAGTTAGGGTTAGTCCAATCCTTTTCCATCATTTACTCTACACCCTTTTCCTAACTTCTAACAATTCAAATGAGATAAGTGCCAACACTTCTAGCTCAAGACCAAATTTTGAAAGGAAAATACTTTTTCCACTCAATAATTGAAGTATAAAACTTACCCTTGAAAGTTTAGCGAAAAAGCCACATTTTCAACCCAAAACCCTAATGTTAGTTCACTTGTATTAAGCTAAAAAACTGACAACAAATGGCGAGGGGAAACATGACCAATCAAAAATAGAAAGGGGAAGATTGGTGTGGCTAATGTTTAGTGATTATCTACTCAACCAAATTCCATTTGTTTCTTTACGTTGTTATGTTTATGGATAGTATGACCTAGACACACTATGAGTGGGTGAATTGACTACGACCAGCCCACACCTTTTCAGTTTTGCAGCTTCCCTATCGAGGCTGCATTTGCAGCCCTCTTTTTTGTATTCAAGCCTTGTATATATTGTTTTTACTAATAGTTAAAAGGATGTGTTATTCAAAACAAACAAAAAAGAACAAAATGTTAAACATAGTAGATGCATAGACACTATATGAAGACCAAAATTGATGTATATCACACAAGTTGAAAAGAAAATGGTCTCTTAGCCATGATATGTCATCGAAGAGGAGCATGCAATTCTCTAAGATTACAATACAAAAGAATAAGCAATATAAGATTATAGAATCTTGATCTCATTAAGTCACACAATGTTGGCCTCTTCTCTCTTTCTGTCTCGACCCACGGGTCAAAAACAACACAATACCAACAAGTCACCACAAGACATCGGACAAACAGAGCAAGCTCAGTCGAAAACACCCGCGAGGTAGGCATAGTCTAACCCAAGATATCTTAATGGGTAACTTCCAAAACCATGTTTTCGTAGTTTGAAATGGATTATAGTCCCTTGGAGTGCAGACAAGGAGCTCGATAAAGGCGATAGGATGATGGAGTTTGTCACTGCACAACTGTGCACAACTGTATGTCAGCGTGCGCACGACAAAACCCTGTCCTTAACCTCAACAACTAGCACAAATTGTGTGACACAGCTGATTCCTTGCACTTGACAGATAGTGCACGGCTTATATTTTAACTTAGCATTTTAACCATGAACTCATACATAACATTCCAGTAATGCTTTAAACATTCATTAATTCATTGATTAATAAGATGTCGCCATACATTCAACAGTAGCTCATCAATATACATTAAGAAACAACTTGAAATTCACATAAACATTCAACATGAGTTAATCATTCAACATAGGAAATAACATGGAAACCCATCTAGGAAAAACCACCAAGGTGCTCTTCATCTGTCATGAGAAATTGTATAGCACCTTGTAGTCTGCGATCTATAGACTGTTATTAAGATATGTCTTTCTGAATCAATATTCTTGCTCTCATATTTCTCTTTGGTTTATTCTTCTATCTACTCCTACTGATTCGTACACAGCCTGGATCAACTCTTCTACCTCTACTATCTACCTCAACCTATTTCTTCAATTCTGCTACGATCCGTGCCAACTGGGAAACCTTAGCTGCTGAATATTCATATTGTTGGCCATCTTTAGGTGGGAATTCTATGACCACGCCCGTAATGGCTTTAGCTAGTGTAACACGACTCTGTTCGTGCGTGTGGATTTCTTACTCCTCTTTCAGGAGGGCCTTGCATTGCTTGGCCTTCCTTTTCTATTTTGTTTCCTGTTAGGCAACCGCCTTCTCCATCAGTCATATTTCCATCACGGCTGCCCGCTGTATCTCATAGAATTCACCCAATGAAATATTGAAGAAGTAGATATGCAACGTGGTAAACTATTTGACCACATCATCAAATGCACCTGTCGTCGTTCCTGTTTCCAGTGCGTCCCCATGGATCTGTACTTTGATCAGCGACACTAGTTTTGGTGTTACAAGATGAATGTTGGGATCCACGCCATATGTCTTGGCCTCAACAGTATTTTTAACATCATTGATGGTGTCGATGAGCTTATTGAGGTGCTCGACAACTTGACCAGCCACATTTGCTTGCTGTGTGTTCAAAACCTCAAGGATTTTCTTGGTGACCTCGGCTACATCATTTTCCAGTTCTTGAGCATCGTCCTCGGTTAGTGTGTTTTTATTAGCTGATCTATCGGCTTTTCTCTTCTTGTGCGATAGCACACACTGTTGTTGTTTTTCTTTCCGACGATCATGGGTCTCATCATCAGTAGGTGTCTGCTCTTCGTCACTTTGATGGGAGCCACCATCAGCACTATTATCATGTTTTTCCTCCTGCGACTGATTGTCTTGACCGTCGCCTCCATTATTTCCTTGGCCATTTCCTTTTCCAACTCCAACATCACCGCTCGTGCTAGCATTTGCACCTTGGTTAGATGGTGGGTCTTCTTGGTTTTTCTCTTCAGGCAGCGGCTCTGCCAGTGGGCCACGCCATTCCTTCGGCCACTCCTTAACAATGGAATCCACTTCATCGTCATCAATAATGAACCCTACCTGGTGTGCTTGCTTGGTCAGGTCCTTCTTTGGTTCCAAAATCATGTTATGTGCACCTGCCTGAAAATTTATAAAACAAGCATACCTATGCACCGTCGTCGCTTGGAATCTGTGGGATATTCTGATAACATTGTGTAGCGTCTTGGCATGCAGAAATAACTTGATGTTACTGTCCTTCTGGTGGATATTATTTTTCTTATCCTCCCACAGGTTCTGGTACTTTGTTCGAGGGAAAGGTAGTGGGACATCCATTTGTATATAATCTGGCGGGTTGGTCCACAAGGTGAACAAGATCAGGATGAGCAGCCATGATTAGTAAAATTTGTACTTGGGATCCTCCTAGGCCTGCACTGTGTTATAGATAGTTTGTTCAATAGGAATTGTGACCAATTAAAAGTCACACCCTGTGTGCATTGCTCTGCAATCTCTACTACTGCAGCGGTGCATTCACTTGGCCACATCATGTGCAACATCTTGCACGGAAGGATCCTTGCGGTGAACCTTACAGCGGCATCTTCGATGAGAGGAATCGACAATCCCCTACCCATGTGTTGAAGCTTATACTTCATTTTCATCTTAGCAATATCCTTGCCTTGGCGCAAACACGGCACGAGGTCTTCTCTTGACTTTGGCAGTCCTGTGATTGACGAGATAAGCTTGATGTCAACCGGGTATGGTCGGTTGAGCCATAGGAATCCTCTATGGAAATGGACCAAGAGCTGTTTCACATATGTGTTGGCCTATAGACTATGGTCAAAATGGGGCATGAATAGCAAGTTTATCAATCCTTCCTGGTCAACACCAGTAGTCCACTTCATTGGTTTAAGAACCTCAGGCCCAGCTGGCCTGGTTTGAATCATGACCATGTAGGTTGTTCTTTCCAAACCCTCTCGCAGTTGATTGTCAAAATCCTTGAAGTTCAACTTGTTAAGCTTTGACATTATGTCTAGTAGCAGAGGTATGCTCTCAGGGATCCGAGGTGCTACTAAGAATGTATTGGATTTTGTAGGGAGCTCCACTGGCTCTGCCTCGCCTCTCCTTGGTTGGACATAATGGGAAAAATTTTCATCTCGCTCCTCAGCTTGTGGGTCTCTGCGTGGTGGGGAGTCCTCCATCAGCTCTTCCTCGAGCACGTCTTCCTCCAACGTCGTTCTCAACAGCCTTGGCCTTGCGTTTTTTGGATAGTGGTGGCCTGGATGGCTCTTTAGGTGCTCTCTCCCTAGCCTGTCTCAGCTCCATGATAGGTCTTCTAGGTGAAATGGGCGGGTTCTGAACAAGGTTCATCAAAGGGCGTGACCCCAAGGGTCAAACAGGGCCTGAACCAAGGACTCGAATAGGGCGCGGAGCACACACAGGCTGCTTTAACATTCATGTCATTGGGTTGAGTTCTGGTTCTCGCTTTGTTTGATGTACTTCGGGTGATTGAATTTCTTCCTCAATTGGGAAAAGGGAGGTGATAGTTACATCGGAGAAATCACTAGAACTAGAAATCTCAATAACCATGGGTTGGGGGTCTTGCTGCATTACAGGCTTTGGCTCTGTAAACTCTCAGCTTTGGTTCTCTTAGCTCTCTCTGCGGGTGTAAAATATTGTCTGATGATGAAGCCCTGTATTTATACTGCTAATTCATCGTGCAGTAGTCATGTGATGGGAGGTCAAGGTCTAATCGGTCACATGGGCTTCTCGGTCGATGCATTATTTTATTAAGTCGACAACTTGAGTGCCGTGCTGTACTTGTCAGAAAAGTTACAGTAGTTATATCGAGGATGATTGATGGGACCAAAAAGCATGCCTTCATTATCCTCGTATCTCATCGAATTAATGATGCTTAGTTGTCATAACCGCCTCAATCTTTGTCAGATATTTGTACTTTAATATCGTCCAGCATGTCATTTTCTCTTTTTCCAACACTTTCCACTTTTTCCTGTGCTGTGCACTTTCAACTGGTCCCGTCACAGACGTGCAACATAATAGTTTACATCATTGTGCTCTTTCCCTCTTTTTTTTTTCATGTGCATCACAATTATAGCCAGGGATGTTATGACCATCATAGTATGGTTTCAGGTGACTGTCGTTCACCATACCCGTGACATACGTACCTTATGTAATTTTACTGCATCGGCATCAGTGATATGCGCGATAATGTATGGCCCTAGCCAATGTTTTTTCAACTTTCCTGGATGTTTGAAAAATTTGTTGTCATACAACAACATGAGTCCTCCTACTTTGAATGGTTTGATCCAGATATGAAGATCATGCCACGTTTGCTGTCGTTGCTTATCAACTGTTTGATGAAATCCTACGACAAAGCGTTCCTCTTCCATGTTAACGAGCTGCATCAACCTCTGTTCAACGGCATTCCTGTCGGTCATCTCTATCAGCACAGCAATCCGCAGGCTCGACACAATGTACTCCATTGGCACAACAACTTCCTGCCCATATACTAGCTTGAATGGGGTGTGCCCTGTCAATTGCTTACAAGATGTGCGATACGCCCATAGCACAGCTGAGTCTTTTTGATCCCAGTCATCTTAGCACACATTGCATACCTTAGTCAATGCATTCTCCAGAATCTTGTTGAAAGCTTTGACTGTTCCATTCACTTGAGGATGATAGGGTGTTGTCTTATTATGATGGATCTAAAACTATGCAGTTATCTCAGCAATCATTTTGTTAACAAAATGCGTACCTTGTTCACTTAGTAATATCTTTAGACAGCCAAATATGGTGACTACGTTTTCAAACAAAAATTTTGCCCCAGTCGCAGTGGTACAATCTTTAACAAGCGCAACTTTATCCCATCTAGTTAAATAGTCTATCATAGTGATAATGTAGCATGCTCCAGTTCTCTTCCCTGGTGGAGTGATCGGTCCAACAAAGTCAACTTCCCACTTGTCGAATGCTTGAAGGTTTATCTGCGGTGCAAGTGGCATCTCACCGTGACGCAATAGTTTTTCTTGTTCTCTGGAAGATATCACAGCACCTGCAGAATCTTTTGGTATCCATGTGTATGGTTGGCCACCATTGTCCTGCCTGCAATATATTATGCACAGTTTCTTTTCCTGCGTAGTGTCGTCTTGCGACACCAGCATGTGCTTCACTCATTACCCAAGGTCGTTCATAATAAAAACATAGCGGCGCAGTATTTCATATGCGCCCAACTTATACAGATGTCCCGTAATTAATGTATAATCAAAAGCTTTGAAAACCAAATGTTTCTTCTGATTAGTTGACATTCCTTCAGGTGCATAGCCTGTGCTAAAAAATGAATGATGATGTTAAACTCATGGTTTTGATCATCCATCATGTGCATCACAAATTGTTGCGTATCAGGAAAATTATCTTCCAGGCTGGTTGGCTCTTCACCACTTTCTATCCTTGATAGGTGGTCTGGCCTGACATTCAGTCGAACAGGCTTGACAATGACCTCAAAATCAAATTCTTGAAAGAGGAGAAGCCATCTACAGATCTTCCCTCCCAACATTGGCTTGTTGAATAGGTATTTCAGCACTAAATGATCACTGTATATATGAAAATTCCCACCTAACAAATAGTGTCTGAAATTTTGAAGCGCATAGACCATAGCGAGGCCTTCTCTTTCCATCGTCGTGTAGTTCTTTCTGATATTGATAGTTTTATGATTACAAAATCAATAGGGTGGTCTAGCGCACCCTCTCCTGGTTGTATCAAGACTATGCCAAGTGTGACAAACGACACGTCAACATGAACATGGAACTCCTTCTTCCAGTTGGGGAACACAAGTATTGGCGCAGTTTCCATCTTGTTCTTTAATTTGTCCAAGATTTCCTGGCAAGTTGGCGTCCACTGAATCTTTGCATCCTTTTTCAACAATTTCTCCATTGGTGCGATGATCTCTACATATCCTATAATGAATTTTTTGTAGTAACCCGTGTGTCCCAACATTGATTTTAGTTGCGTGATTGACGTAGGTGGTGGTAAGTCGAGGATAATCACAAATTTTGCTAGGTCGACCAAAATACTGTCATGACACATGACGTGACCCAACAGAACACCAAATGGTGTGCAAAAAATACATTTCTTCAAATTAAGCATGATTTGATACCGATGACAATGGGCCAACATCATGCATAGACTCTCAATATGGTCTCTTACTAGACCAAACACAGTCCAATCATCAAAATAGACCTCAAGAAATTTATGAATAAAATATTTAAAAGAAGATACTACTATTCTAGAAAAAATAGCAAGTGCATTCTTGAGTCCAAAAGACATTACCGTATACTGGTAGCATCCCCATTCGGTGACTAAGGTCATTTTGTGGCGATCCTATTTCACAATTCTGACTTGGTGGTATCCAGAGAAGCCATCGGTGAATGAATACATCTCTTGTTCTCCGACGCTTTCAAGCACTTCATCTGTAAATGGTGTTGGGAATGGATTGTGTAAGCACACATCGTTTATCTTCCTTAGGTCGACACAAATTCTGACTTCACCTATTGTTTTCTTATCCTGGATTACTATAGGGATGATCCATTCTGATTCCTCAATAGGTTCAATGATTCCTACATCGAGCATGTGATCCAATTATGCTTTTACCTTCTCTTTATACCTTGGATTCAACCTATAGGGTCACTGCTTACTGGTTTTAGCATCTGATCATAGGGGTATTTTCATCTCCCTTAGATCTCCCATTATCCCCTTCATCTCTGAAAAGTTCGTAGGGAATAGGTCCTGGTACTCATGCAATAAATCTGTGATCTTTGAGACTATCTCTTCATTCCATAATATCTTATATTGGCGAACTTTAGGTTCTCCGATGACCCAATGTTTACTTTCTTTATTTTTAATGGCTTAAGGAACTAGTCACTTGAAATACCACTTCCTTCTACTGCGTGGGTGCCCTATGATTCTGATATGTTTATTTTAGTTGTATCATCATCTGGGTCTCTAGCTAGATTGTAGAAATCTATCCATTGTTGAATGGTCGCGCTGCACTGGTGAGAATTGGCCTCTTCAACAGGGATTTCAATGAATATCTTCTCCTTTATCGTTTGAAGCACAACATCAACTATGGATTTCTCATCAGAAAATTCAAATGTGTGCACGAACTGCTTAGCGAGCCCTTCCCAATCCTAGGTTCCTTGTCGAAATTCCATAGATGCATACCAGGTTCTAGGTGTCATTTCCAATGTATGTATTAAATGATGGACCCATTCCTGTTGCGGGTACTCTGCAAATACCGTGTGACAGTGGTTAATATGTTCAACAGGGTTCACCAGTCCTGAATACTTGTGATTCATGAGGGTGACCTCTTCGCTGGATCTGACTTGCATCAATCTTCTGCACTGTGGCCAATCTGTTATGGACTGCTTGTGCGCACCCCACCTTTTAGCGGGTGTAACTTTTAGCACATAATCTAGCGCAGACAAGCGCTGCAATTCTGTTACAAGTCCTTCAAACTCAATTAAGAAGGTCGCAAGGTTAGGTAAACCCTCATAGGTGGGTATCTCTCTTAACTCATTCTCCACCTATCGCACAGACCTTGTAACTCTTGTGAACCTCCTCATAGAGACCTCATGTAGCATGTTTTGTCGATTCTCCAAGGTCGTCCCTAAGTCGGATGTGCAGGAACTAGCACTCTTCCAGCTCAGGTTTTCATCTGCTATTGGATTAATGTAATCTTCTTGCATGGCAGTGACATTTTATATCTGGTCGAGATACTCAACCTATCCCTCGTTGTAGATAGGCTCAACATATCTTTGTCTTTCTAATGGGTCAATTGGTGACACTACCCTCATCTCGTCATCCTCAAATGAGATAATCCTTTTTCTTAAAGTTTATAATGGTCTAGTTGTCTATGGCCCAAGTATGGGTTCATGTCATCAACAATGTTAATGATTTCAAAGTCCAAAAATGTGCGCAACCCTTCAATGTCAATAGGAACCTGACTCAATCGACCAATGGGTAGGACCTTTTCCCGATTTGCATGTCGCAAATGGAAAGGGGACCAGTCCAAACGTGGCTTGCCCATACTTTCCCAAGTTTGTCACGTCAAAATATTGACATCAGACCCTAGGTCTAAGATGATGTAATCCATGTCGTAGTCACCTATTTGCGCAGTCATTCTTAACTACACCCAGTTTTGAATTTATTTCTTACTTGGTTAACTTTCTTTTTAGGTTGTAGCTCCATGGGTGTCTCTTATATTATTACATATCATTATGCGATAGCATCTTTGTCTTGTATTAGCATTAAGCAACTTAACATAAAGGACTTGAGATTACTAACCTTTTGTGAGACGTTCTTCTAGAATATTCGCTGAAATCATTCAGGAATCTCCTTGAATTCTTCTGATGTCGTTGATTCTTCTGGATCCACAAATTCTAGTTGTACATCCAATAATACTTCCTTCTATTTCTGGATGTCGAATGACACCTTCTTCTGCGCCATGGTTCGTACCTGTTGCTGTAGTTGTTCTTGTGGTTTATCCTGATCAGCTCTGGTCGCAACACCTCTTCGTGTTATGACAATGAAATTCAGAGTTCGTGGTTTAGCCGCAATCATATGGACGTTCATGTTATGATTTAGGTCCAGGTTCTGCGCAGGGTTAGGTCCTGCGATGGTCCTTGCTTTCCATTTTACGATCAACCGAGGACATTGCTCCACATTATGGTCCCGTCCCTTATAGTATAAGCATGTATTTTTAGGTTCAAGGAAATCTCTAGCATAGTGACCTAGTTGTCCACAGTTATAGCATGTAATCTAACCTCTCCCTTTACCAAATCCTCATCCTCTGGCTCTTCCTCTATAGTTCTTCCTTGAGGGCGTGGTTGTTGTGGCAGGTACTGATTCTGCTCGTAGTGATTTTGTTGTGCATATGGTTGGTGTGGTGCATAATGAGCCTGATACTGATTGGGTGGGAGCTGTGTAGGCTGATATGACTATTGCATTGATTCATCCTGAGCCTGCCCCTCATTCTCCATCAAGTAAGTATTGACGGTTTTTTCTTTCAGGAGTTGGTATGCTCTACAATCTTTATCTTCATGCCCTACTGACTTACAAAATTTACAAAAGAGGTTTGTCAGGGTACTTACAAATTTTTGCAAGTATAAACACTCTTCATCGTGATGCCCTCTAGACTAGCATATGTGGCACCAGGGTAGTCCATGGCCATTTAATGGGTTTGGTGTACCGGATGAGACATAATTCATGAAGGTAGGAAAATTATCCTTCGTGTGTCCATCCATTTTTCATTTTGTGCACCATAAGTCTTCTTACGCTTCCTTGCTCTTTTTGATATCCTGAAGTTGCATCGTCAGATTAGCCAACTGCGATTGAATCTGCACCAATCCTGCGGCACCATCATCGATTTGCGAGGCCTCTATATTCATTTCCAACTCGAGCATTTCTGTCTATGACTCAATATTTTATTGCATTAATGGACCTCAGATGTGTGGTAATAGGCCAGCAATAAACCACTCTTTATGCTATACATCTGACATTTGGAAGCTTACCTTGGCCATCAAAGTTTTAAACCGTTGGTTAAAGTCCCATAGAGTTTCTGCCAACATTTTTTTTATCTCCATGATTTTAGTAATGCACTGCAACTTAAATTTAGGTTTTCTGAACTCAGAGATCATTGCAGCTCGGATATCATCAAGGGTCTTCTATAGTGTTTCGGTTAGTGCAGCACAAAACTTCATAAACCAGTCCAGCGCACGACCCCTCAGAGCAGTGATCATCTGCTCCTTTCTTATGTCCACATTATGGACTAAACGAACCATCCAAACAGCTTCATAGAGGAACCAATGCTACTCTAGATCTTTTGCTCCATTTCCATTGAATGTGGGTAATTGAATATCCACCCTAGCCATTGAGTTGGCATCAGCATTTTCTGTGAAGGTATTCAAAGGAGGTGTACCCTCTTGAACACTATTCGCAGTACTAGCACTATCAGTATTAGCAGTCCTTTCTGGGGATGAGACTCTAGATCTTACCTCCAGTGATATTCCCGGTATGATGTAGTTGTGTCCTGACCTTGATGTCTCCGCAAAATCTTCAGAGTCCTTTTCTCCTTTCGATATAGGGCTACAATCCTCCTCTTCATTGCAAGACCCTTTGTCTTCCTGCAACTAAAGTTCATGTTCACTCACCTCGAACATACTAAGAGCTCATCGACCTTCCTCTGTCTTTCTTCTTTTCCTTGATTTAAATCTCATTCCACTCCTTAGGAATCCAACTTCTAGTTTAGGTTCTGTGCTCCCTGGGAATATATCAACTCACCATTTCCCATTTTCTTGGCAGGTCGTCTACGGCATAGCCTTCTTCCTGGGTATGGGACTCAACTACTCAAATGCAAGATACCCTTCTCATAAACGAGCATTTTTATCAATGTACTGATGGATAGCAAATATCTTCTTCGGGGTCCTTTGAAAAAATTTCTTTCGGCCTCACTATATGAGGTTATGGCCTCTACTGCAAACTCAGTGATGTATCCTTGCAAAATACTATCAACCCAAAAATCAACAACTCTAGATATGGTGTTACTTGCACTGGTTATTTCGCGCACCAACTGATCATTCCACTCGATTACTTCTATTCTCTAGAAATTTTTCTGCCTTCTTTCCAATCTTGAAAACCACTCGTGCAGTATAACTGGGAACTCTGCAAAGAATATCTCATGAATATCTAAATATATATACTCATCCACCCAGGCCTTTGTGCTCAACCGTGATCCTGTGCTCTCCTTTTGTGGGAATACTAGTGTCTTAGACTCCAGCTAGTCCTCTACCTCTTTCTTCATCGGATGCCACAACATTTCCCTCGACTCAAACAATTAAGGGTCCCAAAAAAAAAACCATTTGTTGGCCTCTTCTCTCTTTCTGTCTCGACCCGTGGTTCAACAACAACACAATACCAACAAGACACCATAATACATCGGCCCGACAGAGCAAGCTCAGTCAGCAACACCTGCGAGAAAGGCGCAGTCTCACCCGAGATATCTTAATGGGAAAATTGTAGAACCATGTTTCCGTAGTTGGCTAGGGATTATAGTCCCTTGGCACATGGCCAAGGCACTCGACAAAGGCGATATGATGATGGAGTCTGTCACTTCATGACCTAGCACAACTGTATGTCAGTGCGCGCATGACATAACCTTGTCCTTAACCTCAACAACTGGCTCAACTTGTGCAATGCAGCTGATTCCTTACACTTGACAGACAGTGCGCGACTTATATTTTAACTTAGTAGTTTAACCATGAACTCATGCATAACATTCCAATAATGCTTTAAACATTCATTCATTCACTGATTAATAAGACCCATACATTCAATAGTAACTCATCAATATATAGTAAGAAACTACTTGACATCCACATAAACATTCAACATCAGTCAATAATTCAACACAAGAAATAACGTGGAAACCCATTTAAGAAAAACCACCAAGGTGCCCTTCATCTGGCATGAGAAATTGTGTATAGCACCTTGCAGTATGCGATCTGCAGACTATTCTTAAGATATGTATTTCTGACTCAGTCTTCTTGCTCTCATGCTCTCTGGTTTATTCTTCTATCTACTCCTATTGATCCGCACACAACCTGGATCGACTCTTCTACCTCTACTATCTGTGCACTCAGCTGCAGATTACTTCTACTACTAGTGGTCTGCGCACACAGTTGCAATATCCATGGCTCAACAGCTTTCTACTGCTACCAGACTCTTTTATGAGTCTTCTTTCCTACTAACCCTAACTTCCTTTAAAAAACTAAGTGGCTTGGCGAATGAACAACCAACCAACCAACATCAACGACCAACCCTTATAAAGAATGGGTTCTTCCTATTTATAACTTCTACAAGACCACATAGGGTTGACTACATAGTGCTCATCTATTACAGGTTGTAATCAGCCATAAAACATGGTTACAAGATGTCATAGACTGACACAAGGCACTATCGTCCTGGCTTACATATATTCCTTCATACATGCGTCGTTTGCTGGCTTATGATGAATTTAGCAGCCATGATCTTCCTGAGCTATCACTTTCTAACCATTACTCATTTTCACTCCAGCAATTTTGATTTTCATTCGTCGCGTGCATGTTTTATATTTCTGCGTCGGTTCTTTTGTTTCCTTCTTGACCTACTTTCCCTTTCTATCACGCGAGCACCTTTCCTTCCTTCCTTGCGCATTGAATTCTTCCTTGTGAAATTTTCTTGGCCCAACAAACAAACAAACTTGTTAAGGTGTAGTCCAGAATGTCATCACTTGACTGATATCCTTCTCAACGTTCCATAATATTTAGGACAAAGAAAGATGATTTATCCTTGATGAAGATGATGCTAGAATTTTAGTGCCCTAAGAAAATGTACCTCCCATATTGATCTAGATGGAGATCAGTGGCCACCCACCTATTCCATTGGCTCAAAACAATTGTCCATTGTGGTAGTTTCCTAGTTATTTTTCTACAGTTTTTCGGGTCCCAAACTTCTGGGGTCGTTTTGAGGCCCTAAACGACATTTTTTGGTGATTCAGGATCCAACTAGTTGCCATTAGCATGCATTCAGCTGAACAAAAGTTGTAAATATTAGATAGACCTTTCCAACGAGCTATCGAACACCCAAATCGGAGATCGTATGCAAAAGTTATGACCCCGGGAAGTTGACTGTTCAAATTACCACCTTGGGGCCGCAAACTTTATGACGATTCATCTTCTAGGGTTACATTTTGGACTTTTGGGGTTCTCACCCTCATTATTATTATAAATAGCCCCCTTTGGCCTCATTTTGTATTCAGTTTTGCATGGATGAGCGTAGCAGCCACATCTCTTCTCAAAGATAGCTACCACCATTCTAGCATTTGTATTATGGTCTGTTCTATTTACGACATTTAATAGAATATGTGTTTAATGTAACTCTGTTATCTTTGAAAAATGTCTGTGATTATGATTATGTATATGTTCTTTCATTTCGTTCATGCATAAATCCGGATCACATATGAATAAATTTCCAGAAGGCGCTCCACCTACAAGATAAGCCCTGTTGCTTGTACATGCAAGTGGTCCTACAGGCTCTGTAGGATAGCTTCTATGTGGAACTTGAGCCTTAAATTAAGATTTGTAAAATTAAATTCTAGTTGTCATGGAACTGTATCAAAAAATACTAAAACCCAGAAAACAGCTTGCTCCATAATTTACAATAAAATCTGGCCTTTCATTGCATAATCATGCCTTATTTTCTTCCAATCCTGAATAAATTATGCACCTTTTTATTCCATGCTCAAACTATCCACTTTCAATAAAATATTCCTAATTTAAACATGTGGAAATATCAAATAGCTTCCGATCAATATGTATGTGTAAACAAATCTCCATGATTGAACAAGTATTTAGAAAAAATAAAATTGTCTTGAAACAATTGTTGAATTATCAATAAAAAAACATATTGGCTACAACAATTAACAGTCAATATATACCCTTAGGGAAATTTTGTTGTATTACATGGGAGCCACAAAAAGAAAACCTACTCTGATGATAGTAAAATGTGGGCTGAAAAAGACTAAGATGCTGCTACATGTTGAATCACATATATGGGTGCCTCATTGCCTACGCACAATAATACATGATATGGAAAGAATAATAAATGTCAGCAATATTCATGATATGCCACAAAAAGTACTTACTGGGGGGATTAAGATGGACTACCAACATTAAACAAGCACCACTCTTTCATCTAACAAAATGCATCAATATATAACACCTCTAGGTTTGTTTGTTAGCTTCCAGGTTACTTTGGAAGTGTTTACACCATGTTTTGGGCTGCTTCATGAGATTTGGGGTACAAGGTGTATGATTATCCTCTAGATGTTCATGATGGATTACTCAATGTTTTCTTAACCTTAGTTGGGTGTTTATATGACATTCTTCCTTGGAGCGTTGCAGATATTCAGACAACTTGGTGATGCCCTACATGCTGTCCACATGGAGGAGGTTGCTTGCTTGGAGAATGCCTACATTGGAGGAGTGTTTGGAATTCATGAGGAGGGAATTGAGCCATGGATAGCATGGGTTAGCTTGGATACTTGCATGGAGGCATGAATTTGATTTGGGTCACCTAGGTTGCAAAAGTGTTCATGCAGGGGGAGTGGAACTAGAGGAGCACATGATTTAGGATGAGTGTTGTTGCAGTTTGTTTGCATTTAAATATTTAAAGAAAAATTATAAGCTGATCCTAAATGCAAGGCATTCATTGGAATAAGGGATATCAAAGCAATTGTGGGAAGATTCTTTATTAATTTTAACTATTTACAAGGGACTAAAAAAGTTGAGGTAAATACTAAAAATTCTTATGGATTCATCATTGCATCACCTATTATTGATACTTGCCACTCTCCCTTAGTTAGCAATTTTTTTTTTCCACTATATGTTGGTTTTTTATTCTTCTGCTACTATTGTTGTAAATCTAGGAGTGTACCAGGATTTATTTTGTGTATTTCTTTATTCTCTTATAGTCTCAAATTCTCATAACATGAATTACAGAGCTAACATGAAATGCCTGTGATACCATTGAGTCGAATATGAACAAAATAAGTGTTGTAGTCTTTTGTGTTAAGTTTCAAGAAATTACATTTTGTATATGCTAGATAACATTTCATATCTCCTACTAAAAGGATCCCAATCTCTCTAAAACTCGTAGATAAAGTCTTCCAATTATAGCCTATACAAACCAACCATAAACAACTCCAAAATTAAACTCAATGCATTCATCCTCAGAATTTTTTTTTTCTCATATCAAATCTTAGATAAGATCCAACACAAATCCAATATAGAGGGCACAGTCCATATCATTGATGAAAAACTACTGTTCACAAAAAATTTCAAACAATTCACAGAATTCCAAGATTAAGAGTGGAACTGTTCAAGCTATGCAATAGTGCAAAGGAAAATATCTCATAGAAAAGATTAATGGGTGTAAACAACAATTGGTATGAACATACCTCATGAATTCTAGAATAATGTTTCAACAACCTTACAAGTGTTTGAGCTCCAAGACAATCACTGGTCTGTAGTCTAAGAGTGTGCCTGGCAGTTTCTGAAGCTGATTCCCATCCTAAATTTGACTTCTACTCCTGGGTGTTGCACTTAAAGGCTATAGTTGGAAGTTCTTATCTAAGATATTTGAGCCATTTCTCTGCAATCTCCCTAGGAACAAGATCTGTAAACCATTTTTAAAAAGAAGACAATGAAGATCCTTTTACAATATAAGCTTAAAAATAAAGATGGAAATGTAATTATAGAAATGTATGTCTAGGAATCTAATCACGTCAAAATAGATTATAACCATCTTTATATATTACACTTGTACCAAAAGCGTGATAAAAAGAAAAGGATAATAGGTGTTCTTCCATAACTTCATCCAATTTTGTAATTTTTGTCATCCTGGACCTTGATTCTCCAGTCCAAAACGGTTTTAAAGATCTCATCATTGCCTAGTAATTTTTGGGTTCTTATGGTTTGCTTGCACTTTGTGACATGCCCTTCGTCACCCTTTTTTTGTAACATGGTTTTCACTGTAATGTTTATGTAACAGAAAAGTGAGGCATATTTCAAAAAATATAAAAAAATTAGACAGAACTTTAATTGAATGTAAATATCACTAATAAGTTGAAAAAACAAACCTATTTTATTAATAAGTAAAAACAGACACTTTTTCAGGACCGTCTCTCAACACAATTAGAATTCCAAATGAGTCTAGCCTAACATTAAATATATATAAATAATAATGAACATATTTGGTTGAAAGTTGTATCCCTCTTACCTTATTATTTAGATTTCCAGAATGTAAACTTTCAATGACATGGAAGGTGTCACTCGCAACAATATTAACTTTCGTGGATTTTTATAGGAGAACCATCCTCAGGGGGGATTTATAGCTATTTCATGCAGAGCATCAAATGATAAGTTACAAGATTGTTGTCAAACTTCTTTGCAACATATTTTTCAAGGCTCTCTTTTTGTTGCATAATATCATGGCATGTGTGGATTGGATTGGTAACCTGAAGGAATGAATTGCCATGTATTGTTGTTCCTTAAGGATGATATGTAAAAAATCCTGCCACAGATTGACAACATGTCCTATGCAACTAAAAAATATTAGATGGAAAATTCTAGTCACTATAACTACTAAATTTCAGGAAATTTTCTAGCTCAGATCTGATAGCAGTATAACAATAGAAAACAACATTATGAACCAGTATATTAGGGTACTTTTGATGGTTTTTAGTTTTTGGTTTCAAGACAACAATAAAATATAAGAATGTTAGTTGGAAGAGAGATCAATCATAAAACCTTTTTAGGGCATCTTTGGGCAAAATCTGTAAACCTAATGCAAATATCTCCATCTTTTGTATCTCATAGCATCAGACCAGCAACACATATTCAGACTCGTTCAACCATAGTTTCAGTCCTTTGCTATTGATTTATATCCGGTCCTATTGGTACTTTCATCCATGAATGCACCAACCCTTATAAATCATCCCCAACAGGTTTGAGAATCATATGTTCACCTTGAAGCAATAGTATTTCCATATACGGGCCTATTTCCAGCAACATGTGTAGTGACTATCGCAACTAGTAATAGCCTTAAATATATATCTCTTGTGTGATTAAGGACCCGGGAGGAGGATCATTTAGACTTTGTATTTATTTTAAGGGGGTTGAACACCTTGAGAGTGCCTAAGTCTCATTTTTTGAGGATTCATCCCTGATTAAAGTCCTGTTCTTTTGTCAACAATCCACACTTAATGTATCTTGGTGATTTTTCATGCCAATTGGAAGCTAGCATTCAATAATAGAGGATTTGTTGCACACTCATGGAGGAACATACCACCATTTTGAAGAATATAGTGCTATTTTGTTGGATTCTTATCCTTGTTAGGTTAGTCTCATGAAGGGCCCTTGGATTCCTTTCATTCATCTTATCGTGTTATTTTGAGAGGGGTTATACACCTAGGAGGTTTTATACTTGGTTGTAGTTGAATTACTTATGGAGCCATCCCTCTTTGGGAAGCTTGTTGCAACACATTTTTCATATTTAGAGGATTTTGTTATAGGCATCCACCCTTATCGGGCTTCCTTAATAAAGAACGTTCCATCATTGGAGGCCTATCCTTGAAAGTTATGTTAATTGCAAAATGATTGTCCAATTAACTAAATTCCCAACCATGAACAAAGCATACCTTACCTATTTAGTGAGTCTCATGAAGATATTAAATTAAGTATATATGAAATTAATTGAGCATACTCTAGAGTGAGGGAAAAGTCCTCAAATAAGTGTGGAAACTAATTCAGAAAGCATTGTTTGGAGCTTAAGGGGTCTCATAAATCTATTTGAGCTGGCTGTAAATGTAGAATCGTGTGCAATAAAGTCAGAAATTAATGCAGACATAATGAAAACCTAGTTAGAGATTAGGAACTAATGGATGTCTATAATGTATTATCAAGACCTGCAAAACATGAATAAGCTATAGATTTCATGTTAAGTCTGTTAAATTGCACTTGTATGTTTGAGGATCTTAAAATTGTAACATTTAGTCTTTGTTGGCATCTAAAAGTATCTCTCTCTATTGGAGAGGTTGCCAAATTTAAAGGAAAGGCTATAATAATTCTAGGGAAAGTGTCATCCAATTTTAGCATATTATTTAGCTAAATAGATGAGTGGAAAAGCATAAATTGAGAATTTTTTCCTTGAAAACTTACTTAAGAACAATGCATGGTTCAATTACTCTCACTTAATTTTTTTTATAAATGGGATGTGGTTTATTTACCTACATGTTAAATAACACACCATATGTTAAATAATTGCAATCTACAAATGACACCTTATAGAGAAAGTGATATGATCTATGCTTTGAAGAAGTTTCCTAATATGCATCTTTGGAGTGGATATTTTTTAAGGTCTGTATGGAAAATAGAACATTCACGCAATATGCAATCCCCTAGAGATTCCCATAACATAAATAAATAAATCTATCCCATAATATTTACATAAATAAACTACACACACCTCTGTAATTTGTAGAATGACATCATCTCTAGAAAGGAGATTCCCTAGAAGCTTAGGTGCCAATTCCAGTGCATCACATTGGAAAAACTCTGGACCCAATATTTTCTATCCTTCTGTTAATGATGAAACTTCACAATTTCTAGTTCGTGTCCCTGTTGAGGCCCTACTGACTTTCGTGAACTTAGTAGTTATAGGACCATCTTCTGCATACATATTTTTGGGCTCCTTGCATTTTTCGTGTCTCTTGGGGTACCCTCCTATAATTTTTTCCTACATAGTTTTGGTATATGAAAAATATGAGATTGGCTTCGATTTTTGGATGCCCTCGGAGATTTCTAGTGGAAGTGTTGGGGAATCATTGAGGGTAGCGTCACTGGAATTTTTGCAATGGGTGGTTGGTTTTAATTCTCACATTGAATTTCCCATTGTACTTTATTTATCCCTTTGCATTAAACTAAAGCTTAAGAATTACCTGACTATGACTGATTCTTGTCAATCAGAGCAAGATAAAAGGGACGGTCAAGCTGAAAAGATTTAGCTTATTTTATTAGGGAGAGAAATTTGTTGGACTATCTTATTATGTATGAATTTAGTTATTTACTCCCCCCCTCCCTCTTCACTGGTTCGATCTTTACTTATGAGCCATCCAAAGAAAAACTAAAGAAATAAAATAGGTTTTGCTCGCTCATCTTTGCTTCCCTAATTTATATTAGAGTGCTTCCTTTGTTGTTTGCTCCCAATCCATGGAAAATTAATCTGATTCTTTTATTCCCAACGATGTGAATAGAGTTCCTAAGAATAAAAACCTTTAACCTTAATTTCCCAAGTTCTACTCCATAGCTCGTGCTTCACTCTTGCAAGGAGATTTGAGCCTTTTCATCTCCACCACATCCACAACAACGAAAAAAACCATGAATAAAAGAAAAACACAATAGGTAATCAAGAAAAATATAGAAAGGTACAAACATGAAGGTCTAAAAATTCTCCACCACATCCACAACAATGAAAAAAACCATGAATAAAAGAAAAACACAATAGTTAATCAAGAAAAACATAGAAATATAGAAACATGAAGTTCTAAACATTGCTTCCATTCTGGAGGCAGTGGAGAATGAACGTGAAGCTCAATACAAATATTT
The DNA here is from genome assembly GCA_001517045.1 of Pseudotsuga menziesii. NCBI lineage: Eukaryota > Viridiplantae > Streptophyta > Pinopsida > Pinales > Pinaceae > Pseudotsuga > Pseudotsuga menziesii. The sequence goes on along the minus strand of LPNX010626244.1, from coordinate 121,342 downwards.
GATAGTTTCAATTTCTATCCACCGACACCAATCTCATCACCATGTTTAGAATTTCCTGAATTCCAACTCCATTTACTCTTCTTAGATGCGTCTTCAAACATCTTCTTAGATCCAGAGAGATTACTTCTAAATCTTGTCCGTTTAGCCTAAGTATTCATCACCATAGGGTAGGGTTGTGATTTGTATAATGGGGCAAGGGTTCCATTCTCGGTGGCCATGACCTTGGCCTATTCTTGCCCTGCTCTATAAATTCTATGATCCATTCTCAGCTACTCTTATCCACACTGACACAATTTCCCTCTTCACTTCATTGCATAAAACCATCGACCATGATATACAATAGGGAATCCACCATTATCTTGGAGAAAAAGGGTGTACAACCATAAATAAATATCATAAAAGAACCATATCCAACCCCTTAATCCCAAATCCCCTAACCCCATAACCCTTAAATTGCTTAACCCTAAATCCCTTAAACCCTAACCACCTATACCCCTAAGCCTCTCATCCACCTAAATGTAACCCCATAACCCTAGCTAACTCCCCTAACCCCTAAATCTCCTAACCGCTAAATCTCATAATGTTACCATAGTGACAATCTATGTATTTTATGCACATATATACTAAGAAACCAACATAAACAATTAACAACTAACATCTCATGTAACTAACATAAACAATGAAGTCTTATACTAATATATGTATTCCATGCACCTACCAAACTTGCATGGACAATTCATGATGCACCATAACACATCATGAATAGGAAAATAACAAGGACAATTTCATTCCAACAAGACAACAATTTTTTCTTGCATTTCCTCTCATAGAATTCCCCCCTCTATTATAATGCATAGATTTCATTTTATAGACATTATGCCTCTATTAGTCTCAATATAAGAACAACATGTGCATTTGTATAAAAAATTATTTTGTGTGTCAAACTCAACATTACATGTCCTCCGATCACTTAGGAATCTTGACAGGATTATCTTTTGAGTTGAGAACAAGAACGCCATGTTACTGATGGATCTTCGACATCACTCAACAATGATGAAGGGTTTCATTTGCTCCTCCTTTATCCAAACATGTAGAGAATCAATGTCTTTGGTTTTATAAATTAGGATTAATATAAAATTTAAATAATTTGTGTTTTATATAAATATAATAATTTGTATTTTATATAAATTTAATATTTTTATTATTATTATGTAATATTTTTTTTAATGGTATTTTTTGTTATAGTAGTAGTAGTATATATAAAAAATTGGATCAAGGACGTTTGTCGAGAAGAGTTGTGCACATCATGAATCAGGTGGGTGGTGACGTCAAATGCAAAATTTACCTGGCCCCTAATGCATAAAGGAGGTTTAACTCAATAGTGATAAGGAGAGGTCGTCACTACATTATACGTATCATATTCTGTGGTGTTGGGCTTGTAAGAGGTCGAGGAATCGAAATATTTACCTGAAACCTTGAGATGGAGTCAGGCCTCTACCTTTACCACATATGGATCTGATACTGGTTATGGATCAGCACACGAGTTTAATTATAATTGAGTCTTTGATTGGTTAAAATATTGTTCTTGGTGCTTCCACCAGTTCAATTATTATTGGATCAACTGCTACGACATTTAAAGGAACTGATCCTGGTGAAGCTACGTCGACTGGTGCAACTAGTTCGACAGTCACATATCATGATAGTTATATTGAAGTTAGAGAAGCACCTCGGTATGGGACTTGAGACTCTTACATTGAAGGATCAACAACTAGCTACGATGATTCTAGGTATTGATATGGTACTGGTTCTAGTACATAATTCGTAATTGTAGGAACCTAATTTTCCTTTGGCACACGCTTAACGGTTTGCTTCAATGGTGAAGTGGGAATAAATATGGTCAATAGAAAATTCATTCAATTGCTTTGTTGGATATCTGAATATCGAGGTGCATGGCACCAATATTACTAATAAAAGGTAGACAATTTACAAAAAATACTAAATTGTAACACTTCATTGTCATAATTACAATTTTCCATGACACAATTAAAATGACTAACATAAATGACTAATTCATATTCTTCTAGCAAGTCATTTTTTATCTCGTGACTAAATTAGTCGTTTATGTTAGTCATTTTTAACTCTGTCACTTATTATCTAGTCATATTTCTTAACTAGTGACTAAATTAGTCGTTAATTGTTGGATCAATCAAAATTGTTCATATTTGGTAGTAAATCACTTAAAAACCTATGGTGACAAGAATTTTTAGTCACATAGTATCTAATTCCTCATTTTGTACTAGTGAGGGTTAAATCCTTTCTTACGTCGATCTAACTTCTCCTTTTTTTTTTCCAATTTCTAGTCAATTGTAATCTTTGTTTGAACAAATGGTAGCACAACTTGGATTTTCTAATTGCCTCATCCATGGTCTTAGGCATGTTAAACTCAATCTTTTCCTTATATGTTGGAGGTAAACAACTAATAAACTTGTATACTCTATCTTTTTCATCCCTTAAGTAAGGTACATAGCGTTGTNCTTTCCAACTTAACTCTTTACTGCATATGTTATTTACGCTTTTAGCCTCCTGCCACCACAGGGAATCTTTTCCACTCAGTTGGAAGATTGCTAAGCATTCCCTCAAATTATCACCGTATTTGTATACATGAAAATATTGTTTGATATTTAGTAGCCAAGCTTCAACTGATTCCTCAGAATCTCCATCAAACATTGGGGGCCTTAACTTTTTAAATTCTCCTTGTAACTCTACATGTTGTTCTTTTTGCTTTTCAAATTTTATATTAGTATCTTTCTTTAATTCTTGTGCGATCATAGGAATTCTATCTGTAATTTATTCACTACTTTCACCTTGTACTGCTCCCTTTCTCTTTTACCCAGTACTGCAAGAATTTTGGCCATTGTGTTTTGGTGGATCTGTCGAAATTTTGAGGATTAGTTCATTTATCTCTTCTTGATCTGATTTGCCATTCATTACTTTAAGATTATCTTCCTTAAGGATTTCCAAATCTTCTTTCAAACTCCTCATCGTCTCTAACATATTCGACTGCATATCTGCGTCACATTTCGCTCCAAGTTCTATATAGAGGCTTGACTTCTCTAATGTTGGCATATCTTCATGTACCACTTTTTCTTCCATAATTTGTCCAGGTTTTGGCATTGCTATGTATGTGTGTAACGATATTTATCCTTTTGTCATTTATAGATATTTATTGTGAACGTAATTAATCATATTATACAAATTAACTATGCAGTGTCCCATTAGGTCAAAGTTTTGTAACCTTGTTTTGATACCATTTTGTAACATACCAATGTTAAAATAAATTATTAGTTATGTTTTAAACCCTGGAAAAATTATTTATTTATTCTTCTTTTTGGTTTGTTTAAAACCTTCAAAGAATTCCAAGGTGCACCTACCTTTGGTTTCAGAATTTAAACCCTCAACTCAAGGAGTTTTTCAAGAGAACATGTAAAATTTAATTCCTTAATCGCTATGTGACTCCTCAAAATGGGATTTGGGAAAGAAACAAAAAGTTAACAATAAGAATTACTTAGCTTCGCAGCTAACGCTTATTCAAACATGCAGGTGCCATCTCTACCTTGCTCATTCATCTAAGGAAAATCGACAAGGAGCATACCCAACAAAGAATTATCCTATCAAAAGGGGGAATTGCAAACCTAGTAGTCAAACTATAATCCAAAGTATAATGTCCGAGATTTAAATGAAAAGGTATAACATTTCAAATCCGTTAATGGATTACAACTGGATGGTAAGTACACCAGGGTTGAATTTGGGTAGGGTTTTATTCCTCGAACCATTATGTCGGAAGCTGACCATGCCGAGCCAACGAGCAACTAAACTATTTTGCAACACTATTGTCAGTAGCGATGCATCCATCTGCGGTAAATGTGAAGATGAAGGTGAGGTTTGGATGAGCTTTCAGTCGTGTTGGTTTAAGCTTAATGCTTTGAACTTATTAGTAGTTACAGTTGTCATTTCCTGGATCCACCGTCGGGGTTACACATGCCTGCACTGGAGTTCTATACTCGACCAAAAACATAGTTTATAGGTCGCATATATACAACATCATCACCAGTATTTAGGTAATTTACTTATTTCTTTCCTTTGATAGATGTTACCATTATTTGCATTTATTAGTTTACTCATTTATATATTTACTAATTGATTGATAAATATTTAGTTTGCAGGTTTGACAGTGAAGGGATTCGACCCTCAGCTTGACCGGTAAGTGTTATGTTAAACTTTCAAATCCTTCCTCAATATGAAATTTTGAAGGAAAATTTGTGGGTTATTTCAAGGCCATTTTTGTCTACGTGCTCCATTGAGGATGACTATTAAGTGTGACCTTAGTTCTTGATTTTGTTGGTTGTTAACGTGGGTTACTTTTAGCTGAGGTTTTAAGTTCTAAATCCATTCAACTTACCTTTCTTCTTTATTGTATTGTCCATAACTGTTTACTTCAGTTTTTAAACGCCATTCAATGCAGTTACAGTTGGGTTCTTGGTTAATAATTTGAGGTTTATTTAACTGAATGGAATGTTAGGGTTTCTACCATACTCATTTTGTTGTTATTATTAACTTCTATTTGATAAATAAGGAAAGAATAAAAACATTTTGCCTATGATTATTCCTTTGAGTTACTTAACCCTATTCTTCAGTTTTGTTATGATACAGTAAGGAGAGTTTTCATAAAAGATAAAGGATTCTTGGTACAAAGATATTACTAAGTTGTTCTTATTTACTTGGATTATCCATAACCATATAAACGATAATATTATAATTATTAATTTCCCATAACCATATCTGTGACTATAATTAGAACATACACAATAATAGTAAAAGGATTAACTTCCAATAAACATATATGTGACTGTAATTAAAACATAATTGTAAGATGATTAACTCACAATAAACATATCTGTGACTGTGAATAAAACAAGAACTAGTTTTCAGAAGAAATATTTTCATAATCCATAAATCGTAGTGTTAACAACTACCGCTGAAACCTCGAAGCGAGCAAGCTTGTTTGGTTCCACCCCCTTTCCTAGACCCTTAGGTTTAAAATTGTTCTCCTGCAGCTTCAAGTTGCCACTAGTAACTAAAGAGGGTAAATTATTCTAGAACCTAATATTCTCTTATGCTCACTAACGGTTCTAGTACAGAGCTTGACATCTCCAAGATGTTCTCTAGAATCTCTGCGCTATTTCATGGATACATTCCATAGAGCCTTCATCTCTTGTGATATTTGGAAGCTCTCTCTTTTATTTGTTTCTTTCTCTATAAAACTTCAGCATGCCTCTTCCCTTTGCTCAGGTCTTTGATAACAAAATAACTAACTCTCCTTAATACTGGCCATTTGTCTTCGTAAATAATTGCGAGGATTTGGTAACTGTTTTTAAACCCAAGTTTTTGTCAATTAATTGTATAATTGTTAAAGCTCTCAATTTCCAATTATATTCACATAAAATTTAGCTTTGTGTCATTATCCGTAAAATTATTTACTCGGTTCTTAAATGTTTCATAATTACTCTGATTCTTTAGTAACTGAAAATGTGAGGTAAATGTCAGTTGGCATCTTTCAAGCGGGAAGTTCAAGCTCAGTGAAATCAATGTAAGTAATGTTATTTATTTTCTTAAGTTGTGAATTGCTTTGTTAGACTTAGGAGACTAGGGGCTTGACTCGACTGAGAATTGGGGCATGAATCCACTAGGGAGAGGATGAATGGCTAGGAAGCTATGGAGATTTAAGCTAATGGTGACAAGATGTTATCTTTGTGCCTTGGGAACATAGAACTTATACTATGATGTCTAAAAATACTATTGAATAAATGCATATTTATTAGATCCAACTTTCGAGAGATGATAATTAATTAACAAGAGCCACGTGGTTGCAATGTCCCCGACATTGCTTCGAGCTTTGTGGCTTGTTAGAAAGAGAAGTTTTTTTTGCAACGGAAACATTTCTTCAAAGAATTGTTTCTATTTTTCTGACAACTAATTTTATTAATGCATAAACAAACAATAATTTTATATACATTTTAGTTTAGTTGGGTGAAAATAACACCATATCTATATTTTTTTTTAAATAAATATAATATAATATAGCTTTTATTATTATTTATTAATATAAGAATTAAATAATTTTATTAATTATATTTTCTTAAAAATTGGAAAATTATTATTTATAATTTTATTATATATTGTCAAAATAGATACATACACTTATGAAATCCAGACTCCGAAATCAAACAAAGTAAATTAAATATAAATACATTAAGACCGCGAGAGAAGAAAATTACCAATCCATATCACCATAACACCACTTCATGGAAATCAAACCTTACTAAATACATTAACGCTACTTCACTTTCATAAAATGTAAATGGTAGAGAAATACTCCACAAATTGTTCAAACTTTTCCAATTTTTTTTATATGATCTCATAAGTGACATGGGAATCAAACCTCAATAACACGGCTTCACTTTCTCCAAACCCACAATGACACAAATTCTCCACGAACTGTTCAAAGATTTTATATTTTTTGATATGATATTTTCTAAAAGTGATTCCTTTATGATCTCATAATATATTATTATATTTTTCCCATTGTAATCATGTATTTAAAAAAAACAACCTTTCAACATATATATATAAGTAAATGAGAGAAAATTATTAACTTACAAAATAAAGAGACTAATAAAGATAATAGAAGTTCTTTCTTATTGAAGTGGCACATTTAAGTTATTCCTTAAAAATCAATTGATTCACGAGACCATTTTAATCACATTTAAGTTGTTCCTTAAAAATCAATGGATTTACCAGAGCATTTTAATCACATTTAAGTTGTTCCTTAAAAAACAATTGATTCACCAGAGCATTTTGATTAAAATGATGTGTAATTAGTGCAATGTTAATAGAACTTGGCAAAATCGATTTCTATAGTCCTTGCTGCTGGCTAGGACTAAACCTAAAAACCGTTGCATATAAACCAAAACTAAAAATATTTCTCCTTACATTTTCCCCAAAATTTATTTGAATAGTGCAATTGCAATCAAATTTCATAATTTTATTTGGACCATGCGACTGGAATCAAAATTCATATTCTATTGTAGGTATGATATGCATACCAATTATTGTTTTCATGCCTTTGGGTTCTTTTATGCGGTCCCATTTTCTCCTGCAACATCCAACTCCCATTTTCTTTGTTTTTCCCTGCAAAATCCAAGACACCCAACTCTCTATAGCAGGAAGCTTGTACTTAATACTTAAGCTCCAGATAATCCTACCTTCCATCCAAATTTGTTCACGATCTCATTGGGTTGCAACCCCATTTCCCATAACTCTTCACAAATTTATCATTTTAGACATGGTTCCAATACTATAGTGATGCAAGACCTTATGCTAGTCACATTTTTTAGAAGAAGCATGGAATTGATGACTCTATATTCTTCTTCCAATTCTTTATACATGCTTTAAAGAAATATGTCAAATTGTTTATCGTTTCATTATATGATTCTTTTGATTTTCTTTAAATATATATATATATATATATTAAAATGTTCAAAAGTTTGGACAATATATAACTCTCAGAAAGAACTAAAACAATTATTTAGCTATAAAATTAATCTCAGGCAAGAACTAAAGCAATTATTTTTTAATAAAATTAATCTCCATCTCAGACAAAAACTAAAGAAACTATTATGCCATAAAATTAATTTCAGGCAAAAACTAAAACAATTGAAGCAACTATTTTTTTTTCTACAACAAGTAAACCTTCCTTCAATCACTAGCCAAGCTGCTCGAGTACTCCATTGCCCCCACTGCACTTTGGGACAACCTTCAACTGAAAGCATCTCCAATGACATCACATATTCCACACTTTGTAGATATTGTAATTGAGGACATTCCAAAACCACTAGTGTTCGGAGCTTTTTCAGGTGCCCCCAAACCTTGTATTCATTGGAGCTTCTTGCAGCTCCTCACACTCAACGTCTCCAAAGAAGTTAAATGCTCTACACCTGGAAGCTCTGGTATCCCACTAAAATCTAATGTTTGGAACTTTGTGAGATGCCCCACCCCTCGTATGCTTTGATATTCTCGCAATCTCCAACACATAACGACGTCAATGACATCAAATGCTCCACGCTTGGCAACTCTAGTATTTCACTGCATCCACCAACATCAAGTTCTGTAAGCTTTGTGAGTTTCCCTAATGCTAGTATGTTTTGGAGCTTCCAGCATTTCCCAGCAACCAACTTATCTAAAGAATTCAAATGTTCCACACCTGGAAGCTCTTGTATCTCACAACATCTACTAGCATCTAATGTTCGGAGCTTTGTGAGTTGGTCCAACCTTAGTATGCTATGGAGCTTCTTGCATTGGCTAACATTAAGTGTCTCCAAATAAGTCACCTGGAAGCTCCTTTATTTCACTGCATCCACTAACATTTAGTGTTTTGAGCTTCTACAAATGCCTCAATCCTGGTATGCTATGGAGCTTGTCACATCTTATAACAGACAATGTCTCCAAAGAAATCAAATACTCCACACCAAGCAGGTCTTCTATCTCGCAACATTCTATCACATATAGTGTTCTGAGCTTTGTGAGCTTGGCCCAACCCTGGTATGCTCTGCAGCTTTTGACATCCCCTAACATCCAACATTTCCAAAGATGTCAAATGTTCCATTACACCTGGAAACTCTTGGATCTCCTCAATGTTGAAATATTGTAGCTTTGAAGAATATTCTATATGTATCTTTTGTGGTCCCTGATGATCCTATCGGGAGAACCACTTGTATTACTTTGTACCCCGATGCTTCTAATCGAAAGAACTAATAAGAGTCATGAGGTAGTCCCCTCTAATTGTAAAGGTGGGTCATTAGCACCCCAATGTGGTTACTTGAGCCTGCATGTGTAACTCGAGCCTACGTGTCGAATGAGTTAGTTAAAGTGAACGGATGAATATAAATAGAGGTGTGGTTCTCCTCATTTGTGACACACACTCTCACTTGTGTAGCGCATTAGTGGAGAAGAGAAGTAGTTGGAGAAGGAGGAGGATCAGGCTTTGATCTCCTTGCTGGTTTTATCTTTTATCTTTTTGGGGCATATATATTGAGGAAGCTTTTGCTGGGTTTTTCCCTTTAGGGTTTTCCTAGGATAAATCTTTGTGTTCCTTTTGTATGGTTGTGCTTGTCTATCTTTCAGTGATCCTGCTTATATGCTTTTGTTATGAAAAATGAAATGAAATACTGATGTCTTCGCTAAGCATATGAAAATTTAACATGGTATCAGAGCCACCCTGAAAAGAAGACATTATGCAGCTATAGAATCTAGGGATTCTTAATTTTTTGTTCTCTCTCCATAATCGATCAACAAAAGAAGGCTAGGATGACTCTCCATTGAAGGGCGCATCTTTCTATAGAAGCGGAATTTGATTTCGAGCATTTTCAGTTTTCCGTGTGGGAAATTAGGGCTTCTTGCAGAAGAATAATTTTTGAGTGAGCCCAGCATAGGATTTATCTCCTCATCAAAATCTAAGTTTAGAGACCTGGATCAAGATTTTTGGTTGGGTGAAACTCCAGGAAAGTCAAACCCTAGTTTGACCCAGAGCTAGAAAAACCCTAAATACTAAAACTGCTAAGTTTTGGTATATTTGCTATATCCCAATATTGAAGAATTTTCAAGAGCTTAAAATTATATATACCGAATATAAAATCTTTATGAACACTGTATCCAAAATACATCCTCAGATTCGCTATATTCTAGGAGATATAATCCATCCAAGTTAGGGTTCCAGCCTCTTCCAGAATTCATCCCTAAACAGGACACCTAAGGAAAATTGCTATAGCTTGGGTTAAAAAGGTCCAAATGGAATTCCTAAAGATGTTCCAGAAATATAATGGACTGTAATTTCTGTGGTCTGAATTTTAGAACTTGAATATGCAGCAGTGACACGTGGAATGCCATACAACTTCACTGTTCTGAACAGTCCTGTAACAGGTCACCTTAGGAAAATGATCATAAATCCAAATTGGTGAAACCAACTCTGATGAAACCTATGGTTTTCGATCAAGGACATGCAAGGTTACCTCAGTGTGAAATTTCATACACCTATGAGTAGTAAGTTCAGAGATATCACAGAAACAGTAACAGGAATTTCTGCAGAAGAAATTGGAAAACTAGGGCTTCCTGTTCCAGGAGCTTCCCTCCACTATTTTCAGAAAAGGAGTACATTGGACAACTCCATTTGAGCAGATCTATCTTCTATCTAATCATATATGAAATATTCCAAGTTTTGAAAATTAGGGTTTCTCTGACAAACCCTAGATCAGCCAGCTCTGGAAGCAAGACGGACACCTCAAATCGGTAAGATCTAATCATTTGCTATTTGCATTTGAGGTTCTCATTTCAAAGTGATCTATTACATCAGCTTGATGATAATCTTGGTGAAGTTTAAAACTTTCAAGCATGAAAGTATTTGATCTCTCTGAAGAAAATGAATTGGACACCTACATGAGTAGAGAGGTTCCAGTTCTAGAGGGAGATGAGCCTCAAAGCCTTACACAAGAAGAACTTGATCAAGGCTAAGAAGATCACTGTTGATTCAATCATGGATCAACTTGTACCACAAGTGTCTTCCCTAAAGACACCAAAGATGTTTGATTTCTTGATCAAGCTATTTAAAGATAAGAACATAATTCAGAAGATGGATTTGAGAAAACAGTTGAAGAATCTGAAGATCCAGAATGCATAACATCTTGAAGCAGTAGAAGAAGAAGCAGAGAATGCAGAAGTGGTGATAGCCACCTTGAATGGCCTCCCATGATCATGGTATTCATTCATGCGAGGACTGTGTGCCAGAAGAAAGTGATTACTTTTAGTTGACTTTGGGAAGAAGAAGAAGCTCGTCTCATAAGAAGATAAGAAGAAAGATGGGATCAAATTGAAGATCAAGCTATCACCATTCAAAGAAGATCCCTCAAGCGATGAGGAATATGAAGAACTCAATTCTTGATGAACCTCTTATCCATCTTATCATTTGGATAAGAAATGATGATAAAGCAGAATGATCAAGATGGAGTCTACCCACGAAACAAATAAAAGATAAGTATTCAATTGTCATTTCATGATATTGTTTTACATTTGATTATATTCAGTTGATGTGTTATGCATGATAGATTGTTTGCATTAATGACTGTATACTACTAATATGCATGTGATGGGTAAGTAGCTCATGGTGCTATACAACTCTCCATTGCTACTTATCAAACCTCTTTGCTGACATATTGGATTAGTCTAGAAAGTTTCTGTGAGGTATGGATGAATGTTGTATTGGCTAAATAGTTGCATGATGCATAAGAATTTGTCGTTATGCATATGATTTATGAAATAGTTCTAACCATGCAACTGCTGCATTTGAATTGTAGGAAAGGTCTGGTACAACCTCCTACAAGAAAAGAAGGATGAGACTTGTTCCAAAGAACAAGTGATGACAATTCAATAAACATGAATCTGAAGCTCCCAGGGTCAGAGACACCATGACGGAAGAAAGAGCTTCAAAGAGCGGTAGATCCACCTCGAAGGATGAAGACTAGCATGGGTATGAGAGATAACTCAAGATGAAGAAAAGAATGCTATGAAAGAAGCTATGATCAAAGAATAACAGTTGATCATGGGGAATGATGTATACGATATGATTTTGAGACATAAAGGAAAGTATGTAGTATCCTCCATATGGATATACAAGAACAAGTGTACAAAGCAAGGTTCGTGATTTGCCTCAGAAAGAATAGACTATGACATGGCATACTCTATTGACTAGTTTATATCAAGCATAGAACCACCTGTACAGAATGAAGAAGGAAGATAATACTCACTTCAGGGGGAGTGACTACAGAAGATATCTGAGTTCGA
>LPNX010626244.1:0-109044 GCA_001517045.1 Pseudotsuga menziesii | reverse complement strand
GGATTTGAATTTGAAGACAGATGGACTCATATATGTAAGTTGAAGAAGGCCCTCTATGGCATGAAGCAAGCTCCCAGAGCTTGGTATGGAAGGATAGACAGTTTCCTTTCAATTATGGGCTTTACCAAGAGTAAAGCTGATCCTAACCTTTATCTCAAGGTTGTAGAAGATGAACCTGTCATCCTGTTATTATATGTGGATGACTTATTCTTGACATGGAAGGAGAAACAGATCATGGAAAGCAAAAAGAAACTAACAGAAGAATTTGAGATGAAAGACCTTGGGTTAATGCACTATTTCCTAGGTTTGGAAATATGACAAAGTTCAGAAGAAATATTTCTCAACCAAGGAAAGTATGCGGTAGAGATATTGAAGAGATTCAATATGTTGGAATGCAAATCCATGGCCACACCCATGGACTCCAACCTAAAGTTGTTAGCTGATGACTCATCACAGTTAGTGGATGTGACTCATTACAGACAGATCATTGGGTCATTAATGTACTGAACAAATTGTAGACCAGACATTTGTTTTGCTGTGAACACCTTAAGTCAATATCTTGTTCAACCAAGACGGGTTCACCTAGTAATCGCAAAACATGTGATGAGATATCTGAAAGGGACTATAGACTTTGGTCTATACTATGATGGTAGCCATGAGTATAGAGTGTATGGCTACATAGATGCAGATTGGGATGGAAGTATCTCAGACAGGAAAAGCACATTAGGTAGATACTTTTGTTTGGGGTCTGCTATGAGTTCATGGTTTAGCAGGAAACAGTCCAGTGTTTCTCGTAGCACGGCTGAAGCAAAATACATAGCAGATTGCTCTGCTAAGTTGTGAAGTCATATGGCTTCGGAAGCTGATTTAAGGTCTCTTTGACCTGAAGATGGATACTACAATGATTCTATGTGATAACCAGATTTTGTGATGACAAAGAACCCTATGTTCCGATTGTAACACATAAAAATTCAGTATTTCTCCATACGAGATAAGATGTAGATGATTATGTTTCAGTATTACCATACTAAAGATATAGATGATGTTTCAGTATTTACATACTGTATATGCAGATGATGATGATTCTGTATTTCTATACTGAAGATGTAGATGATGATGGTTTAAATGATGATGTACTGATGAAGCCTCTGTCTCGGGTAAAGTTCGAACACTTTTGAGACGAGATTGGTGTTGTTCGAAAAGACCTTCCTTGAAAGGGGGAGTAGTGATGTTGCAGTGGGATTGTATCATCCCTAGGCACTTTCCCTAAAGTGATCCGGTGACCTCGATCCTCGACAATGAAGAGGGATTGTATCATCCTGGGACATCTGTCCAAAATAGATCCGGTGACTTCAGTCTTCTTGAATGTGGTGGGATTGCATCATCCCTGAACTTTGGTTCAAAATGCATCCGAAGGTCTTGGCCCTCGTGAATGTGGTGGTTTTGCATCATCCCTGAACTTCGGTTCAAAATGCATTCATAGGTCTCGGCCCTCGTGAATGTGGTGGGATTGCATCATCCCTGAACTTCGGTTCAAAATGTATCCGGAGATCTTGGCCCCCGTGAAAGTGGTAGGATTGCATCATCCCTGAACTTCAGTTCAAAATGTATCCAGAGGTCTCGGCCCCCATGAAAGTGGTGGATTGCATCATCCCTGAACCTCAGTTCAAAATGTATCTAGAGGTCTCGGCCCCCGTGAAAGTGGTGGATTGCATCATCCCCGAACCTCGGTTCAAAATGTATCCAGAGATCTCGGTCCCCGTGAATGTGGTAGGATTGTATCATCCTTGAACTTCGGTTCAGAACGGATCTGGTGACTTCGGTACTCGAGAACGTGTGTTGATCTCATAATTCCTATAGGAAGGATTGTCTGAGTTCCACATATGTGTTGATCCCGTAATTCCGAAAGGAAGGATCAGTGAATTGATCCCGTAATTCCAGTAGGAAGGATTGTCTGAGTTCCACATATGTGTTGATCCCGTAATTCCAATAGGAAGGATTGTCTGAGTTCCACATTTGTGTTGATCCCATAATTATGAAAGGAAGGATCGTTAGTAACTCTATAAAGACCTAAATCCCGTAATTCCGAAAGGAAGGATCATTGAATTGATCCCGTAATTCCAATAGGAAGGATTGTCTGAGTTCCACAGATGTGTTGATCCCGTAATTACAATAGGAAGGATTGTCCGAGTTCCACAAATGTGTTGATCCCATAATTCCGAAAGGAAGGATCGGTAGTAACTTCGTAAAGACCTAAATCCCGTAATTCAAAAAGGAAGGATCGTTAGTAACTCCGTAAAGACCTAAATCCCGTAATTTCGAAAGGAAGGATCATTGGTAACTCTGTAAAGACCTAAATCCCGTAATTTTGAAAGGAAGGATCATGTTGATTTTTTGATGATGTTGATGTTTTTATGATGATGATGACGTACTGATTGAAAGATCAGAATATGATGATGATGTTGTTGCTGCTGATGATGATGATGATGTTTCGTTGATCGAAAGATTAGAAGTTGCTGATGATGATGATGTTCTTTGATTGAAAGATCAGAATATGATGATGATGATGTTCTCTGATCGAAAGATCATAATATGATGCTGATGATGTTTTCTGATCAGAAGATCAGAAGTTGCTTATGATTATGATGTTGCTGATGATGATGATGTTTGTTGATCAAAAGATCAGAATGCGATGATGATGATGATGTTTCTGATCGAAAGATCAGAATGTGATGATGATGAGATCCTGATGATGATGATGCCATATTATCAAAGTATGATGATGATGACGTATTGATCGAAAGATCAGAATATGATGATGAGTTGATGTTAGAGTATGATGATGTTCGGTTGATGATGTTTCTGATCGAAAGATCAGAGGTTGATGATAATGATGATTCTCATTGAAAGATCAGAATGTGATGATGATGATATTTTGATGATGATGATGTTAATGTTTTGATGATGATGTTTCTGATCGAAAGATCAAAGTATGATGATAATGTTGTTGCTAATCAAAAGGCCAAAGTGCTGAAGAAGATGTTGTTGATCGAAAGGTCAAAGTGTTGAAGATGATGTTGCTAATCGAAAGGTCAAAGTGCTGAAGAAGATGTTGCTGATCGAAGTGGTCAAAGTACTGATGATGCTAAAGACTAAAGATTGAAGATGAAGACTACATGATGTTGAAAAGATTCCAATGATTTATAGAGGTATCACCCTGCTGATGTTGATGATGTCCTCTATCTCTCTCCTACTATTGTTGTTGTTGATGTTGTTGTAGAATACCCTTCTCGTTAAGGGGGAGTGTTGAAATATTGTAACTTTGAAGGATATTCTATATGTATCTTTTGTGGTCCCCGATGATCCTACCGGGAGAAACACTTGTATTACTTTGTACCTCGATGCTTCTAATCGGAAGAACTAATAAGAGTCATGAGGTAGTCCCCTCTAATTGTAAAGGTGGGTCATTATCACCCCAGTGTGGTTACTTGAGCCTACATGTGTAACTCGAGACTACGTGTTGAATGAGTTAGTTAAAGTGAACGGATGAATATAAATAGAGGTGTGGTGCTCCTCATTTGTGACACACACTCTCACTTGTGTAGCGCATTAGTGGAGAAGAGAAGTAGCTGGAGAAGGAGGAGGATCAGGCTTTGATCTCCTTGCTGTTTTTATCTTTTATCTTTTTGGGGCATCTATATTGAGGAAGCTTTTGCTGGGTTTTTCCCTTTAGGGTTTTCCGAGGATAAATCTTTGTGTTCATTTTGTATGGTTGTGCTTGTCTATCTTTCAGTGATCCTGCTTATATTCTTTTGTTATGAAAAATGAAATGAAATACTGATGTTTTAGCTAAGCATATGAAAACTTAACACTCAACATATAGCAATCCGAGCTTCGTGAGTTTCCCCAATCCTGGTATGCTCTGGAGCTTCCCACATCTGCTAAAATTCAACGTTTCCAAAGAAATCACATGTTCCATACCTAGCAGCATTCGTATATCACTGCATCCACCAACATTTAGTGTCTCAAGCTTTGTGAGTTGCTCTAACCCTTGTATGCTCTCTAGCTTCTTCCAGTGCCAAAAACTCAACGTCTCCAAAGAAGTCAAATGTTCCACACTAGGCAACTGGTGTATCTAGTGGCAATTTTGCACACATAGTGTTCGCAACTTTTTGAGCTGCCCCAATCGTGGTATGCTATGGAGCTTGTTGCATCTCATAGCAGACAATGTCTCCAAAGAAGTCAAATAACAACTCAGCTCTTTATATGTCGCGGCATTCTTCCACATATAGTGTTTGGAGCTTTGTGATCTTTTTTTTAGAGGTTCGTTGTGTGAGAGCTAGGATGTTCACTTTGTGAGATTAAAATGATAGGTAAAGCCAATGAAAATGATAGACAACAGATTATAAAAAACACAACTATGGCGATATAAATCCTAAACTTTGCGCTGCAGCATACTTTGTGGGTGGTCATTTTCTTGATCCTGGAAAAAAATACAAATTGTTTCAAATAAAGCACATAGATTTTGAAACAACCACGCTACGTTGAATTTCCTTCTGCCTGTGTCTCATAAATTCCTCAAAACTGTCCATTTTTCAGTATCTTTAAGCTTTCAAAGACCTTTGACATCTGTAATTTCCTGCAAACTATGCACATATTTTGCAAAGCTTCATGCAACTTGGTCGACAATGATGGGGAGTATAATGACAGCTCTTAACAGTAGCCATGGGAGTTTCCATTAGCTTCAAGGGAAAAAGGACATCCCTCTACTTTTTAACGAGTTAGCTCCTGAATTTTTCGACGGCAACCATTATGAAAATATTCATTTCCATTGTGTGCAAGGCACTTTATAATAAAAATACATAAATAAACCTCATAATTTACCACTTTGCTGATGGGATGGGAGGCTTCCCAAGGCCTATTGTAATCTCAAAACTCAATAAACAGAAACACATTGTAAAGACACAACAAACCTAAAATTTTACAGGATACGAATTTTAAAAGCATTTCTTACGAGTATCGTATCATCCATAATAATGTACTTGAAAAGATAGGCGTTACCCATATTTGACATTTGTTGTTGTTTCACAATCTATAACACCATAAATTCCTCAAATATATAATTGCGTTAAGTTCTCTAAACAGTCAGTTGAAAATCCCTTCATATTTCATAGAATTCTCACAGCTGATCGTCCGAATCCTTCGACCTACAACACCATAGAACCCTCGAAGGGTACAATTGAATGAAGTGCTTCCAAATAATCTCATATTCTTTCATTGCCTCAACTTTCTGGTTTCTAAACTCCTCACTCTCATGTTAGTTAATATCAAGTTCACTGATCAGCCTATTATCATTACCACTTGTTTTCATTCATACTCTTGATGCCTGCATGTGCCTAGTGCTGCCTCTCTTGATGCCTCCACATGCCTGTGTTGCCTCTCGCGTTTCCTTCCCAACCATCGTTATCAGCGGCAGCCGAAACCCTCCATGATCCATCATATTTAATGGAGTACAATCAACAATGAAGTCTATAAGGACGGACTTGACATGTGACTAAGCCTTTTATGTTTTTTAGGCAAGAGCACTCGGGCTAAGTGATAAAATGTGCACTTCCATAGTATTTAATTATCACTATTTATTGCTGCATTAAAAATTTGATTGTATTTAATTTTTGCTGACCAAATCTAGCCGCCGGGTCTTGGGGCACAAAACCCTAGAGAAACGTCACCTGCACTAACCAATGAATAGCCAAAAAAATAGTTTTAAAAAATAAAATCTAATTTACAATGGAGTGGGACATAAAAAGAGTTGACACATGAAACGCATCTATAGCATGGTAAAAAGAGTTGTACAATTTTAATATAACAATTTTCAAACACGTTTATCCACGACTAAATAAAATAATTGTTTTTTACATAAAAATCTATTATTATAAGTAACATTTCCATTAATAATATAATGGAAAAAATATCAAACAACGAAAATATAAAATGACTTTCAACAATTTTCGATTTGACACATGTAATGCATCTATAGGATGGTAAAACGCGTTTTTAAACAACACATGAAAACCCATCTACACTATGCTAAAAGGAGAAGATGGTACAAAGTTGATAGATAGTTTTAAAAAGTGTAGTTATCTTCTTGACTTTAACTTTCTCATTCTTATTTATTGAAACTTTGTTTTGTTTTGGCCCACTAAATTCTCATTTTTTTATCTCCTTTTAAAAAATAGCGTTTGAACACAAGACATAAATAAATTTTCAAAATAATTATTCATCTCTTAAGGTAATTAAGAAAAACTCAAAATTATTAGATAGATACTTTATGAAACTCAAAAAAATATTCTTAATCGGATTGCTTTCTTTCATAACTTAGTATTGAATTCGTGCACTATATCCATACTTTTGTTTCCATTTAAGGTAAATCTAAGTTATCCATAATTCCTCTTCATACTTGATAACAAAAAATATAACTTAAGCATGTCTATAAATAATTATAAGTGTTGTATCACCAATAGTTCATTGCCTAGTCTTATATCCATGTCATTACTTTTCCACCAGCATGTCATATCATGAATTTCTATATTTAAATAAGTAAAAAAATCATTATGCTCCACTAACCTCATGCACACCAAAATATACTTTTAACATTTCAACTTTAAGTCATCTATATCTTGCATATGGCTTGATATCTATATTTTCCTCAAATTTAAATGGTGCTTGAATCTTGTTACATTCACTTTCCCTCATATTAGGTTTTTATTTTAAATTTGTCATCACCTCCACCTTTATTATCTAAATTGAAGATCCTTTGAAGTTTTTCTTTTTCTTTTTCCTCTTTGGTACTAATATGGAAATTAGGTTAATGTAACTTTAGTTAATCCCAGTCATTCCCTATGCCATTTAATACACCTCCATGGTCATACTCAAGTTTTTTTCTTTTTTCTTTTTCTTCTTTGGTACTAATATGGAAATTTGGTTTATGTAACTTTAGTTTATCCTAGTCATTCCGTATGCCATCTAATACACCTCCATGGTCATATTCAAGTTATTTGGTTCTCTAAATGAGTTATCTCATACTAGGTCTCATTGGTTCATGTTTCATCACCCATTGTTTAGTCTTTTTTTTTGTTTTTTTCTCTTATTTAATACAATTTTGGGGTTTATTGTAACTAACTCTCCAAATTGTTATAAATTTCTTAGTCTATTAGAATTCAATTGTAACTCCCCCCAAGTCATAAAATTTATACTATGGTAATGATACAGTTTGCAATTATGAGGCTTGTGGTCAAAATGATTCGCCAACATAGATCCTAAATGTAGATTTCTAAAGATATTAGAATCCTCTCTAGAATAATTTGTTGTTCATTAATAATGAATCTAAATTTATTTAGAAAAAAACCACTACCATAATAAATGCTCAATCATACATACATGTAACATAAGGGACACCATACATAAACTATTATGGGAAAACTGTAGTTTTGAAATTTCTATGTTGTTATTTATGGTTATTCTCATTTGTAGTTTTATAATGCCAAGGATATTTGGATTTTCAACTTAGGAAACACTACATAAAATAATAATGTTGAACTCCATTGTATCTATATCTATTCCACAAACTAGTAAATCAATCTTTGTCTAATTTATCTCTTCACTATACACAATCCAAGCAAAATTGACATCAACCCAACCCATGGCCAATCCTCTAACTTTCCTTCGATTTCTCCTAGGATCTCCTCCCTCTAGTTGTACCATAGAACCTATTTTTTTGTTACATACTCTTCTTTTAAATCTTTTCATTCTAGCGATTTGGAAGTTCAACCACCTCCCTAAATATTTCAAGAACATTTCCCTAAGAATCAGTGACATAACCCCCTCAACATTCCAAACACAGAAAAGATTAGAAGGTAGGTCATCCTTCTTGGAGAACACATGAATTCCTGAGATTCGATAGCATGCCCATGTGTCCTTATTTGATCACCTCCTCTCTATGTCATTGTATCCACGCAGGGCTCAACCTCCTTCTTAGACTTCTATGCATATGCATTTAATAATTGCTATCACATGTAAAAGGGAAAACTAGTATCTTAGAATCAACCCTTTTAAGGGCCCCACACACTTTGCATTAGAACATATGTAGATCATGGAGGGTGAGCCTCTCAAGTGCCTTGATTCTTGCTCCACATCATGTGACACTTCTCTATATCACAAAGACCCTTACTTCTTTTTTCCTGTGCCTTAACTTTTTCCTTTAACATGGAGTGCATAATCTAGATGTAACACCACCTTTTGCCTCGTCAAAACATCTTAGTGCCCTAAAGTCTTCGTTCCTTCCTTTCCCTAAGTCAATTTCAATATTGTTTTCCTTGTTCTTGTGTTGAGTGAGAATTTACGACCAAAAACTCCACACCCCCTTCTTTCCTTAGTATTTTTTTTGCATATTTTCCCATTCTTTCTGTGAAGCATAGAGAGTAGAGGAATTATCTTTGCTTCAACTCCTCCAGTGATTCTCATAACCACAAGATATGCATGTCAAGGACATGCATAGAAAAGGGAATTTATCCTGCTTTCTGAAGAGGGTTTAATAAGGGTTCTCAATCACAAAATTTAATGAGAGAAAATAACTTATCCATTTGAGTCTTCAAGGATCCATTCACATCACACCTCCCCATTGAGAGACTTTTGGTCTCCAAAATCTCGCGAGAAAAGGTGTACAAGCCTATCTACAATTTGGTTTCTCTCATACCACTTAGATTTCCTTGGATTTTGTCCCTCAAGTCCAATTTACTAAATTTCCTATTGTCCTCTAAGAGTCTCCAAGACCATTTTATGAAGGACTATGTCCTCCTCCAATTCTTTAAGCTTGTTTAATAAAAAGTTCACTTTAGAGAGAGCCTATTTTTCCTCTTCTCTATCTAACTGGGACAGTTCAAACAAGCTCAAGTTGTCAACATTGTTCACTGAGTATAGTCTCATAGAGGGAGTTAGGTTTAGTTTGAAAGAATTACCATTGACTTGCTTAATTATTTCAAAAGGTCCATATTTCAAAGGCTTCAAATTCTTGGTTTCTTCTTGTAGGTGCTATTTATTGAGATAAAACTAGAGATTTCCCACAACATATAATTTGTGATATGTTAAGTTACATTCGTCATATCTAAGTTTATACTTCTATACACTATTCTCAAGCTATTACCCAATCTTCTCTATGATATTGTTTGGTTTCTTTGCCTCATGGATTTCAGATATGCCTTTCTTCTTTTCTCCATAAACTTTCTTGTATTTTACAATCAAGGGAATTGTTGTTAAAATCCCATAAAATTACAATGCCCTGCCTGTTGCATATTTATTTAAATCAACAACCTCTATAATAGTTGGTGATTGGTGTAGATTATGGTTTCCTTTCCTAGGTCTAGATAATGTTTTCATTTCTTGAATGCTTGTACAAGGAAAATAGCTTCTTGTCATAGGTAGGGTAGTGTAGTAGTGGTTCATTTAACAACTATATACACTCACATCAATTTCAATCTCAAAGGGTTGAAATTAAGCATAGCCAAATTAATACAAATTACTAGTGGCCAACACTAATCAAATACCGATCACTATAAAGTAAAAAAAATCCATCAATTTCTTTTATGGTTTTACAATTTAAAATAAAAAGAATAGAAATTAAGCATGGCTAACACTAATCAAATACAGAAGTAAAAAAAATCCATCAATTTATTCTATGGTTTTACAATTTAAAATAAAAATAATACAATATCAATTATGCTAAACCATTTTATATTTTATTTATATGAAGCTAATTTTTTAACGGAAGACTTGTTGCACCCAAAAGGTGCATTTTACAATCCAATAGGGGGATATGTGTAACTCCTTAGTGTAATTCCACACATCATAGAGAGATAGTCCTGCAAAATAAACCCTATACATTATTGTTCTTAATTTCTAGATCGAAAAGCTGATTAGCATGTTCGGGCAGCATATTTTTAGTAAGATTTAAGATCACACAATTTGATAGGGAAAAAAATATTTTACATGCAGCAGAGTAATAAATGCTGCAGCTGCTGCACTGTGGGTCGTTGGATTTCAATCTGTTTCAAATCTAATGGCCCAAAGTACGGCCGTCACAGCATTTATTATTCTACTGCATGTTGAATATTGTTCTCCATTTGATAGAATCTCAAGAAAAATTCAAAAATACATAGTAATCATTCTTTTAAGGAAAAATTCAACGTAAACCTACCGTACTCTTGAGAAGAAGTTCAAAATGCCATCGAAAAACTAGAAGTATCACCTATTCAATCACCTGCTGAGAGCTAAAGCTCCAATCACACTTCTAAACCCAATTGCAATTCCCATCCCCATTCCAACTTGCCACAAATTCCACCAATGCACACTCTCATCGCTCTCCTCTCATTGGCCAGAATTAGAAGTACGATAGTTGCATTTTCTTTGCATCGGTTCTCCACAAAGCTCCAGATTACCGGAGAATGAAGACTCCTCAAATGTTTGCAAATGTGGTAGAGTTGGAATCCTGTTGACAGATTGTTATTCGACAAGTTTAAATAACCCAAGAAGTTCAGATCTACAAATGTTTCAGGTATTCGTCCTGATAACTGATTGCAAGACAGATCTAAAGCTTCTAAATTTACCATTCTTCCAAATGCTTTTGGACTGTTTTCCACAAGATGATTATGTGACAGATTCAAATAAATTACACACTTGAGATATCCCATGTCCTCCTGGATGTCACCACTAAGGTTGTTTGCCGAGAGGTCTAGAAAAGTGAAAATCAAGAGGATTTTCTTATAGGGCTGTATCTGAGCCTTGACCGTCAGGTAAAGTCCTTCTTTATAGTAATTTGTGTATCTAATATTATATTTGGATTGCGAACTTGTGAAATTATATCCATTCCTCAATGTTGATAGGTTTGAGAGATGTGGTGGTATCGAGCCTGACAGTTGATTCATTGCCAGGTTAGGAATTTGGAGTTTCTGCAGGTACCTAATCTGGATTGGTATCTCACCTTCTAGCTTTTTTGATCTGAGAATGAGTACCTGAAGCTTTGAAAGATCCCCAATCCATTCAGGCACTTTTCCCGATATGTTGTTTCCACTCAAATCTAAAATTTCCAACATCTTGCAATTTCGCAAGGACGAGGGAACATGCCCTGCTAACCTGTTGTCGTTGATGTGCAATACCTGAAGTTTCTTCAATTTTCCCAGTTCCACCAGTATATCTCCTTCCAAAATATTATTTGCCACATTCAATACCTTCAAAGAAGAACAATTGCTAAAAATGGAAGGGAACTTCCCATAAAGCTTATTGCCTGAAAGATCAAGAGCCTCCAGATACTCTTTTTTCTCACAAATGCAAGCAGGAATCTGACCCTTCAACTTATTCCATGCTAGAGATAAAAAATTAGAAGTATGCAACATCTTGCAGATTTCTTGGGGGATTGGACTAGTAATATTATTCATTGACAGATCAAGTTCCCAAGGGAATCCTACCACAAAGCTCCTTGCAGGGTTGGGAAGATTGCCATGCAATTGATTATCTCGTAGCTCCACTTCTTTCAATGAGCTCGACAAATTATACAGCTCAGGTGGTATCGGTCCATGCAACTAATTGAATGATAGGAGTAACCTCTGGAGTTTGGGAAGATTCCAGAGCCATGAAGGGATTTGTTCTGTGAGGATGTTATTGGACAGGTCCAGTGTGGTCATAGAACTTTGAGTTTTCAGAAAAAGAGGAAGCGCCCTCTATATTTGACAATGAGATAGTTTTAACAGATCTAAATCAAATGGGGGAGTCCAGTTGGAGGAGATTTTGTAGGTTAATTTGTTTTTTCCATAAAGTTTAATTTGTTACTAGACAGGTCAAGATATTTCAGTATTTTCAGACTACGGAAATTTGACTCTGAGATTGTTTCATTCAAAGCGTTATTATTAAGACTGATATTGGTGAGTTTGAACAACGATCCTAGCGATAATGGGATATGGCCTGTTAATTTGTTGTAACTCAGTTTTAGTACAGTAAGCGAGTGGAGATGGTCCAATGACTTTGGAATAGTTCCCAACAAGTTGTTTCTGTGCAGTTCTAGCTGCGCTAGAGATGATACTTTTCCTATAGAAAGTGGTATGAAGCCATACAAACTGTTGTTTGGCATATTGAAAATGGTCAGGCTCTTTCATTGGCCCCTGAAAATCTGAGAAACATTGGCAAATATTTTATTATTTCCCAAGAAAATCCTTTTTATGTTAGGAATTTGAGAGAGTTCAAAAGGAAGAGATCCATTGAGATTTGCATTGCTAATTTGTAGTGAGACCAAGCTAGTCCTTTTCGCTACCCATGTAGGGAACTCGGACTCAAAATATTTCGATCCAGATGGAGAATATCTAGTGAAGCAAGGTTCTGCAGGGAAGGGGAATGGGACCATTCAGTCTGCAGTTTGACATTGTAATATTTATGAGCTGAGAAAGATGACCTACAGATTGTCCCCATGAGGACGAAGTTAGTGAGAGATCAGTTCTGTCTAGAGAAATATTTCTTAGGGCTGTGAGATTTGTAAGCCATGACAGGTCTGGACTTATCAACATAGAATCCGAGGAGGAGAGATTGAGTCCCGTTAAGCTAGACAGATTTCCGAGCTGCCATGGAACAATACCTGCAAGCCCAGTTGTTGACAAGTTGAGGTATTTCAAGTTTTTCAAAAGACCCATCTCCGTAGGAATAGGTAGGGCAGTAAAACTTTTGAAGCTAACATCCAAATGCTCCAAAGCCTCGAAGATAAACAGTTTTTCAGGGTGAAAGACACCACTCAAACTGCAATTAATTATATGTATAAAATATTCCCCGGTTACATTACTTTTGCTAGGTTTAAGAGTTAATTGATTAAATGTTTCATTTACTATGAACATTATAGCATTGCTGATATCAGCAATGCCGCTGGGTCTTGGGGCACAGGAACCCAAGACGACGTCATCTCCATCAGACCAATAATAACTTAAAAAAATAGACATTTAAGAAACTAAGAAAATTTTAAAAAAATTAAATAATACACAACCTTAGTCTAACTTCCATGTTTTTTCTAAAATTGCTACAAATTCGTCCAAGTAATCGCTCTGAGCGATTCATATATATCCCCTTGTCGGGAACATAATAAAGATGATAAAAAGGAATTAAATTTTTACTAGAGATTTTATTAAAATATTACTTTTATTAATAAAAAAGCGATTTAAATATTTACAAAATGCATATAAATAAAAAAATAGATAAAACATAAGAAACTACCATTACAAGTATGAGTAATTGTTATTTTATAAAACAAAAAGACTATATACAACAAAACGTTGAAAATCCACTCTTATATTATAAAGAAGAGTGGTTGCAAATCAACAAGTCCCTGCCTTATGGACTTGTTGCTTTGCAATGAGAGCTGGATTTGTTGCTTTGCTTGTAGAGTTGCTTTGCTTTCCTTGCAGAGTTGGATTTTGTTTTCCAGGCTAGTCAAGACTCGAGTCAAGGAGACTACCAAATTATTGAAAGATTTACCAACTTATCCAAAGAAATTTACAGGATGTTATTTCTA
Source organism: Pseudotsuga menziesii (assembly GCA_001517045.1). Taxonomy (NCBI): domain Eukaryota; kingdom Viridiplantae; phylum Streptophyta; class Pinopsida; order Pinales; family Pinaceae; genus Pseudotsuga; species Pseudotsuga menziesii. Next base: position 95,447 of record LPNX010626244.1, on the reverse strand, counting down.
TGGTCTCCCGGTTATTTGGTGAATATGATAACACGATGGCTTATGATTGCACACAATGGACAACTGCGTTTCATCTGGGGATGATGCTGGTTTTGCTTTGTCTGCTGTGGATTCTACTAGTGATGCTGGAACTGTTGATTTCCGTGTTGTTCTTGAAACTTCTCTATTTGAAATCTGGGAATCCTGCTTTTACTCTATCTCCTAGATCCGTGGACACTATGCTTTCTTAGTCTTAGTCCCATGCCCTAAGGTCTTTCTTTAGTTCCCATGTCAATTCTTGTCCCAACAAAGCTCAGTAAGCACTATGGGTATTGGCAGGATACAGTAATAACATAAGTAATAAAAAGTAAAAATGCATATTCTTTGGGGTGGGTAAAGATTTTGGGAAACGATGCTATATAGATGATATTAACATAGAGTTGCATGGAATTTATTGAGAGATGTGTGCATACTTCCTTTGTATATTAGTTTTAGCATTAAATTTATATTTGTATATTAGTTTTAGCATTAAATTTATATTTTGATTTAAGGATGAAGCTATTTAAAACACATAACTTATTAACCAATGTAATGCTAAAATCCTATCAACAAGATAACTAAGTTTGTATAACGAAGTTTGGTTATTTATAATATTTCAAATTATGCAAGTGTGAAACTAGCTATAATATTTCAAATTAGCTGGTAATTTGAAGCTTTATATTTATTTATCCCTTGGGCATGTGGGATATTTACGGCTGCCGAAAGTGTAAAGCCTACAATCTAGCACCGTCAAGTCCAAGTGTTAAACCCTGCAAGCAAACGACAAATGGAAATGGAAATGGAAATCCACGATAGTTTTCAACTAAATACCATAGTTAAAGCACTAGATCCAAATGGACATAACGATGATCAGGTTTTCAACTACATTTTTCCAAGTGCTAAACGAGTTTAAGTGTTAAGCTCCATATGAAAGCACAAGTCTCAAAGGTTGACAGTAAGTAAGTTTCCAAACATCCAAGTGCAAAGTAATAGAATCATTTTTATAGTGAGACCTCCAGCAGTAAACACCAAAACCAAACACTGCAATCATCACCCAAGTGCCCTCCTGCAGTCTCTTGCATTGTTAAGGATGGCAAGAACTCGGTCTCTATTGGCAGCTTATGTTACATAGATCCAAAGTACGTACGGACTGGAACATTGAGTACCATGTCTGATTTATATGCCCTGGGAATTATTCTCCTACGATTGTTGATAGGTAAACCCCCAGTAGCTCTTATGACAAAGGTTCAAACTGCCATCTGGAACAGCTCATTCAAAAAAATTCTAGACAAAACTGTAGGGGAGTGGCCTCTTGAGGAAACCGTAGATTTTTCTAAGTTGGATCTCAAATGCACAAAATTGCTGCGTAGAGACAAACCGGATCCGGAGACACTTGTTCTACCAGAATTAGAGAGATTTAAAGATCTGGCCGACACATATGCTAAGCACTGCACCTCCTAGCTACTTACATTGTCCAGTTCTTCAGGGGGGTTTTCCCATCTACAAATTGTAGTTGACAAGTTGGCCCACAAGCATAAACTCTTTAGCTGGGTTCTTCCTTTACAAATTTCAAACACCCAGGCAGAAACTGAAGTGGGAATATAATGATTCAAATTTCATTATTTCACCTATATATTAGGATTGCATGTATGTATCTTGCAGTGTTTCCCCATTGGCAACTTCAGGTGTAAGCCTCTACACTGTCATTGTAGAGAATCGTGGATACATAAAGGAATCCTCTGTCAACAAGCCTCTTGGTCTACTCTTACAGAACGCAATGCATAAATTGGTCAGAAATAAACATAACAAGCACACTAAATAGTAGAAGAGAAAGACACTGCATGAATAATATTCATTGAGTGCAAAGGATTACATATATCTAGACATGTTTGAAGATGAATAAATCATCCAGGGAATAATCCTCCACCACTGAAATCCAACAAGGAACCTGCAAACCATTTAAGACATCCAACAAGGAACCTGCAAACCATCTAAGACAGTAGTAATCAAGACTGGACTGTGGTAACAAAGGTGGACTTTCCTAACCAAGATGAGACAGCCATTTAAGAAGTATAACCTGATTATGACAAACTATCTAGCACTACTCACATAGATGATTCTAACTCTCCCTCTTGAGGATTGTGCTGGCTACAAACAAACCCATTCTATTCCTTTAGTTTTCAAATTTTGGCTTGACTAATGCTTTTGTTAGAGTACACCAGCGACATTATCTTCTATAGTACAATGCTCCATGTATATCTCCTTGTGGATCAAGTCTCAAAGGAAATGGTACCCAAGCTTTAATGTGTTTAAACCTGTCATGAAACACATGATTGTATGAAAGTTGGTGTATTCTACATGAGGTGTATTCAAAATTTGCAGAAGACATCAATGTATCCTTGGACCAAATTCTTTGAAATTTCTCCATGGTGAAAGCAAATTCACGCAATACCTCAGAGGATAGAACCACCCATAGCGGCAAGGTCGGAGGGTTGAGGCTCTTCCCCTAAGATGATATGAAGCCTCTGGATTGTTCCCTAAACGTGCTCAAACTGGGAGGCTGCAATCTACTCCTTTCAAGCTAGGCAGAGATTGACACTTATTTGTAGATTTCATTTTATATTCAAAATACATGAAAAAGATATTCAAGCTTTTTTTTATTTTTTTGTCTCAAACATAGATCTTATTATTCTAATCCAGTGCCACTGAATATGTTGATGAAAGTGAGGGCATTACTAATAAGTTTGATTCCGAAGTTTGTTGGAATAAAAAATGCTACCCATGAACATGGCCTCAACGCTTCCCTTCACGGCCTTAAAGTCATCGAGGTAGGAATGTCTCCACGCTACTCATATGAAACTCAAACATATTCTATGGTAACTTCTGTGGCTCCAGTAGAGATTGGTGCAGTGTCTTGATAATACGTTAGGCTTGCTGGGCACCTGATAATACGTAGGCCTGCTGGGCACCAAGATTACTATGAATTTCAAGCCCTGAATGGGGGGTTTTGCTATAACGAGCTCTAGCAAAACAATTATAAGAAAACTATAAACATCGCTCTTAGCTGCAGGCAATGCCCTCGGTGGACTGCCAGGGGGACTCCTTGAAACTTCCCTTGAACCTACGCTAGCTGAGCTTCTGGAATCTGCCCTCATGCAGTTAGTGCATGGCTTAAACGTGGCAAAGGGTGTGTTTTTTAACAATGTTTTTAAGGCACTTGGGAGTAAGCGCTAGTCTGGACATTTAGTTTTTAGTTTTTTATATTTTTAAATAATGTACAAACTTCTATTTTGAACAGTATGAAAGGAAAACAACTATTGGAAGGAACTTAACGTAGATTGCAGCCTCAATGAAATTCTTGGAATTTTATTTCTCTAGCAGCCAAGACCGCGTGCGCTAGCAAAATCCACCCAGGCGTTCTAATTACCAAATGACAGCCATGAGCCAATATATAATCCAAGTGTCAAAGTAAAGAAGTTTAGTGCTTTGTGTCGAGTCAAGCGTGACATTTTAAAAAACAGCTCTTTCGGTTATTCGAAATAAGTGAAAGCATAGCAATCATTCCAATGCACTCTAGATCTGGCAGCCATGCATCATATCTCTAGTCAATAAGCAATGTAGCTCAATTGCATCGGGTCTACTAATGGACGCCTGGCCATGAGCCAATATATAATCCAAGTGTCAAAGTAAAGCAGTTTAGTGCTTTGTGTCGAGTCAAGCGTGACATTTTAAAAAACAACTCTTTCGGTTATTCGAAATAAGTGAAAGCATAGCAATCATTCCAATGCACTCTACATCTGGCAGCCATGCATCATATCTCTAGTCAATAAGAAATGTAGCTCAATTGCATTGGGTCTACTAATGGACGCCTGGCCATGAGCCAATATATAATCCAAGTGTCAAAGTAAAGCAGTTTAGTGCTTTGTGTCGAGTCAAGCGTGACATTTTAAAAAACAGCTCTTTCGGTTATTCGAAATAAGTGAAAGCATAGCAATCATTCCAATGCACTCTACGTCTGGCAGCCATGCATCATATCTCTAGTCAATAAGCAATGTAGCTCAATTGCATCGGGTCTACTAATGGACGCCTGCTGAAGGTGAAGGTGAAGGTAAAGGTCTGTTCCCATAGAATGTATCGAAATGTGCATCGAATCAACATTAATGTTGTTGTGACTAATGGCAATGGTGGTGCCAAGGGTGAGAAGCGCAATGTCCCCTAAAATTTGGGGTTTTGTTAGCAATCATTAAAGGGAATACAAATCCCCACTAAGTTAACCTGCAGATTAAATACTAGGAGCCGCAGTAGAGGGGGATCCCTGGGCGCTCGCATGGTAGCTTCCCCTCTCACCAAAATGCCTTCCCGTATTGACTTCCAAACCAATGTATCAAGAAAGAGAAGACTACACTTGCTGGCCATGACGAGATACTGCTCTTTATTCTTTTCTCCTATAGTTAGACAAAGTTTTTGTAAATGATGTGGGTGTTGCTCTGTATATTGTTGTGTGCGCAGTATATTTTGAAGGGAAGGAGAGATCTATTCGAGCTGCTTCCCAAGGCTTTCAAGGGAATCAAACAGATCAGAGTAATTGGTTAGGGTTCTCAGGTTGTTTTGCTACATTTACGATAGCTGAGGGATATTAACAGATCAAAGAACTGAAGGTTGGCGATGGCTATCCCATATGGGGAAGCAACTTCGGGTCACATCAATTGCCAAGTAAATAGTTCTATGCAAGGAATGCTTAGTCATTTAGGTATGATTCACATTATAATTGCTCAAGTTCTAATACAGTTATGCAGTTGTTGAATTTGTGGCCAACTTCATGAAGATGAACCTGTTCAAATAGATTTGCGATGTAGTATTTTTGTCAAATAGATTTTGGTAGAGGTTACTCCTTGCAGTTGGTTTATTTGCTGGCTCAATCTCCCTGATGCCAAATTTTGGTCAATTAATGGCCCAGTCTAGAAAATAAACAGAAGTTAAATGCAATTTTGTTCTGAAACAATATGGAGATCTAAACTTAGATGTTGTTAAATATAACTTCCTACGAAATTGAAAAAGAGCATATGAAGGATACATTTTCTAAACAAAAAGAGTTTGAGACCAAAGATAAAGATGGAGCCCGCTGCTATATCTACCCCAACTTATACCAGGTGCTTGCTCTGCTTCAGGTTATTAATCAATTTATTTTGCTATTGCGCTTGGTGCCTTTGCCTCTTTAGGTAATTAATAAGGTCGCTTTATCATTTAAAGGTATTGGCCCAGCATACTCACCAATTAAATAGCTTGTTCTATAGCCATCACAACCCTATGAAACTTATATGGAGTGTCTACCAAAACGCTTTTATCGTTTAAACAATTACACAGTGAATGCAGGAACCTCAATACAATACAATACAATTTTTAAAGACGGTGCAAACATTCATCTACAATTTGATCACTGTTGATTTTCCAATATAAGAAAAAGTGTGTTTAACCTAACCTAACCATGCCCTTCTGTTCTGGAACCATACCTCCACTTGTTTGAGGCTAAGGTTCAATCTTTGGGCCAAGTCAAGCTTTTGCTTCTGCGGTCCAACAATATTTCTCCAGTCATGACACGATATGACATAATAGAATGTATACAAAACAAACTATGAGGGTATCAATATAATATACAAAAACATGTTTATTTACTTACTGGATTGAGAGTGTTGTGCTGTCTGAAGCTCTCCTCCAATAGGGCAGGTTGATCCTTTGAAAGGAGAAGCTTTCTTTACTTACTGGATTGAGAGTGTTGTGCTATCTGAATCTCTCCTCCAATAGGGCAGGTTGATCCTTTGAAAGGAGAATCTTTTTCCTGCAGGTAGAAGCAATGCCTTCTTCCTCGTCGCTGGCTCTGTCAAACACCACTTCAAGCGTGTCTTGTTTGGAGGTATTGGTGTTATATGTGTACTGATCATGGTGGAACATCGATAACGTGCTATTGGGTGAAGAAAGCACTGCATGATCATAAAAGGGTACCTGGTTTACCCGGATTGTTAGTAACATTTAAGATGCCCCTATTGCAAATAAGTCAAGGATGGAACCGTTTTTACTCCATTTTTTACATGCATTTAAGATGCTCCTATTGCAGATGATTTCTGAAGCCATTATCACTCTGAAATATCCCAGCTGTTCCAACCCTTAAGCGATGGCGAAATTCATGAGCTAAAAATATAAATCCTTCTGTAAGATCAATGTTCGATGGCACCTTGGATTCTGCAACTAAGTATCCATTTCAACAAAGAAGTGAAAGTACCCTCAATGTTATATATTTTGTAAGAGCCCTTAAATCTTTTAAAAGAGATAAGGCTCCAAGCCCGGATGGCTGGCCTGTTGAGTTCTATTTGACCTTTTTTGACCTATTGGGCCCTCTTCTTGTCAAGATGGTCGAATCTTCTAGGATTCTTGGCAGAGTGGCTCCAGCCATTAACTCCACCTTTCTCACTCTCATTCCTAAAGTTGATAGGCGTGTTACTTTTGCATATTTCCACCCTATTTCTCTATGTAACCTTTGTTATAAACTGGTTTCAAAAGTAGCAGCTATGAGACTCAAGCCCTTCTTAGATGCTTCCATTTCACCTCAGCAGTTTGGATTTCTTAAGAATCCCTAGATCCTTGGTCCCATAGCGATCACTTAGGAAGTCTTACACACTATTAAAGCTCGAAAAAGAAATGCTCTCTTCCTGAAGTTAGACTTGTCAAAAGCTTTTGATAGGGTTAATTGGACTTTTGTTCGTCTTATCCTTTTACAATTGGAGTTCTTTTGGTTGGGGTGAATTGGATTTTGGGATGTATCTCTTCAGTTAATTTTGCAGTCCTAGTTAATGGTTCTCCTTCTTCCTTTTTCTCGGCCTCTCGGGGAATCAGACAAGGCTGTCCATTATCTCCTCTGTTGTTTATCCTGGTTATAGAAGGCCTCAGCCTTTTGATTGAAGAAGCAAAAAGGAAGGGTAAGATTAAAGGAATTAAAATATCGGCTCATCTCTTCCTCACTCACTTACTGTTTGTGGATGACATGATTTTATTTGGTTTTGGTTCTATTGAGGAATGGAGGGCTTTCAAAGACATCCTGGATACCTTTTGTGAAGCCTCCAGTATGAGTATAAATATAAATAAATCTAGCTTTCTTCACAATGATTTGGGTGAGGATATCCTTCGAAATATAAATGATCACCTTCCATACAGATTTGATTCTCTGACTAAAGGTTTTGTTTATCTTGGCTGCTATTTGAAGCCCACAGGTTATTAGATAAAAGATTGGTACTGGCTAGTCACTAAATGTGAAAAAAGGATTACCCATTGGACCGATCGACTATTGTCTATTGGTGGTCGACTTGTTCTTATTCGATCAGTTCTTTCAAGTATTCCTGTTTACTGGTTGTCCCTTTTTCCGATTCCAGCCACTATTCTTGACAAGCTCAGAAAAATTATCTTTACCTTTCTTTGGGGCTCTTCTACAAATATTAAAAAATTCCATCTCGCTGACTGGAAATTACTGGCTCGTTCGATTTCTCTTGGAGGCTGGGGGATAAAACACTTGCCCAGTTTCAGTCTTTCCTTGAGATTGAAAAGCTTTTGGCTGGTTTTTAATAGTTTTGGTATCTGGAACAATCTCATCTCTGTTAAATACTTGAAAAACAGGCCTGTTCATATTTGGCTAAGAGAAAAAAGATTTGCTGTTGGAAATGTCTCGATTTTATGGAGAGGATTTATTGCTACTTTGCCGTGGATTGGTAAAGGTTTGATTTGGCATGTTGGTAATGGCTCGGCTATTCGGTTAGGTGCGGATCCTGTGGTGGGATTGGGTTCTTCTTTCATTCTGCCAATTGAGATGAGGGAGTATTTGGAAGATTATGGCATTGTTACACTAGATCAAGCCAGAAATCTTACTCCTTCTGCCACAAGTTACTGGTTCACGGCGGAAGAGCTAGACCTATGTGATGAATGAAAGTTTCTTTGGGATAAGTATATTCGGGGACTGGATTATGGCAGAATTAAATTATCTGACCAGCAATATACCCTTCTCTGGTCCCATAGTAAATATGTTGGCTCCTTATCGGCTGCTAAAGGTTATGATTGCATCTCTGGAAATTGTTTTGATCCTTTGGTCCCTTCGTTGGAGTTCCTGTGGCATCAACGTATTCCTCTGAAATTTGCATGTTTTACTTGGCTTATGGCTAGAGGTCGCATCTTAACATGGGATCAGCTTCAGAAAAAGGGCTTTCAGGGACTGGGTAGATGCATTCTGTGTGAAAGGAATATGGAAGATATTCCCCATCTCTTTTTGACCTGCCCTATCAGTGCGGGTATCTTAGCGTTCTTCGATGCTAAATTTGGATTTGTCATCCCCCCCCACAATTCTGCTTCCACCCTATTGATTCAGTGGTTTAGCTCTCATTTGCGCAATGCTACTTTTAGATATCTGCCTTTATTTATTTTATGGAATATATGGCTCCTTCATAATAAATGCATCTTTGAAAATAGGAAACCTGGCATTCTTGCTCTGATATCTAGAATTGAAGGGTTATTAATATCTCACACAGCTCCTTATAAAGCTCTGAAAGTTCGGGATATTGGTCCTAAACCTATTTTGGCCTTTCCTTGTGGTTTTTTCGATGGGGCTGCAGCAGAAAATATTGGTGGCTCAGGGTTTGTTATCTTTTTAAATGAGCATCATTTTTTTAGTTTTTCCATTGGCTGTGGTCATGGTACAAATACCAGAGCAGAATTATTGGCTTCTTGGGTAGTTCTTAAAGTTAGTCAGATGATGGGTATTCCAACTCATTTGATTTTTGGAGATTCAATGGTTATTATTTCTTGGCTCAATCAATCGGCGGCACTTGATGTTCCTGCTCTGATGCATTGGTGTAAAGATATAAGAAATATGCTTCAATTGGCCCCTCAAGTGATCTTCAAGCACATTTTTCATGAGCATAACTCACTGGCAGATGGACTCTCAAAGCAGGCCTTGAAATTGTACATGGGTCATGGATTCTTCTCTGAAAATCTGGATGGTATGGTCATAAATGATGGCCATTTTGTTCTTTTTTAGTTGCTGGGTCACTTGTTCCACAGTATTTGACCTTCAGCATAGCATTGATTATTACTGTTCTTGTTTTGTTTTGAGTCCTCTATGCTAGCAAGTTTTGCTCAGGATTTTCTGATTGTTGATCACCTTCGATTCTCTCAGCATTTTCTGACCTGATAACTCAGGGATGATGAGAAAAGTCTGCTATGATCAGACTATATGACATATTCTGGTTGCAGAAGTTAGTATGACTTCTTATGTTATTTTGTGATGCATTGGTTGCTGAAGTATTGCTCAGTCACTATGATGCTATGTAAATGATGTCTTTTGATTCTCTTGAATAACAAAGGCTGGTATTTTTTCCTCTGAAAAGAAAAAAAAAAGATAAGGGAGGTGGAAGATTAAGGCGATGGGCAGTGGTATGAGGTGCGCACCTTTTTATGGATATTAAAAATTTAATGCTACGAACTAATGCTAATGTCAGGGATGGCATTACTTCGAAAGAATATAAGCACAGTAAAAATAGAAAAAACCATAGGAATGTTTCACAAGTTTCGATTGGAAAAATGTTCTCCTGCCTCGACATGAGGGCAAATAAGAGGTCGAAGTCCTTGATTGGCCAAGGAAACGGTGTTGCATTCTTTTGTCAGATGGATAATTTATTGATTGGTTGAATGAAACAGTGTTCTATCCTTTTTGAATGAAAACTTAGGATACATGTTTTAATATATTTTTGGTCCTCGTGCAGACTAATGAAAACGGTGGCAAGCCGATCCATAAAGTCCTTGCTGGCATGAAAGGCAGGGACTAATAAAAGGTTATTTCATTGATTTAAAGGTGTAATTTTGTTACAATAGACCAAAGTGCTCTTTTGTAGAGAATCCAAAATATTTTTTTAAGAGCCAATTGATAAAGGAGTAACATTGCCTGAAGATGATCTTTTCCTTTTTTTTAAATTTGTATATAGTTTCCTCAAAAGAACTTGTCGAGACCTTGCATCTTACCCAATAATTTCTAGTCACTCGATACTATTTCTTTTTTCCAAGGTTTGGAAAGTTAGATTTCTTAAACTGATACGGTTTGTGTTTTAAATATAAGCCGTGAATTATTGATACTATAGGAAATACTTGAAATACTATGGAACTTCATCGTGAAGGAACTATTTCCATGTTTTAAGGGAATTTTATAATGGATTATAAACATAGCTAGGATAAGAGTTAATGAACACTACTTAATATAAGTGGACTTATATAAGAATCTTGATTTATGGGTAAAAAGCATTAAACCCAACTTATTTATATATAAATATATATTGAATTATCAATAATTATGAAATATTGTAAGCATTGCAACCTTGGGTTAGTCTTTTAAATTAACTGCAAAGTGAAGAGGCCGGTTAAAGGTTTAGTAATTTCTTCATGTTTACAAATACTTCATTTAAAGATAAACATCCAAATTCAGTAATGAGGTTTGTTTTTATATGAAAATCACATTTAGCATTTCACCATGACATGAGAATAGCATAGGGTATAATGATTATTAATTACGTTATTTTAATTATTTATTTAATTATAGTAAAGTATGTGAAGGTTGGAGATTTAGCTTTTTTAAGAGTGGGTTATGGGTAAAACAAAAACATAGTTTTAGTCATTTTTATAAAAATGAAAAACATAAAAGAATTATACCATTTGTTAAAAGATATTTTTAATTAAAAGAAGACATGTAGATGTTAATATAAGATAATAAATGTTTTTGACTAAGCTAAAGATAACTATTATAACAAAAACTATTATACTTGTTCTATAAACAAGTTTTGTAGAGGTCATAAATTTAGCATTTATGTCCATTTGAGAATTATTGTAAGACACTTTTATAGTCTTTTACTTAGTGGATTCATGCCCAGCTCAGGGGTGGCCTTACGATGGGAAAACATACGTCGATAAAGGGTCGAAGTCAAACCTATAGTTTCCCCATGTTTGATAAGTCTATGTAAAGTCTTGTTCAGGTTTATGCAGTGCTAGAAAAGTTATTGATAGTGGTTTAAAGTTCTTTATCCATTTAAAACTAAATTTATTATCGGTGTATCATTCGATAAAGCTAGTTTTTATTTTGATTGTAAATAAAGGAAAATAAAGAATATACTATTAATATGAAGGTTGTGTTAATGGACACTTGGCACTCTTTTATATAAAATATATTTGAAAAGATGGAGAGTGTTAAGACTTGAGAAGTATAATGTATGTTGATGTAAAGGTACTTATTATTCGAAGCAATATTAGTACGAAGAGAGTAACATGTTTTAATATAAGCATTCAAGCTTAATGTGATGTTTATATCATTTTATCATATGAATAAATGGGTGATAGTTATAAAATGAGCTAAAGAGTATTTGATGTAATATATTTTATTTGAATGTTTGAGACAAATTTTTTAACGAACCAATCATTTGGTGATACATTGTGGCATCAACTGGCTCTGATGAAGCATCACACAGTAGCTTCAAGTTCGATGCCATTGGTGCGGTCATTGCCTTGCAGTCCAACATTTTGAATATCTTCATAATCTCCACTACATAGTTTCCTTGACCAAGGAAGATCCCATCTGCACTCTGCCACACTGCCATGCCTAAGAAGTAATGCATCATTTCTAGGTCCTTCATCTTGAAATCAACGACAAGCCTCCTCTTTGCATCTGCAATGAGCTCATCTTCACCTATCAAAAACAAGTCATCTACATATATCAAGAGTATCGCTTGTCTTTCTCCTTCAACCTTGAAGTAAAGGTTGGAATTTTCTTTTCTCTTGGAAAATCCTAAGCTCATCAAGACGTTGTCCATCCTGCCATACCATGTTCTTGGTGCCTGCTTCAATCCATATGTGGCTTTCTTTAACTTGCACACATGATTTTGTCTATCATGTGTCTTAAATATAAGTGGTTTCTCCACGTACACTTCCTCTTCAAATACACCATTCAAGAATGTTGTCATGACGTCCATCTAGTGTACCTTCCATTTCATTACTACAGCCAAAGCAAGTATGGATCTGATGGAAGTGTATCTTGCTATGGGTGCAAATGTCTCCTCGTAGTCTATGACTTCTATCTCGGAGAAGCCACATGCCACCATCAGGTGTTCACTTAGTGAACTCATTATATAGCACGACCATTCACGGGATATCAAAAAATATCCCTAATTTCACTAAATATTGGAAAATCCCTCCTTAAATTGTATTGTTGAACCCCCTCCCAATATGCCTTTCCAATTAAAAAAACCCCTATTTTCACCAGATATAGTAGGTATTTATTTTTATCAACCATTTTTAATACCCCCTTTATATCATATTATCAAGTTGTAACAAACATGATCGCTAACACATCTTAGTATAAGCAAACCAAATGCTAAAAAAAATAATATTACGATGCTAATAATGATACCACTGGGATTTCACAGGCAACTGATCAATTTGTAGCGTTGGATAATGGAAGACCCAATGGAATAGAATGGGGAAGGAAAAATGCATAAAAGGAAACCCAATCAAGATATCAATTTAATAAAGAATGTAAAATATTGATAGTCCAATAGTCATTGCAATGCTTAGAAAAGATGAGAATTCCAAATGTTTCACACCAAGCTTGCCAATCTACCAATTTTGTATAATGTAAATACAAGTATAGCCATAGAGAGATCATGCTTTCTATAATATTCATAAATTAAACTCCAACAAATTTAAAAATTGAAACCCTTTCATGGATGGAATTTCCTACCTTCCTATCAAAACAAACATAATTGGCGTTTGAACCCAAATGAACATAGAAAAAATCCTCTTACTTTCTAATAACACCATATGATCATGTGCATACCTTGGTTTTGGGTCAATCACAAGATGCAATGAATTGCCTCCACTTCCTCTACATTTATTCTTCCAATCAAGGGAAATAACAACATTTGGTTACATTTTCTTGGGTTATATCTAGTTTTTTTTTAATCTTTACATGAGAGGGGAAAATGTCCACTGTTAAGTTTCAAGCATGCAATATTTATAAAGATACACAGATGGTGAATCTTATATGATACCATTTCATGGTAATGATAACACATAGGGTACATAAATAAGGATTTATATTTTCACCTATGTTCATGTCAGTTCCAATACAATATTAGGACGAATGTGTTGCATATAAGAATTGAAATTACAATTATGAATGTAACTTTGAGGATTGAATGTAGAAAAAGATGAGGCCAAGGAACACAACAATAACTGAGTATGCAAAGGAAGGAAAAGTAGGTCTAGTGTTTGTGCTAACATAGAAACATGCATGAACTACTACATTTTGAATTGACTCACCACTTTGATTAGTCTCCAATAACATAAAGTTGGCTAGCTGATAATACTTGAGCACTCAAGAAACTAGGACTGATATGAATCTAGTCCATGATTTAGAGGTATAAATCTATCCCATAATTTGGACATTATCCCGTAGCAGCAGTTATAATTGAACGAATCCATTCTGTGATTTGGAGGTGTGAATATAGACCACGATTTGGAAGTTATTCCTTAGAAAAAACTAGGAATGATATGAACCCAACCCACTATTTAGAGGTTATTATTCATCCCACCCAAATAAAATAACCCAACATTTATATTATTATGTCAAATTAAAAACCCTCCCTTGACCCCTTAATATAAGGAAATATATTTTTGAGGTTTTTAGGAGTATTCAAACCCCTAATATCAATGGACGTGATATGATATTGACTCGACGGTGAACCCCCGGTGCATGCCACAAATCTTTCCTTGTGTTTTTTTTTAATGCTACCATCTACAACATGCTTGATCTTGGAGATCCACATGGAAAATCCTATGGAGTTCCTTTAAGGTCTAGGAGCCACATCCTAGACATCATTCTTCATGATCAGCTGGTACTCTTTGATCATATTCTCCTTCCATTTATTCTTGGTTTATTCTTCATAGATGGAAGGATATGTATCAATGATGTCACACAACAATGCCACATGACTAGAGTGTGTCTGAGGCATATTACTTTATTTTGAAGTCTCATCATACTTTTCATCATTGTGTATAATCTCTTGTGCCCAAGATGGTCTTCATCTCTTGGGGTGTATATATCGCTCTCTATGGATTGGTCATATCATGATTCTTAAATTCTTCTGAGACTCTTTCTTTCGTCATGATGTATTCGACCCTGGGAGCTTCATGTTCCTATTCATGTACGTTGTTGGATTAAATCTTCTGGCTGAACCGTCATCACGTGTTCTTCAGAACAAGTCGCATCCTTCTTTTCTTGTATGTGATTGCACACGATCTTTCCTACAAGTCAAATTCAGTTGCATGATTAGAAACATTTCATAATTTCCAAAACATATTAATAGTGACAAGTTCTTATGCACAAAGACATATGTCACTAGATGCCTTCCATCTCTACCAAAACATTATTAAGAGTGTGCACTACTCCCAATATGTTAGCAAAGAGGTTTCATTCTAGTTAAGTAGCAATGGAATCTTTCACAACACCATAGGATACTTACCCATCACATGCAAGTGAGTAGTATATTGTTCATGAATGCAAACATTTTGACATGTATAATTCATTTTCTGAATCTAGGAATATAAATATATAAACAATATCATATGACAATTCAAATGCTTATCTTTGTTTTTTTTTTTGGTGGAATCCCTCTTGATCCTTGTCTTCTTGCAGGAATTACTGGAGTCAATGATAGTGTGCTCTACTTCATCATTTGATTTTGAGGACTTGTGTTTGTATTGCTCATGCTTGAGCAAGTCTTCTATACCATAGATCACATGGGAATGTGTACTGGTTCTGAATCTAAGTGTCACTTCTTCATTCATAACTACATCCCTTCTTATCCAAATACATAGATGGATAAGAGGTTCTTCTTTATCATGGGTTGAATCCTTCTGGATTAAAGTACATATTCCTTATCGCTTGAGGAATCTTCTTTTGTTCTTTTTCTTTCTGGTTCATCCTCTTCAACAATGTGAGCATGATGTCTCTTCTTTTTGTTTGTCTTGGAGGATCCTTTGTTTCTAGGACAATCTCTAGAGTAGTATCCCTTCTCATCACATGTGTAGCAACTAATATTGGATATATCTATTTTGGGTCTCCATTATCTTCTGTGATAGTGGTCCTCCCTCTTGTTGTGATTTATTCTAGTATGTACTGTGAGAGCTTGATCATCATTTTCTCCCATATTATCTTCTCTTATTATTATCCAAGATTCTTATTGAGTGCATTCTTCCCATAGTCTGTTTAAAGTGATCAACTTATTTCTAACACATATTCCTTAAATGAATGAGTCTCATGATTTTGTGAGACCATTCAAGGTGGTCATAACGATATCTCCTTCTTCAACCTTTTCTTCAACTACTTCAAGTTGTTCCTTGATTTGAGCAACCCCTATGAAGTAGGATTGCATGGTCTCTATATTTTGGAACTTCACATTCTTGAGTTGGTTCTTTAATATCATTGTTTGATTAACGTTCTTCCTTCGAATAACTTTGTCAAAGTATCAAACACCTCCTTCGATGTCTTCAAATATGACACATGAGAAATGAGATGATCCTTAATAGAATCTGCAATAATTCTCTTATCCTTTCCCATGTTCTTCTTGTGGATAGCCTTTGGTTCATCTCCCTTTGGTGCTGTAACTTCCTCACTAATATATTTGTCCAAATAATTTTCTTCAAGGATAAGAGAGATCGTATACTTCCATGCTCGAAAGTTGTCAGCTCCCCCAAGCTTGTCATCAAGCTGGGTGTAGTGAGTCATTTTGAAATACGAACCTCAAATAGAAATAGCAGAGATTTATATATTATCAATTTGATATGCCCAACCTAGTTTTGGAGCTGGCTGGCCTAGGCTTTGTTAGAGAAACCCTAATTTTCCAAAGTAGAAAATTCAAACTTTTGATTAGATAGGAAGATGCACCTCTTCAACGTGAGTTTTCCAATGTAGTCCTTTTTCTAAATTGATGGAGGAAAACATCAAAAGCTTGATTCCCTACTTTTATCCCGTCACCAGTGTCAAAAAATGAAAAAATTTCAGACTTGATTCTGCTTCCTCCAAAAGATGCACCCTTCTAGGGAGAATTAGCCTATTTGTATTTTTCTGATGATCTGTGTAAAGAATATCTTAAACTAGGAAGCCCTAGTTTACCACGACAATAGTGATGAGGTCAAAAATGAATCTTCTCCAAACTAAAAACTTTCTTCACCAAAAGTTGTGCCTCCTTGAGGTGAGTTAGCCTAGCCCTCTTTTCTGGAAAGTTTGTGGAGAAAAATGCTAGAACTTGGAAGCCCTAGTTTCTGCAGTTACACAGTTCCTTCCTTCAGAGTGACTTGGATACCATGTTAGAGTTTTCACTTTAATTAAATTTGATTAGGATCTTTAACTGACAAAATAACAAGCACAACAAAACATAAGAGACACAAGAAGTTTCCTCGGGGAAACCATAAAGGAGAAAACCCTGCAAACTTCTTCAGAATAGTTTCATCACTAAGTCACAATGTCAAACCAAGATGGAATGCCCAGAGAAATATATCTTTGAAAACTTCTTATTATTCTAGCACCAACGCACTTCTCTCTCTCTCTCTCTCTCTCTCTCTCTCTCTCTCTCTCTCTCTCTCTCTCCAGCAAACATGAGTGAGTGAGTGTGTGTCTAAATGAGAGAGGGAACCTCCCTATTTATATTATTCAGTTGTGTGACTCACTTACCTAACTAGGTCAGCCAAGTTATATAATTGGGGTCGACCTACCTACCTAGACTCAAAATACATTTTATATAATAATTTTTATGGAGACTATTGCCTCGACTTACAATGGAGGTTTTACCTCGATATCCTGGCATGAACAAATACAATAATAACATCTCTTACAGAGGTACAATGAAATACAATAATAATATATAGTAGAATATCTTCTGAAGTTACATTTTCAACAACACTTTATACCTCCTTGGATATCATTCAGATATGGGATACTCCATGTCTTGAAGAGAATTTCAGCAGATGGAGAAAGAGGGTTGTAAACCATAAAAATATGCTTGTATTTATGTGTTGGGCTATTTGGAGAATGAGAAATTTGGTATTGTTTGAATATTTTTATCCCAACATTCAAATATGTAGTTTTAATGCTTTGAGATTGTATCATTATTTTTCTTCTATAAAAACTCCTAAGGTGGCTAAATTATAGATACAATATTTTCTTATTATTCTGCAATAGGTTTTTTTGATGGAGTTGCTCAAGTAGGCTCTTGTGGTTGTGGAATGACATTAAGAATTAATTAAGAGCACTATTTCAAATTGTGGATGGGTGGTGGTATAGGGACAAACACTAAAGCTGATTTATTGGGTTTATGGTGTTTTATTCAGTTTGCAATGATAAATGGTATTACTACAATTCCAATATTCAATGACTATAAAATATTCATATATTATATTTGGACTCTTGGTGTTAGAGAATTAAATGTTTGTTTACATCTTTCTTCGGTATGTCTTTTTCCCATATTTACAGGTCTTTCAACTTTGAGGTTGATATTATTTCAAAGTTGGTTATGGAATCTGTAGAGGGATTTATTATACTTCGAAGAATTTATTGAAGAAGCTTTATCCTGCGAGGGGTCTATCTCCTTTCTAATATGATTTGGTATATGTGATGCATATGGTATTTTACTATGTTGGGATTCGGATCTCATGCACTTATTCTTTTGATTCCTAGTTTTTTGGAGGAGTATTTATGTAGCAGATTGACCTCCTTTTGGTTAGGATTGTACTATATGGCTAGTTAGTACACTGCTCTCTTGTTCTTTTTTTTAGGAAGTATTGTTGGATATGAAGTTGTCTTTAGTATTAAACTATGAAGTTGTCTTGTTTTTTTTGTTGAAAAAATGTTTATTGTGGAATTTAATGCTTCATTAGTGTAAAAGCTAGCGATATTTTAGACCATAACGACATTCATCATATCATTTCATGCAACAATGGCCATACCATCAGTTTAGTATCCTTCACATGTCTTGTACCATCATGCAGTTGTTGTAAGTGTACGATAGTATGTTTGATACCACAACCACCTCTTGTACTCAACATATAGTCAACATGTACTAGAAAATTAAAAAACCTATACAACTATGAAAATTATAGGAAAATTTTGAGACCATACACCAACAATTTAAGTTAGTCAAAATTGATCACAAGATTAATTATTGGCGAAAAATTAGGAAAATGGTGAGCAACATAGATATTATTTTCATATTGGACAAGCTAGAGAAATAGTCCAATGTAACAACTTGTCCAGTTGTACTCGAAACCCTCCAAATAGATTTATTATCCAATTGATGATAATTCCATAATAAAAATATAATTGCCTTAATATTGATAATATAAAAGATGATTCTTTACATTGATAATGAAAGACGTATTAATAGACCTTCTTGGTGAGTATTCACCAAGGGGGGTGTCTCTTAATTGACTTTAATTTATTAGTTGATTATATTTATTTATCTATTATTGTTATTATTTATGTATGTAACATTGGATTCCCCTTAAGGAAAGCTTTGTTTTAGTGAAGGACATATCATTTATTTTTGTTCGTAACATCTCCTCGTGTCTCGTTGAAGCTGTAACTCTGATACTTGATGAAACATGGTGATATACTTTTTGAATCCTTGAACTGAAATGTTGCATTTCCTGGGAAGTGATCCATCAGATATTTACCTTTACCGGAGCTGACTGTTGGTTGCCTTGTTGGATAAATCTTCTTGTTTTCTGTTTAGGTTGAATATTTTGTGTTCTTCCACATATGAAATCATAACTTCCTTGTTTATTTTCATTTTGACCATGTCATTGACCAAAATGAATTTTATAATTGGGGTGTCAATAAGGAATTTTTATTGATCGTTGTTCTGCTGGATTAACTTATTTTTGAACCGTGATGAGGGTTGAATTCGATTTTTGTTTCTTCTTTATCAACTTGAATTTGTTTTTTGGTGAGTCTAGATGCTTCCTTTTGGATTTGCGCACTCTGAATCTCCTCTAACCTTTCGTCTCACGATTTTTTTTCCTCCTTTAACTTCTTGACTTGTTCCTCTAATTATTGATTAAAACTTCTTAGGTGTTGGTTTTCTTCCTCTTTATCCAGGAGTTTTCCTTCAATATCTTCGTTTGATTGCTCTATCTTCTTAGTACTTTTTAACTTCTTGATTTTTCCAATAATGTCTTGTTATGGTTTCTTAATCGATATATTTCTTCTGTGTTATTTGATAATGTGATTTTGATTGATTTAATCTCCAATTTGTGCGTCTTTTTAGTATCATTCTCTTTCTGCTAGAGTTCACTAATTTGTTGCTGAAGGTGGCAATTATCTGTTTCTAGGTGTCTTACTTTCGTCTGAATGTGCCTGATTTTTTCTTCTTTCTCCTTAATGATTTTGTTTAAATATTTTATTTCTTCTTCTAGTTCAATATTGCTTCCATAAGGTGATTCTTCGACATTTTTTAAGTTTCTGATTTTGTTTTCTAGGTTTTGATTATGACATTTTAGATGTGAAATTTCCTTATCCTTATCTAATAACCTTTTCTAGAGCTCTTGCTTTTGATCTTTTAAGCTACGATTTTCCCGTTCTGCAAAATGATTTCACAATTCCTGCTTCATAATTTTAAACTAAAGATCTTTATTGGTGAGGAGGGAATTAAAAAGTAATAATGATAATACTATTAAAAAAATTGAATTGGATATAATAAGGGTTTATGACCCTAAGTTGTCGTGGAATGGAGAGGAGAGATGGTGGCTGGAAGGAATGGTCATAGACTTGGGAGGGGAGCATTGCATGAGGGTGGCACATGAGGTGGTTGGAAAGGGAGCAATGTGTGAGTGTGGCACAGGAGGTGGAAGAGATGGCATAAGGGAGAAGGAGAGATGCGTGGGGAGCACAACATGTGAGCTGGAGGTGGACAATGGAGTAGTGTGGTGAGGAGGCGAAGGAAGGGAGATGGTGCAGGCGATGTGAGGAGGGGTGATGAGAAGAGAGGAGGGTGGACGACGAGGGAAGAAGACGGGGGTGTGTAGTTATGGTGATGGGACCATGGTGTGATAGGATTGTGGGGAGTAAGGGAGGAAGGATGGAGTCGATGTTGGTTGATGGTGTAGAAGGAAACATGCAGGAAGGAATGGGGCACAGGTAATAGAAACATGAGGAGGAGTGGATGCATAGAGGAGGAGAGGATTATGGTAGGCTGTGCAAACGTGAAGGAGGGAGACACGAATAATGAGGAGTGGTGGGAGACTCGGATGTGGGTGTAATGTGAGGAGGGAGTGTAGTGAGTTATGGATAGGAGGAAGGGTGAACAAGAGGAGAGGCAATGGGTTGGGAAGCAATAGAGGACATGATGGTGGAAGGAAGGGGGACGTTATGGTGGAAGAAGATGACGAGATATGGAGGCTTAGGAGGGCATAGTGTAGTAAGAGGAGCGATTGGTGGGAGAGTGTGTAGGGAGATGAGGGAAAGGTATGGAATTGGAGAGGATTGTGAGTGAGGATGGTTGGAGGGAAGAATGTTGTGAGTGGAGGAAGGCCAAAGGCTTGACTTCTTGGTGAAGGACCAATAATGTAGAGAAAACTCCACTTGAATGGATAAAACTCAAGTGGAAACAAGTGAAAACTAAATCATCTACTTGAAGGGATGGTTCTGATACCAATGTAACAACCTGTCTAGTTGTACTCGAAACCCTCCAAATAGATTTATCATCCAATTTATGATAATTCCATATTAAAAATATAATTGTTGAATTATTGATAATATAAAAGATGATTCTTTACACTGATAATGAAAGTCGTATTAATAGGCCTTCTTGGTGACTATTCACCAAGGGAGGTGTCTCTTAATTGACTTTAATTTATTAGTTGTTTATATTTATTTATGTATTATTGTTATTATTTATGTATGTAACATCTAAGCATATTAGTGAGGATCACACAAAACTCAAGGAAAAGAATAAGAAAAATCACAAGGAGGTAAAAGACAATATTGCACAAAAATATGACAATGTTAAGTCAGATATTAATTAAGGATAGGATGAGCTATAAACACTGACAAAATTTTAGGGTGTAGTAAAGAATCCCAAACAAGGTGAAGCACAACAAAAAAAAATCATAAGAGATTTTGTGGCAAACAATGATCCAACAAAATCAAATAGAAATAATCCATAACCAAGCATGTCCACAAGCAGTTGTCCACAACCAATCATTAGGATTATTTGTTAATGGTTGATTCACCTTAATTGATTCAAATTTTGAAACAATAAGTCATGGTGCCAAAGGTATAACTTCAACCACTTTCTCTCCATTTAATTTATTATCAATAATTATGTCATATCCACCCAACCAATGGATCCAACATGGGGCACTGAAGGTTTTGATACTTTTGTTCTAGGAGGAATAACTTTAATCATATTAAAATAGGTACATTGGACATACCAGTAGGTATATTCATATCAATGTTCATCCTCCCCATTGTTTATGCATAGGATTGCACATGGAGAATATTAAAAGTCTTGTCCAACAATATTGTTGATGTGTTTTTTGCATCTTTCAATGTTGTTAGAACCATGCGGTATGGTTCCACATCTACTTTGATCGAATTATTTGGTCTCACTCACTATTAGTGGGATTCGGGATACATCCAATAAGAAATAGATTGTTGGGTTCATGCTAATCTAGTAAAAAAATTGACCTTATTGGAATCTTGGTTAATTTCTTTTAAGAAACTTGCTTTTTATAATTACATGGTAATAATCCAATTAAAGGGGATTGTTGAGAACATATGTAATGGAAAACAAAAATAGAAAAGTTATTGGTTAGTTAGGACACACTATATTCCCATATAAGAAGGGACATGAGCTTTTTCTATGCCTTATACCTATATTTTTGAAATATAAAGAAGGATTTGTGAAAATCGACGTTCCTTTAAAAAAGGGAAGAATCAAAGTACATTTGTTAACAAGTATATGTAACAAGAACCACGAGGTGGCAATGCCACCGCAGTTGTTAATAGTTATTTCTATAACACTAAAGCTATAGATCAAAAAAAAAACTAGTTTGTTTGATCTTTAGCTAACTTTGTCTATCAAATAAAGTTTAGAGCAAACCATTAATGTATTTTTGGTATAAGCATCTCACCTAATATTCACTTTGATGTATGAAAGGGAATTGATGATAAATTAAATTAAAGTACATGATAATACTAAGTCGCAATTAAACATATACTTTTAATCAAAATTAATCCACCCCTTTGATGAATTGAAATTTTAAAACTAGATACATTGATATTGAAAAGATGCAAGTTAATTGAAGAGGTCAATTACATTGCATTGCCACTTAGTGGCTCTTGTTTTATGTATAACTAAATAAACAATTAGGTAAAAGATTAAATCCAAAAGCTCTTGCTTCATATTAAGCCATTAAAATACATGATTAAATTATTGTACTAGATAAAAAACAATTTTAAAATTTTCAAAATCATAATTATAATATATTTTTAAAAGTATTTATAATAAAATATTAAAATTTATAAAACTTAAATATTAAAAAAAACCACATAACTTGAATAAGTTTTTTTTTAAGTGTGTTTCTTTTTAAAAACTACATTATCAAATCCCAAAATAAGGCATGTACATATATACAAACAAATTGAATTAAATAATAAAAAATAATATCTACATCAAACATTGAAAATATATATTTTTATTGTAAAATATATATATTTTATTATTGTAGTTTTTGCTAGATCATAGGTAGATGTCTCAGATAGGCTTTTGATGCCATTCACAACAGAACATCGTAGTGTTATAAATTTACAGTTAAAATAATGGAATGGCATTTGTAAAAACAAAGATGTATCTCTTATGCAAACGAGAGTTTAGTGAGTCACAGTGTGGGCTTATTGTTTAAGAAAAGTGGTCATGTTTTATCACTCTCGAACAAGTTTGTAGCCTAAAACACCGAGCCATATATAAATTAACCCTCTATGTATTATATAAGCAAATTAAATTGTTATAAGGATATAAATGATGGAATTTACCAAAGACCAAGTTATGGAATTTTTGAGGCATGCAAACCATTTTCATTTATAGACCAAATGCAAACCTGCATTCAATCAACAAATTGGAAAGTATAAATCCATGTTCTCGCATATGAGCATCAATAAATACGCATATACCTTGTTCAAATGAACTAAATCGAAGGAAAAATCCCAAATTATGAATAGAGTATGTGAAACTATAATACTCCGAGGTTGGAGAATTATCAAATCACCTCAAAGATATTATTCAATGGTGATGTGGAACACTATAATGTATAAATAGAACAATATGGGGAAAAAACTTGTATAAATAAAAGATGAACCATTGGATGGAAGGATGCATTTCCCATCCAAAAAATGAATTAAAATTAGAGAGAAATCAAAATCAAAATTATTACTTTGTAGTTTAAAGTAGACTAAGGAAGCTCTGCTCTGTTTTCCTCCATCCTTCAACCTTAGATTCACTCCAGAAGCTTCAATTCATCAATGACCAAGGAAATCTTCTACTATACTATGACCACTTCCTCCAAAGATTCGTCAAATAAAAGTGATTGTACAATGGATAGTTGGAAATGATAGGTTTCTATGTATATAGCTCTCCCACCTACCAAATTCAATACCAACGTGAATCCCATACGTTACAATGAATGCTTGTTAACTTTACTTGAACTAAATGTTAACTTAATGTGAACTAAACTCAATATTTAACTGACTCACTTAGTTAACATGATAACGTAAGTGTCATCGATGCTTCACTCTTAGTGCCATCCATGCACAATTTCTATTTTTAACTTTTGCATGGATCTCTTTAGTTAATTGATGCATGTTGATTGGTGAAAATTAAGCTCTTCTTTACTTAACTAATTACATTCATTAATAGTTCAATGATGTTGTGGTTGAGGCATTGATTGAGACATTCATATTTTATTGAAGCTTTATAACTTGAGTTCACTCATATATTTGCATGGGAAATTCTCTTTCTCTTTCTCTATGCTTTATCTCATTATCACTAAATAATTAATGCATGGTCCATATGTGTATGCTTTATCCATCTTATCATATCATACTCAGAAGAATTATTCCATACATACTAATGATCGTATATATTACCCCAAGACATATATTCATATGCTAAAGTAATTCACTATAGGGGTATCTAATCCCTAAAGGATGCTTATAGCACTCAGTGACCATGTCTAGCAATATATCACATAGTATAACCAAATGAATTGATACAACACAAGTCCATCTCCATAATTGGAGATCCATTCTCATAGGGTACCCTCTATGAGAATCATTGAATTGATACAACAAAAGTCTAGACTTGATACAACACAAGTCCACAGTTTTGATATAACAAAAGACTAGTCTTGATACAACACAAGACGTCAATATTGATACAACAAAAGATCACAGTACAAGCATCCCACCTCAATACATGATGACATAGATAGGACTTGATACAACACAATGTGTTGACTTGATACCACACAAGTCCCTAACTTGATACAACACAAATCTTGGAGAATGGCTAATGATGTTGTAGAAACAATAATGGATTGATATTTGGTTACAATACCTCCCATAGTGACATCTCTAGCAATGGGTGGAAAGAGAGATTTGGTTAACCAATCAACCAACAATTGATCGGGAATAGGATCTTTGATTAACCTACGTCATTGTCTCCACTCATGAATGTGATTAGATATGTGAGTGGAAGTGTATTGGTGAAGTAAAGTTAAAAGGTATGTACTCATTTGATATCTAATTGGTAATTGAAAATTTGTACAAAAAGGCATTTCTAGAGAACTAAAATCACCAAACTAATGTTGTGGAAATTCAATATACCATTTGGCAACTGTACAAATAAGAGTATGTTGGAAAAACCTCAAACGTATGAAATCATCCATCAAAGATTTGATGAACACCAAATATGGAAAGTCATAACATGATTTTTGGGGTGTTCTCCCTTCTTTCCATCGAATTTAGGTATATCGAATGGTAATTTGGCTAGTATAGACGACAAAACAGGGTCATGCATGATAGGATCATTTATTAGTTTGGACAAGTTTGGTAAATCTAAAGTTGCTAAGAAAGGAAGTTGCCTATTCGGTTGTGTCTAGTTATAATATTGATATGGCATAGCCATACCATAGGTACATGATCCATTTGTTGTTGTACATGATATCCATACCACCGCCCACATATGGTTGTTGGTAAACTGGAGGATTATGTGGCAAGGGTTGAACAGGGGAAACCGGTTGTTGGCGAGTATAACCAACAGTAAGTTGTGACCATTGATTAGTCATACCTTATGGATATGGTACATCATGATATGAATTGGTAGTAGGGGGATTAAATTGGGCATATTCCCCCCCAACTGAATATTGTGTGTCTGTAATAGGTTGTTGTGTTGGTTGACCCCAAACAGGTTGTTGTCGTTGCCCCCAAGTAGGTGTTGGTTGTTGAATATGACCACCCACTCCACTTGGTATTGGACCCAACACATTATATAAAGTAGGTGTATATTGGGATCCTGCTACAGGTGAATTAAAATATGTAGAATAATTTCTAGTTACATTTGGAAAATGGATAGAAGGCATAAGCAAACTTCCCTATGAAGTAGCAATGGTTGATATTTGCACAGGATGACAAACAACCATAGTGGTGACTTGTGGAGTAGTTTGAGTACTAAATCACGTAATTGTAGGTGATGGAGGATTATTAACATTCATGGTTTGACTATAATAAATCCCAATAGAACGACCAAGAATATCACTTGGTAATAGATAAGGAAAATGCCTTCTAGAATATGTACCAAAATGAGGTGTGAACTCCATGGAAGAAGCTGGGATAGTACTAGTAGATCCAAACTCAAAAAATATATTGGCCTAAATTTGAAACATAGAAAGGTGCAGAAGGACCAAACATGGTTACTACCGGATATTCTGGTGGTGGATTATAAAAAACCGATACTGAAGGTCCTACAGAAAATGTATTGTGAGTAGAAGGTTGTTCTACCACTATGGGTGCTGAGAGGTTTGTTATTGGAACATTCCAAGGAGGGAAAAATTCTCCCCAAACTTCAGTGATAGGTACTCCTTCCTACTCAAGTGAAGTTCTCGTTTCAACATCGAATGTTATGTCTATTTCTTGTTCCATTTTTTTATGGGTTGTAGGGTCTTGTGGATACTCAAGAAATAATCCTTGTACATGATGGGATCATCTTAAATGTTGGTCCACCAAAATGTAAGACCAAATTCTCTATCTTAAAAGTCCTAACTATATACACAAAAGTAAGTGCTACTCAGTTTAATAGAAACACGCAAACATGTGGTACGTGGGATGTATAGTTTGGATCCTCACAGGAGTGTCAATTCATTGCAACTTGCAATATATCATAGGGTCCAACACTGATACACGACAAGGAAGATTGGGACTTTACCCTTTCCAGTATACCCGACTACTTGGACAGTACGTGCGTTGTAGCTCCCCAAGTTTTTTTCTTGGTGTATTGCTTCAACAAGATGACCGATACGTTATTTAGTTGGTCTCGGGATACTAAAGGTGTCTCTTGATATATGTAAGGCACATGGGAACTCAAATCCGTAGTAGTGTTGTCTAATGCACAACCGTTCGAAAGGGGCCTTCCAATATACCATCAAATACATGGAAGAATATTTCTATATACCATAAATGTATGTGAAATACCTTTCTATATACCAAGGAGTACAAAGGAGAATCATGCAACCCCTGAGATGTAGTGCAGGAAAAAATGACATCTCCTACATTTAAAGACATTGAAACACGTCTATAAACTAATACACAATCTTGATAAAAGTTTTACCCTAACTAACACTTGATTTTATCTTATTATGGTTAGGTGGAAAAAATGATATAAAGACTTGACTCATAAAACATGTAGAGATGAAGTGTGAATATTTACTTTCTCTTTCAAAATATGCCCTATTTAAGAGGAGAGTAAGATTTTTTCCCAAAACACACAATCAAAATCAAATCCTTCAAAATTTGAAATGAAAATCCAAACACACAAAGTCTTTGTATTTCACTAAAAATAGATATCTAGTAAGATAAAAGAAAAACCAACTTGTGTTCTCAAATTTACAATTTCCACAATGATGTGGAAAGATCAAAAGAAAACCATTCATTTACTTTGTAAAACTAAAAGTCAAATATTGATTGAAACTAAAGGAAATAAAGTTATTTTTCTCTTTGAATTTTTTCTTTTCTTTTCGGAAATGAAAGGAAACACTCAAAGAGTTATTCCTATAAATGTATCAAGAAGCTACAACGTTTTCTTATATGAATACATACATTTAAAATATATATTTAAAATAGACCATAAACCCAATACAAAACTTAAAACTCAAAAATATCTAACTCTCGAAACTTTTGCAAAAATATACCTTTTAATATCAATGAAAAGATTGACTCATATCCAATCCTATCCAGTATACAGACTACAAAACACAATGCATATTTTCCAAAAACCAAATTCAAATAACAAAAATTGTTCAAAAGGTCACTGAATACCTACCTTGATGTAGCCTACTGATTTGCACCAGTGCATCCTCCCTTGGCTGATGCTTTCCATACACAGGGAAACAAAGTCGGTGACACTTTTTGTAAACTTACAATAAGTGTCGATGTCACTCTGTCAATATACACAAGAAGCATTAGAGAACCAAAGACGTTGAGAAAATATTACCTAGGTGCGTCCGACACAGAATATAAACAAAATGACAAGAAATACCCATAAACTCAACTAGTAGTGAATAAAATGAGGATTCCTAGGATCAATAAATGACCTTGAGAAGCAAAGTATAATTGAAACAAGGTGAATTTAACACCCTTTAGAGAACAAAAGGTATCTAAAAGTTGCAATGAAAACAAACCAATTCCTATGGTTTATCCCCAGTATAGTTGCCAATTTTGTTAACGAAAAAACTCAATCAATGTGGACAAAGATTGTTTCCCTAGTCTAAATGGTTTAGATCTAGACAAAGCAGAACAAAAATGAAAATGTTTTCCTAGATCTATCAAATCACTTGAATACAATATTCCTCACCTTAAACTAAATGTTTTCCGCGTTAGCTTGAAGCCCTTACAAACCTATTGATGAAGAGAACACCTGCAAAATAATAAAAACAAACAAGAAACAAGTGGACACACAAGATGATATGATATCTGTAAACAAATGATCAAGGAGAATTCCTATAAACGAAATAAAACATAATTTATGGAAAAGAATATCATTCTTGTATGAACAAAAAGAAGGGATAAATTATAAGCATAAAGCCTTGGTGTTTTGATTCTTCCTACTAGCCTTTTTCCTAAAGATATCAACATTTGCCTCTCAATTCTAGAAATATTTCAACAAGATATGGGTGCTTTATAGGTCCTCCCTCAACCATGAGGGTCAGCTTGTATTTATAGGACAAAAGTAATGAAGGGAGTTGACAATTTCTTGGAGAAGGTTAAGGGATCATCCCTAGGGATTAGGTCTTCGATTGCTACATATTTTGGTTGGTTGGGATAATCCTCCATGATGGATTTCTTCTAGAAGGATCTTGATCCTATTCTTTTTCCTTTTTAACGAGCTTTGATGCACTTTGTATACAAGAAACCAACTTCAATAAGAGGCGACACTCTCTGCACAAAAAAGAAGAAGTTTCATTGACGCCTGTTGTACATGTGCAACCTGCATCAACCATGTTTGATGCATGTTGTCAAAAGGAAGGGTGCATCGGGGTTGATAGAAATGGGTTTTAAAAAGGAAAAAAACATCTTCTCAAGTCTTTTGTCATAAATGATTTTAGGTATTTAGGAAAGTACACATCTTACTATCATGAGGATGATAATATTTTTGGTGTAACAGGTCTCCATGGAAGTCAATTCCTGCATAGGGTTATTCGTCTATGGCGATGATCTATCACCGCCACCAGTGGAAAACTTCATCTGTGAATGGGGAAGGTGCTCTACCTCATCCTAACCTCTACATCGCCTCAGACCAGCAAGTCTAGGATAAATCCCGTAGAATATGAGGAGGGACCACAACTTTGGGACTAAGGCTCTATACCCTCTCAAAGAAGAGAGTGCATAGAATATTGGAAAACCCAAAATTATTGGTCCGACCTAGCTTGTAGTCCGTCAGATAATTTTTTGTGCTACCCAACAAGGAAGTGCTCCATTAATAGATAATGGGACTCATACATTCTATTGCATAGAACATGAGAGGTCATGATTCCTGATGTAATGATTCCATTCCTGTTATTATATATAGAATAAGAATGATCACTTTAAGACTAAGGCTTTGGATTGCGTTGATTGGGAATTGAATTCCCACCTTCTCATTTTTGAGAATACAATATACAACTATATACTCATCAATGATCATGCCTCCACATGTTCCATGATCCCTAAGGTTTACTACTTCACCTCGACGGGATAGTCTGGTAGTGAAATAAATGTACTCCACCTCGAGTCTCAATGGCATCCCATCTAGTATGAATGAATCCATGTCTAGATTCCAATAGTTTACAAGCATTTCTAGTAGTCTTGGTTTGGAACTTAGGCTCCCAAGGTTCCAAAAATTGTAGAGCCCTTATCTTTGGAATTCTTGTTGGGTGATTAAATCACTGTGCACATCTCTATCAATGTCTTCATGCTCTCTCTTCCTCCATTGAAGCACCATCCTACAAAGGAGAAGAGATTTTGTGAGAGTTTTTTATTTAAAAAACAACATCCACGACCTTATACGTGGGTCATAATGTTGACAGGTGTGTGTCCATGTGGGAAGACTTCGCTTTTCCTGCACATATCTGGCCCTATATGCGACCCGATAACTTGGCACCTGCGTGGGTCGAGAAACCCAATTTTCATGGTTGAAAACTTCAAATTTCACCACGAAAACTTCAAATGAAAGTAATAAATTGAAATAGAAAGAGATGAGGAATTAACTGGTCCTGATGGTTGTCGATTTCATGGCTTGTAGCTCCCAGAATATGTATTTGAAGTTCGAGGGTCCAAAGAGCTCCAAAATCACTATAAGGGGTAAAAAAACCAACTGGTATGGTAAATGGTCAATTTTTTACTATTTATTAAAAAATATTTACCTGCTTTCCTAAAGTTTTGACCCTAGATTTGTTATTCACAACTGTTTTGGACTAATATTGTTTTGCAAGGTCCCATTTTTATGTAGATTTCACTGAGTCTTAGGGATTTTGACCGTTTCCAAGCTTGTTCATGCCCATGGGGAGTACAAAATTTGAAATGGAATATACGATAGGATCATATTCCATGTGCAGTTTTGTATTATCCCATGACTATGTCACATTAACTATAGGTACGAACCCGCTTCTTAATGACATGGAACCATCTCGTTGCTACTATAAGTGTCATTAAGTAAGCAGTAGAGATTTCTCAATCATGGGTACCCTAGTTGAACTTGTTTTTCCATATGGTGCCCATGCTAAGCACCCTCCTTAGTTCTGGGAATCCCTTGTAGTCCCTCAATGAATTTGAATGGAAACCTCATGTTCTTTCTCATATATTATGTTGGCTATTTCCCTTAGAGATTCCCACTTCATATCAAGTTGTAAATGCATTGCATGCATCTGCTTGCCTTATTGAGCATAAATCCATCTATTTGCTTCACTTTTATAAGCCATATTTCTCGATCTTGTCTCAATTCTATCCAAGCAAATCCTCTTATTTATCCTTTGCATCTTGATCACCCCTTATCCAAGAGGAAACATTCCCTCGAATGTGCTTATCCTACATGCACTTCCTGCATTGAGTTTGGTATGTTCCACTGCTTGGAACTAGATTGCTTGACTGTGAAATTTGTTTCCTCTCCTTTGTACTATAAGCACATTTTATTCTTTTTCAAGATTTATAATATGAAGATACCAAATAAAATAAAATAACATAAAAAATTCAGACGTAACATAATATTTTCTTATATCGGCAGTTGTCATGTCACCTTAGAACATAGCACAATTTATGAGTCTATTCATCATGGGTTGGGTTTATAGCATGACCTTAGGAGTTGTAATCATTATTTATAATTTTCTCCACCGACTGGTTAAGCTTCCAGTCACTATGGAGCCTTTGTTGATGCCTTTTGTGTCACGGAGTTGTCCCGGCTTGCACATTGAGTCTATGTTTCCTAAGTGTTTCCATCTACCTCATGTTCTTGTTCAAAGGAATTCTTTAGCCTGAGTTGACCATTCCACATTTATATTGACTCTCCATGCTAGCCATTCCCAATACATCATGGATTTGTGGTCCTACTTGGAACCCTGGGCCTACTTTTATCATTGGTAGCTAACCTTGAAATCAACAGATGACATATCATTATTGGTCGCTGACTGAGTGGTTTCCCTTGTGTTTGATAGAAAGAAATCTATTCACACATTGGGATTCGTGACATGTCTTGGATTCCATTAGAAACTATTGGTGATTTCCTCTCCTCTGTCAGTAGTTTTCATCATTGGCTGCTATTCATAGGATTTCTTTCACATGCTACTTGCATCTGGTATGCACGAGAGACACACATGGTTACTGGTTCGTGTACATATTATTCATCCGAGTTCATCCAAATTATCCAGCCTTGCTGTGTACCTAGTGTTGTTTGATGGGGGATTTATTAACGCGCTCTTTTCAGCGGATTCCATTCCATTGAATTCATATCATTTATTCTGGAATTTGGATCTAGAGTCAGTTGAGTGCCTTGAGACTTGCAGTCATTAGTGGCAGGTTCTCTCGCCATCGACATATTTTTGGGAATACATCAATGTCCCCTGATTGATGGATTATTCAAGTGTTTGACCTCAACACCTCTATTCACACTTGTTGAATGCACTTAGTACCTTGACACCCATTTTCATCATCGATGGGATGTATAGTGTCTGTTAGCGGTATACATAAATGATTGGTAATCGGACAATGTTTCATCATGTTCGAACTCAACACCTCTATGCACGTGATGGGAAATGTGCCATCGAGTGTGTTATCACTCATATTTTCCTTGGGTTGTATCAAGGAAACTCCGAGGGAACCACAGAACGAACTTCTGACTGTATTTTGAACTTATATAATCAGAGAGGGATCTCTAAATAATCCTAAAGCTTTTACTCTCAAAATATTCAATAATAACATTCAAAAGGTTATATTTCTGATATGAACAAGTTTGTTTTTATAAAGGTTTGGTAGGACAAACTTTAAAAGAGACCATTGGACAATGGGGTCAATAAACATATATTTG
This sequence comes from Pseudotsuga menziesii, assembly GCA_001517045.1. Classification (NCBI taxonomy): domain Eukaryota; kingdom Viridiplantae; phylum Streptophyta; class Pinopsida; order Pinales; family Pinaceae; genus Pseudotsuga; species Pseudotsuga menziesii. Next base: position 62,979 of record LPNX010626244.1, on the reverse strand, counting down.
TTTGCGCTACAAGAGATTGGGGTTGGAAAAGGACAATGACACAAGAAGGGTAGACACCATTTCCTCTGAATTTAGGCATTGCAAGATGGTAGTAGACAAAGGAAGACAATACATTAAAACAAAGCATCTAACAAGGATTAATTCTATAATAATTTTAGAAAAAAAGATTAAAAATGTTTGAATATGACAAACGAGAGTATCAAATATGAATTCTAGTTCGCATTACTCTAATTCAAACACGAAAGAAAATACAGAATGGGGTGGAAACTGGAAATATAGTCACATAAAAATTTTATTTACTAAGAAAACAACGACATAAGAATCTATTCCTTGAGGGTTTCAAATTTTCCTTTCTGTAACATTATTGATATTCAGAAATTGAAACAATACCCAACAGTTACAATTTAACAATAATTAATTAAAATCTGGAATTGTTGCTTCGATAGGTTTCGAATGGTAGAAGATAATATTGATGCTTCCAGCTACTTTTAATTTTCCTGCTCCTTTAGTTGCTATTTGACACATATAATCTCCATGCCTTAAAACCTGGTATTTGTTACCTTTGTCTTTTGACTGCTATAGAACCGCCTTCAATTTGTTATCCACAGATTAAACTTGTTTGAATCGTGTGCAAGGAGAAAATACAAATTATCATCAGTTATATTTAATAAAAGACACACAGGAGCACTTCTATGTACAGTTTTACCAAGGTCCATTTTATCTGCAAGAATAACATGTGTCCCTTCTCATTCAAGTGGCCATCTCATGAAATATGGAATCCCCCAACCTTCTGCACCATATCATCAATACCTATTCTGACTTTGCCGCTCAATCCATTGGTACCATAATTATCATTCTCTTCACGATTCATATTCAAAGTATTCCATAATCTGATTGTTCCATCTTTAGATCCAGAGGAATATGATTCACCACTAGAAGTAAAACACACACAATGAACTGGGCCATGATGTTCCTTGTTATAAACGATTTCTTCTCATATCTCAAAACTTGGAGCTAAGTCAAGACATGTGATTCTGAAAACTCTATGGTAGCATCGATCCTGTTGCAACAACAGATCATTTGTTTCACTGTGAGAGAGAGGGCCAAGAGAGCATGTTCTCTAGTCTATCCATCCTTTAAAATGTCAGGTTCAAAACCACCCGTAATTAAATCAATGACTAAAAAGGTTTATAGATGTTAAAATTGGAATTTTGCTCCGCTTATATAACATTAACTCGACCTCACTTTCACCAGCGAAATAGTTTTATAACATTGATCTATTTGGAGCCCATTTATTTAACCCAAGACTTACTGTTGTTGAAAAAATTTCGGCCATAAAGGAAATACCCCGAGCATGCATGAAAGGATTTAAGGAATCCACGGCTTCGACAATACTTCTCAACAAAATGACGCCCTGCCAAAACAACATTTCAATTTTCATTGCCAAAAAATGCATCCTCGTGACTGTCTTCCTTCCATCTTGGAATATTATGATATTTGTGACCTTACATACATCTCATTTTTCTAACATAATCCTGAAAAACTCCTCATAGTTGACCTGACCATCTCCATAAACATCAGCCTCACGAATCATTCCATCAACTTCTTCGTCAATTATCTTTTTCCCAAGTTGGTCATCACATGTCGCAGCTCTACAACAGATATAAAACCATTTTGATCTTTATCAAAAACCTTAAAGACCTTCTTCAACTCTTCCTCTGAGTCAATATCCTTCATTTTTCGAGCCATGATATTTAGGAACTCTGGAAAATCAATTGTCTCGTTCCCCATCAGCATCAACCTCACTAATCATATCTTGTAGTTCAGCCTCAGTTGGATTTTGTCCTAGGGAACGCATAACAGTGCCCAGTTTCTTGGTAGTAATTCAGCCATCACCATCTTTTTCAAACAGACTGAAGGCCTCCTTGAACTCTGCGATCAGATCCTTCGTCAACTACTATGTCATTTGCACTGGCTACTCAGATCAAAACTGGAAAAGGAAACCGATTACCCTTGCAAAAACACCTCATACACATAAATAACAGGAGCAGCAGCAAAGCAAAAGATAGTAAATGCTTTGACAGGTGCAAAGGCCACATTCCATCCTTTAATTAAAAAGGAATAAAACCCACATAAGTAAATCGTTGGGGTTTTGAACCTACGCCTTTATACTTTTTGCAATGAGGATATTTTCCCACATGCACCAAGTGATACATGTTGCAATTGTTTATATGCGCCAACGATTTCAATCTAAATAATTCATATTACATTATAATATCAGTGAAACTTGGAGCTTAGGCTTGGTCGGCGAACCTTGGGTTTGTGATGTAACTTAACCTGTATGTTTATGTGGCAGGTGCTTGGTCGGTTGACATATGGCTCTCGGTGAAGGTGCTTGGTCGGTCGACATATGAAATGGACATATGGCTTTTGTTGTTCAGCTTAGACTTGGGCCAATATTTTTATAAAATAAACTTTAAACATTAAGACCAATACATATTTTTCTGGCTCTCGGTGTTGAGCTTAGACTTGTATGTTTATGTGGCAGGTGCTTGGTCGGTCGACATATGAAATGGACATATGGCTCTTGTTGTTCAGCTTAGACTTGGGCCAATATTTTTATAAAATAAACTTTAAACATTAAGACCAATACATATTTTTCTCCGTGTTGAACTTAGACTTGGAGATTGGACTTGGGCTGATATTTTTATAAAATAAACTTTAAACCTTAAGACCAATACATATTTTTCTCGGGCCCAAACCTTAGACTTGGAGATTCGACTTGGCCAATATGTTGAGCTTAGACTTTGGAGATTGGACTTGGGCCAATATTTTTATAAAATAAACTTTAAACCTTAAGACCAATACATATTTTTCTCGGTGTTGAGCTTAGAGTTGGAGATTGGACTTGGGCCAATATTTTTATAAAATAAACCTTAAGACCAATACATATTTTTTAATAAAATAACCTTTGGCTTAAGTTTGTAGGTCAAGAACACAATTTAAAATATGCCATCCAATCTTGGCTTGAAAACCATTTTTTAAGCCCCAATAATGAAAAATTCTCCTTCTTTTATCCAAAGCACCTTTAAACCCGTTTTTATTTCCAACTTGGAAAATTTTCTATGAATTATCAAATGAGCCAAGCCTCAGAGCTACCAAACCACCAATGAAACGTTGAAATTTATACGGAGATAACACCAATTCCCGCAAAAATAAAATAGTGCTAACAACTGGCTCCAACTGAGAATGTTATCCTCCCTGCGAGGTAGCAAATAACCTTTAGATCTGTTCCTGATCCATTGGGCTACCCCTAACATTTTCTGAAACCTGCAACCTTCTCTGACCCATGACACCCTCACTTGGCACAACTTTCAAGATATGAGCATATAATGCAGAAATTGCATTGATTGTTGATGAACAAAACCCTAGTTGCGAAAACCATCAATACAGACAACGATTGGTACATGAAGTGACTGGAGATGGGTGTCTCTAGAGATAACTTGATGTATTGATTCCAATGGAATTGAAGGATTATCAATCCAAACCCCGAGTATCCAGATATGGCTTGTTTCAATTCACTTCCTAACACCATTCAAGGACACTTGGAAAATTTAAACTAGGGGCATAAAACCCAATAAAGCAACTAATCCAATTTCGTTCACTCCTGTAGGTGTATTTTATCAAGAGTGAGATGGCTAGGGTTCCCACAACCTATCTCAGCACAACTTTCAATATCTTAACATATAATCTGGAAATTGCATTGCTTGATAATGAGCAAAACCCTAGTTGCAAAAACCAATAATATATTCAATGATTGGTCCATGAAGTGACTAGACAAGGGTGTCCCTAGAAATAATAAGGTGTCTTGATTCCAACATAACTAATTGTTTGTCCACCAGAGCCTCAATTATCTAGTTATGGTGAGTTTCAACTTGCTTCCCAATGCCATTTAGGGACACTTGGCAAATTTCATTCGCGGGGATAAAAATCAAACCTAGCAACACAATTGTGATTTTTTCACTCCTGCAGGTGTGTTTGGTCAAGGGGATATATGGATAACGTGCAAACACCATTCATCAACATAACTTTAAATATCTGACCATATAATGAAGAAATTGCATTGCTTGCTAAAGAGCAAAACGCTAGTTACGAAAACTGTCAATATATACAACGATATTTACATGAAGTGAGTGGAGAGGGGTGTCCTTAGGGACAATTCAATGTAACTATTCTAAAGAAACTAGAGGTTTTTCCATCCAAGCATCGATTACCCAGTTACAACGAGTTTCAACTCGCTTCCCAACCGAGGGGCATAAAAACCAAATAGAGCAATGAAATTGAGTTATGTTTTTTCCAATAGGTTTGTTTGGTCAATAACGAGATGGTTAGGGTGCCCACACCCTTTCTCAACAGAAATTTCAAGATATGAGCATATAATGTAGAAATTGCATTGCTTGTTAGCAAGAAAAACCTTAGTTGCAAAAACTGTCAATATATACAACGATTGGTTTGTGAAGTGACTGGAGAGGGGTGTCATTGGAAATAATATGATGTCTTGATTCCATCAAAACTGATGATTTGTTAATTCAAGCTTCAACTATCCAGTTATGGCGAGTTTCAACTTGCTTCTTAGCGTCATTCAAGGACACTTGGAAAATTTAAACCGAGCGTTATAAAACTAAACTGACCAACGAAATTGAGTTATGTTTTCTCTTGTAGGTGTGTTTAGTCAAAGGAAAGACCAAGGTTCCCCGACTCTTGCTTGACACAAATCTCAAGATCTATCATATAATGCAGGAATTGCATTGATTGCTAAAGATAAAAACCCTAAAGGTGAAAACCGTCTATATAGAGAACAATCTGTCCATGAAGTGATTAGAGAAGGTTGTCCTTGGAGATAATCCAGTGCCCCTATTCTAATGGAACTAACGTTTTTTTCATTAGAGCCTCAATTAATTAGTTATGACAAGTTTCAACTCGCTTCCCAACGTCATTCGAGGACACTTGGAAAATTTCAATCGGGGGAATGAAAACCAAACCGAGCAACATAATTGAGTTTCGTTTTCTCCTGAAGGTGTGTCTGGAAAGGGTGAGATGAGAAAAGTTCTCAGACCCTCACTTGGCATAACTTTCAATATTAGAGAATTTAATGCAAAAATTCCATTTCTTGCTAATGAGAAAAACCCTAGTTGCAAAAACCATCAATATAGACAACAATTGGTCCTTGAAATGACTAAATATGGGTGTCCCTGGTGATAGCCTTCTGTTTCAATTCCAATTGAACTGATAGTTTTTCAATCCAAGCCTCGTTTATCCATCTATGGCGAGTTTCACCTCACTTCTCAGAGCTATTCAAGGACACTTAGCAAATTTTAGGTGGTGGCATTAAAAACCAACCAAGCAATGAAATTGAGTTTTGTTTGCTTCTAAACATGTGTTTGGTCAAGATAAAGATGGCTAGGGTTCCCATATTCTTACTCGGCACAAATTTCAAGATACAAGTTCTTATTAAGGAAGTCTACTAGTTGTTTGTCTAAACTTGGAATACACAAGTGAATTATGGCATCTTTTCAATTAAATTATGGCATATTGTATAATTGTATTCGATTGTAGATTTATATATATTGCAAATTTAATGTTGACCAACAAAATACTTATATATATTGATAGGAGAGGGTTGGCGCTTAAGGTTATGTAATAGAATTTCCAGTTGATAATGGAATTGTATAACATATTTTTTAATGATCTTGATTAACATTAATTAGAATTGTTGCATGTTTTACATCATTGGAATGATGTCTTAGTTGTAAATTATTTGAAATATTATTATGGTATGTGCACTTTGATATGATTTGATATGATTCTGGTTTTGTTTCATATGTTGTAATTTTACAAACATAACGTAAATATGAACTATTGCATGAAATAAATAATAACTTTTCATTTGAATGCTTTTTTCCAGTGCACGGGTTCTCTAGATCTGGTTAATAGTGATACAGATCTTGATTATATTGAGTGTCTTTGGAATAAAGGAAATGATGAGGATGATGAGTGTTATAGCCTATTTTTACTTCTCATTTTAAAGCATTTGCTTGTTTTTTGAAACATGGTTTTGTTCATTTTTAAATTTGGATTTTAGGTTGCTTTAAGCCTTTTCTTTGATTGTTATGTTTGTATTTAGGTGACTTCATAGATTTTTTCAAATTTTGGCTTTACCTAGCAAGATTTATAATTTACAAGGGCTTGTAGGATGTTTATATGAATTAAAGGTCCTAAAAAATGTCATAATTTTTTATTCTAAGTCATCCCTTTGTTGTGAGGTGTATTTTTGAAAATTATTAAAACATGAATTCTTGTAGCGCAAGCCCGAAAAAGTTACACACGTGCTCTACAAGAAAATCGCGTTGTCTGAAAATCATGATTTTTGGTTCAAAGTTTTGGAAATTCACGCATAGGAGAGGTCTTCACACTTGTTAATGGGTTTGATATGTGTTCTCGGCCAGAGTGATCATTGTGACAGGTGTTAACAGTTCAAGCAAGCAATCATTAAGGTAAGTTGCGGTGGTCTGGAAGTTATGATATAGAGTAGTGGAACATTGATAACTATCCATGATGAGGAAAATTCACCTTGAATTATGCATCTCCAAAGGCACATGAAGAGCATACGAGTTCGTGGCAAAGTTTGGCAGTTTGTAATCAAGGTTTGAAGAAGGTCGGTAATTTAGGGATTTGAAGGGCGACTGTTTGGCACTATCATGGCGGTCAGAGGAGGATTAAATAATGAAATTGGACACCTAGTAGACAGGAAAACACATTTCTAGAAGCTGAATTCACTATTCTGACAAGTAGGAGGCGAATTGCTATCATATTTCATGTATTTGGGTTTTCATTGATAGAAGATTAATTATGGAATTTAATGAAGAATGCTAGTATATAAACCCAATTGATGCTAAATGTCAAATTTTCTCTGTCAATAGAATTAAGATACTTATCAGTTTAAGTGATAAAATCTAGTTTAGGGGTTTAGTTTCCCAACATATCATTGTCTGTTGAAATTGCCAAGATCTGAATAGAGTTAGAGTTCTTTACTAGAAGAAGCAATTTGTTCAGTCATTTAAAATGAAGAGGAGTGGGAAAACAAACAGAGCTGAACCCTCAGACATGTCTTGGGTTCAAGCTTTCCCAGACTGTGCAAGATTGTTTTTAGAGGCAGGATGGTTAATTTTTTTTGAGAAAATTGATGGGTATCACACAGAGGTCTCATATAAGTTTGCTCAGTGTTTGGATAAAGATATTGTTACTTTTGACACCAGCTTGAATATTGAGTTGACTAGAGAAATGATAGTAGAAGCTACAGGGATCCCAAATGAAGGCGAATATTAGTTTTAAAAAGTACCTTTTACCTTTGATGCACATAATTACTTACTTCCATATGTGGTTGCAGACTGGGGTAAAGGAGTACATATCCATAATTTCAAACCAAAATGGAGAGAGCCAATAAAAATTATGAAAATTTATATCACTTGTGAAGGAAGATTTGCATTTGTTTTTAAGTATCATTTCAGGTTTTTGCAGCATCTTAACCATGAAGCAAAGATGAATCTTCCATTCTTTTTCCTAAAAGTCTACAAAATATGTGTAGCAGGGTAAAGAAACATCAAGACCATACTAAACAATCTATATTTCATCATGGGCTAATAAAGCTAGTCATAAGTACTGTGCTTCGAAAGAAGGAGAAAACATGGGATTATTTTCTATTTTGGTTTGGATTTCAAACAGAGAAGGAAGATCAAGCTCAGAAAAGACAGTTGAATAAAGGTCATAATTTGGTCAAGAAACTGAAAAAGAGAGTCACAGTCAAGATTGAAGAGGATAATGTACCAGAAAAGTATATGACTCAAGGAAATGAAAATGTTGAAGTTGAACAGCAGACCAATATTGAGGAAAATGAAATTTCAAAGGCAAGAGGGAAAGATGTGGAGCCCGTAGAAGATACTCTTCATGTAGAACTAAACCAAGAAGTAAAGGAAAATGTAAAAGAACAGGAACAAGTTCCTATTACAGTGCAGTCTGAAGATGAGGAAAATTCATTGTCTGATGAAGCTAGGGTTGACACTGAACAGGATGTACAGAAATAGTTTGAAGAGGGGGTAATGTCACGAGGGATTAAAAGAAAGGTATTTCAGCTAGTTTCTATCAGACATCAAGGAAAAGATTTGTGTATGTTAGGGGAAATAGGGGCAGGTTGGAGGCCCAAGACTAGACCTAAGAATAAACTCAGTTTGAATATGAAAAAATTGTTAGACCCTAAACTAGCTCAAAAGAAAATTACAGTAATTGAAGACTCTTCATCTCAAGAAGAGTTAGAAGACAATGAAGATCAAAATTAAAAGGAGATGAAGGGTAAGAAGTAAATTATTTCAGAAAATAAATTAGCTTTCACTGAAACCAAAATTTCAGAGATATTTGAGGAAGTTCAAAAGAAGGTAATCTTAGACCAGCATCAAAATGATTTAAAGAAGTAGAATTCAGTCATATCAAGCTTTTGTGTAGAGAAGGAAAGGGTTGCAGAGCAATCAACCCAATGCAGTGTTGAAGTCAAAAAATATTTAGAAGTCCCTGTGGCCATGACTGAATAGCTGAAAGAAGATGAAGAGATTTTTAAAAAGTTAAAAATTCCATGGATGAGAGAAGAAATGCATCCAGTATCAGAAGGGAAAAGCATTGATTCAGAAAATGAAAATTTGCAGAGTATCAAACAGTACAAATATCAAATAGGTTACCTAAATGAGACAAATGAGGAATTAGTGACTGCTAACAGAAGATTGAGAGAAGATTTAGAAGAGGTAAATATCCACCATCATCAATTAAATGCAGTTTCAAAGGAGGCTTTGAAAAGGAAAACACAGACACAAAGTCTGTATGCAGAGCTAAAACAAACCATTCAAGAGCTAACACAGCAGAATCAAGAGCTTTCAAAAAGGGTTGAAGACTTGGAAGCTGATCACCATAAAGCAAGAAAGAAGACTCAAGCTTTAGAACAGATAGCTCTTTTAGCAGAGGCTGCTAAGGACTTGTAAAGTGCTTTAAGAATAGTGTTTATTAGTTAGTTTTTTGAAAAAGTTATTTTATTTTGTATGACAATATTCTTATTTAACAATTCGGTAGTATGACCTAAAAGTAGTTTTTTCAGTTATGTAACTGTCTTTGAGAAATCAAGATAAAAGTAAGGCTGGGAAAAGACTAGGGGTTCGAATTTTTGTACAAGGGGAGGCTATCAAGCTATTGTTTATGGAGCTAAGTGTCAAAAACTCTTATGTATTTTGAATGACTGATTATGAAATATATGCAGCTATAAGCCCTGTTTAGCCTATTTGCCGATTCCATTTCTGATTTGTTTAATCACTCAGTTGATATATTCATTTCTTGTTTGAAGTTACTATTCATGAAATGATTGTTAACTGTGGATGAAATTCAAAGCCGTGATTATTGTTTATGGTTTATATTTTATATATTATGTATCTCAGTCCTTCTTTGTGCATGATTTAGTGTTTTCATTAGCCTTGTGAAGTTTTTACCCTCTTGTTTACAAAGTGTACAACCAAAACCCTAAAAAAAACCTATTTTACTTAATTTTGTTTTATGAGATTGTATTGGCTTGTTCTTTTGTAATCTGAGAACAATTTCTGGCACTAACAATGAGGATGGGGAGGAAACTAAGTCGAACGACAATGATGTTCATCATAATGATGATCATGATGATGAGCCAGTTACATGTTATTGATCTATACTGACATCTTTGACTTTCACTTTTTTTAGTTATATATGATGATGATTTTATCGGTATTGACTTGTTAATTTATATATATTAGAAGTGGTTGATGATTTTTCAATGGATATTTATTACGTATGATGATTTTACTACTTAGGATGGATCTTGTCAAATTGAATTAATTTTTTTCATAAATGGTATCACATAAATTTGAAATGCGATATTTGTTTTTGTATTAGGTATCTAAAAATGTTATGTTGTACATTTCCAATGAGAGTTTTTTTTAAGATACAAGTTATTTAACATGATATATATCTAATAATATTTGAGTATTTGACAATTATAGATAATGATGATGTTATAATAATTATCTTGCCAATTCAACCCAAGCCATGGCATGTGTAGCACCAAATGTGACTCTAAGATAAGAAAAAAAAATTACAATCATAGAAAAGCTTCTTTATGCATGTAAATTTTATCTTCATTTTTAAATGGTTATATTTCATAGAAATAATATAAGTGCCTCAACCAATCATCAAGTTTCAAGGTATCTATATAACTATCGTTAGGTGAAAGATTTTTGTTGGCTTCCATTTCTAGAGAGAACCATATTTATCAACCGACTTCCCTTATGACTAATATTCTTTATTGAGTTGGTACTAGAGGGTAATTTCTAGATGGTATCCTACAATGTTGAGATAAAGGTTGTTAACACATGTCTATAGCAAATCGGCAATGTTCATTGATTTTTCATCCACAAACCTACCTAACTTTCAAGCGAAGGGTGGTAAGTTCAACATGAAGTTGTTTGAAATGACATTGTAATTCATCCTCCATTTATTTGTTTGTTTAAGAGAAAGTATACAAATACATGAAAACCAATGCTCTAATACTGATTTGATGCAAACTCCTATACCTCACAAGATTAACACATTTATAGGATCAGCTACAATGTCTTATCTCTTATACACACTCAAAGAAACAAAAAGTGAATTTAGAAAGAAAAATATACAATTGACAAGATGAATAAGACAAAATATCATCTTTGAATTATCATTACATAAATAAGTGTGTAAACCAACTATATGAACAACATGAATCTTTATACCAACTAATAACTATGTATGTTAACAATGTCTGCATCAACACCATAATAGACCAATAAACATTATGCATATGGCTTGTACATATCATCAAACAAGAATTAGGCTTATAATGTCTTTGTGTGATTCTCAACTGCATTCAAGTTGAGTCCAAACTCTTTGATCTCTGATCAAATTTGGTTTTAAGGCATGCTTAATTTGCTTGAGGTGCCAAATCTAATGCCCAAGTGTGAATATGTACAATTTCATTTTAACTATGTTATACCAACAAAATAACATGCCAAAATATTTGAAAATGTAACCTAATTCTTTATCAACAATGCCTATGCCATTCATTTGATTCATTTAAGCACACAAAAGGTTACAAAATACATTATTTTGGCCAATACTATTACAACAACCAATATACAAATATATTTTTATGAATATGCTTGCCACTATGTTTTTATGCTTTTGGCTTGCATGGATAAAAGAGGTTTTAGGGTATGGTTGTAGATAGTCATCAAATGCACACATAGATTGTGGGTGAATGTGCATGTACATGCTAACACAATAATTGTAGCACCAACATAAAATGTTGTGGGGAATCAAGTTAAATATTAAATGTTTGAAATTGAGTTGTTGTCTATTAACATTGCTCAAACATAGGGAAAACTACATCTATGTGTTGTAGAATGTGGTAGACACGCCAATATATCACACTGTTCATCAAGCAAACCCATAACTTGAGTGCTCCAATAATTATTTCAACCAAAATACATAACAAATCAATTTTGTGAGTTGTGGTTGTATGGTCATTGTAATTAATTGAAGTCAAAGTGAATAATAAAGCATGAAATGGGTTGATGGTATGACACCCGAGGCCTAGTATTTCTTATAAGGATACATAAAAATTTTAAATTTATACAGCCTAGGACATCCATCTTGGACTTAAGATGTTGTTTCAGGTGCTTGGTAATTTTATTTTATGTATTAGAATACATATTACTATCTTCACTATAATCCAAACTCTTGTATTTTGTTGAGCTAACAATGAATCCCTTCATGCGGACTTGAATTTTTATGACTTTAAGGTTCTTTCTCTATAATGAAAATGTATCTATTCACTCGAGGCATTGCAACTTCAATCCTGTTGCATTTTTTTCCTGCCATTTTTTTGTTTCCCTGATTTAGGGCCACTTCGTACATTGATGGTTTTCTTGTGATTTAGTTTACATCTAATGAATATCATTCATGTGTAATTTGTATCTATGTCTATCCTTGATGAAGGTTTCTTTCCAAAACTTGGTTCCATTAAGAAGGGGTGGTGCGGTTCTTAATGCCAAGTACATTCTGATGTTCTTTCAATGACTAGTGTATGTAGCTTTGATAAAAAAATTGATTATTGCAAAATATATGAGGATATCTCATTTATGTGAATAACGTTTAAGGTTTTCAAAAAAAATTGTTGGCATGAATATACCATTTCCTTTTGAGATTCTCATGTTAGTAATACCCGTAAACTATAAACATATCTAACACTTGTGGGGATTCTAAATAGTTGGTTCATTTATTCAAGTTAAAAATGCATAAATTGCAATAAGTTTAGTTTTCCTTATTTTCTCAAAAGTTATTAACAAAATCCCTTTTAAAAGAAGTACAGTAAATTGAAGTAAATTTATGTTAATTTGATGATGAGCAGTTAGTCCAGTTTTTTACAATCAAAGACATTAAGTTTTGGCATCCACAAATTCCAACTAGTTTATGCCATTTCTCAAGAAAATTGTTGGATAATATATGAGTTCCATTTTTTTTATTTTGAGCATCCATGTTTTAACCATGACCTGAAATGCCCAAACTATCTGTTTACAAAAAAATCCAATCAACACAATTAATTAATTGAGTATTTCTATCATGAGCAACAAGTTATAAGATTCTTGGTGATTACAGGCATTTTGCAAATCATTAAGAGCACTTTCCCTGTCACCAGAAGGACTTTGAAAATAATCATTTTTAAAAGGATATTACATAGCTGCTCAAATCAAAGGGCACTATGGGTAACCTAAAGTGAGAGCATACCATCGGAGTTAATGGTTTGTCGATTTGATCAATGATCATCATTGTATGGCTTGTTTAAACTCGCCTTGTGCAGGCTTTCAAGGCCAGTTGTTCAATCATTTCTAGGGCCACATAATTTTATGCAAACATCAAAATGGACTTCGATGAGATCCTACAGGTGTGTTTGGATATATTTGATGCGATAACGCTGACCAGGATCTCACCATTAGAGGAAATTTCAACTCAAAATGGGCCTCCTAAAAAAAATTAATAAAATAATAGTTAAAATAATAAAATGATATTTATTAATTTTGGAGGAAGAAAAGAGAAAAACTACTTTTTTGTTTGTATTTTCAACATATCTCCCCATGTTTTTACTCAAATTTCAATCGGGAGATCTTGTTGGATGTAGAATTAAATTACTCATCCAACGAGTACCCACTCGGGATACTTTTGACGAACCCAGCTACCCCAAAAACAAGAAATACCTGAAAAATGTGATGATGATGTCATCATCACATTTTTCAGGAATTTCTTGTTTTTGGGGTAGCGGGGTCCATCAAAAGTATGCCAAGTGGGTACTCGTTGGATGTGGAATTTACTTCCGCATCCAATGAGCTCTCTTGATCGAAATTTGATTAAAAACACGAGGAGATATGTCGAAAATACAAGCAAAAAAAGTAGTTTTTTTATGATACCTATCCCCAAATTTATATTAAAAAAGTGTTTAAGACCTATACGGTATTTCAAATTTAAATCAATTTCATTTTCTAACACATGATGACATGGAATTTGAATTAGAGTTAAAAGGACCATTTTGAGTTGAAATTTCCTTTAATGCACCATGGAATATCCAAAGTTAACCCCCTTGTGCAAAAATTACAATTTCTCTCATTGAGCCAAACCCTAGCTTCTGAAATCTTGAAATAAGTGAATATCTAAGCCATGGACCCACGTGAGGGAGGCACCCCTAGAATTACGTCGATGTCGCGATTCCAATGGAGTTGACAACTTGTCGATCCGATCAACAATCATAATTTTAGGGCCCGTTTAAACTTCCTCTTGTATGCTTTTAGGGACAACAACAGACTAAAGTGGCTACACACACTCATTGTTTAGTGTTCACAACTTCACAAGCCACACTCGCATACTAGTAGACTCTAGGACAGTAAGCTACAACCACACTCATAAATGTTGTAATATAACTCTTACTAATTTTTTTTGTACATGGATATTTGCAACCTTATTATGAGTTTATTTCCAACTTTTAATATTTAGAGAATAATGTACAAGAGAGCTCAATACTTATTTAAGTCATTTCCACACTAAAAAATTCATGGCATTATTAACCAATATTAGCTTGTTTCTATACATATATAAAACACTATGCTCCGCATATTAGAAAAAAAATCTTATACCAAGTCACATAATGATATTGTGGATGCAAAAAAATTTATTCCAACATTCACGTTGTGATTTACTCTACTAAATTCATAAGATAAAGCTAACATAGTTGTTGAAGTAGAGGTTGGGGCTTGTTTACTCTTCCCACTCCATCAATTGACGATTGGACGATTTGTACAAAGCTATAAATTATATTTTATGGTGCTAATGTGGTGGTATTGGAACCCCTTACATTTTTTGTGGTGTTTAGGTGGTATTATCACAATAATTATTAGAATTTTTTGAATTGGACCAATCTAAAAAACTAGCATAAAACTGACATGTTTTGTTTGGCACAACATCTTCCCTAATTCCCAATTAAAAAAAGAAAACTAAAAGTACCCTTTTGAAGACAACAAATCAATGTTGGGCACCATGATTTTTGCAAATTTTTTTGTCGTGTCTTTAAGAAGTTATTGATTTTTCATTTCAATGAATTCCATCAAATTTTGAAGCAGTCCACACACCCTCTAAGAAATATAATAAATAAAATTAGTGGATCACATCAATTTCAACAAAATTTGCATATATAGAAAGTAAATTGAATTATGCAACTAATGGTATTACTTGTGAAAAGAAATTGTAAGAATTTGATATGATCTGATCTCTCCGAAATGGGAAGAAGAGTCAGATACGTGATGGAATTCAATTTTTGAAATATTATAGGTTTTCGGCCAAACTAATCTTTCAGCCGAAAACAATTAATGTTTCGGCCGAAAGTTATAAAATGTTCAGCCAAACGTTAGATTTAACAGACGAAAAACAGTTCGGCCGAAGTAATAGTTTTCCCAAAAATGTCTATTCAATTTTTTCCGCCTGCCAGAAAAAAAAACTTGAAACGTTTTTTCCAAACAACATTTCGTTACATGAACTAGAAACGTTTTCTACGTTTTTTTCCGAAACACCGTTTCAATTATTTATTTATATGAATGAAGGCTCAACATTTTACAGAGTTATAGAAGAAGAAAGGCTTTTTTTTCTTCTGGTAAGTATTCTTAAAAATTATCTTTTACAGTGAAGGCTATTTTTATTTGATACCAAACATAAGTTTGAAAATTTGTTGTCTTTTTTTCTTTACGCAAGATGTTTATGGAAATATTTTATGGTACAATTTTTCTTAAAAATTATGCACCAATTTGGTCTATGATACATTTTATTTATTTATTTTGAACAATATTTTATGGACATATTTACTTTTTATAACCTTGCCTTAAACGGGTTAATTATCAATATTTAGTAGTCATCTTTTGGCCTTTTAACTCGTAATTTATATTTAGTGAACATGGATTTATACTCGTTAATTATACTTTTATAACATTTAAATAAACTATAATTTTTTTGTAATTCACGTGGCCTAGAAGTGTCAAATTTGGTTGATAACCTTCCTTGTAGCCATTATCACTACTTTTTGTAGTCATATTGTTTGAGGTGGATGACTCTTACTTTCTTTGTATTTTCTAAGGTGAATTTTTTTCTTTGACGATTAAGATTCTCTTGAGGGAAATTTATTCTAAGTTGAAGGTATACATTGAATAATCATGGGCAACAAAAAAACGCGAAAGAGGAAATGTGATCACACTCGAGATGATGCCTTACATAATGAAAAGCAAAAACTCAAATACCATGAAAAAAAGAAACAAAATAATACAAATATTGAAGACATCGCTAATGATGATGTAACTAGAGACTTGGATCAAAATGTTGATGATATGAATGTTTAAAATCAAACTCAAGAAGAAATTGAACTAGGTATGTACGAATACTGTAAATTTGTTTAAAATGCAGTAACGGGTTTTTGTAAATGATGTATTTTTTAATACAATTTCCAAATGCAGATACAAATGTTGAAGATGTTGAAAACATTGAAGAATCACAAAACGATGCAAATATTCAATCCAATAGAGGTAATATTATATATATATTTGTTATTAAAAGATTTTAAACCATGTAATTATAATTATAATTACGAGTCATATTGTTATGATTAAAGTTAAGTATATTTGAAATATTCTAAATTAAAAATTGAAATTGAAATATATATAGGTGGCTTCATCATTGACGATGACATGTTATAAAATGTTGATAAAGAAAAATTTGGAAACATGAAACCTAACCATATTTTACGACATCGTGCTGAAAAGATGCATGAACAAATTCTGGAAAAAGAATTAGTGGCAACACAAGCTCAAATTTTGAGGTGTTTGTTAGTCTCCAAGAAGTTGAAGGAAGATTGGTCATTATTGGGTATTCAAAATAAGACAAAAGATTCAAAGGTGAAACAAAATGTGTTCAAAAATATATCCAATGCAATAAAAACGATTGGAAAATCCAAAAAGAAAGATACTAGTGCTGCACATAGAATAATGCAAACAACGATTATTTCATCTAGTACTAGACAAAAATGTTTGACAACG
Source organism: Pseudotsuga menziesii (assembly GCA_001517045.1). Taxonomy (NCBI): domain Eukaryota; kingdom Viridiplantae; phylum Streptophyta; class Pinopsida; order Pinales; family Pinaceae; genus Pseudotsuga; species Pseudotsuga menziesii. The sequence goes on along the minus strand of LPNX010626244.1, from coordinate 46,207 downwards.
CATATCGTAAAGGTTATCGGAACTTCATGAAAATCATTGCACAAATATAAAAAAATTCGATTACAAATAGATGCAAATGATGAGCTTGCTTGTTGGGAAATCATTTGTAGACAACCCTATAAAGATAGGGTTGGTGAAAGTGTTAAAGCTATGATGCATGAATATTGGGTGACAAATTCTCATGTTTCACCAAATGCAAGAGACGTGATATGATGCAGAATATCTCGAAATCAGTATGAAATCCATCCAAAACATATATTGGAGATGACTAAAATACAATTGTTCAATAAATTCAAATATCAACACAGTGAATTGAATCTGCCAATCAATACATTTGTACAACAGAAGCCATGGTATGTTAGACCTGTCACTATTCGTGACACATGTTGTTGTCGCTATCATGTTGAGTTTGAATTATATTATGACACATTCCTTCGGTTTGGTAAAACATTTTGGTTGAATTCACCTCCTTCCACAATTCATGCTTTTATATCTGAAATTCTATGTGAAAGAGATAGTCACCAGAATTTTTACATCAAAAGATGTGTCGGTGGAAAGAAATGTGATTATTGTGGAACTCTATCTTTATTCCACCATAAATATCCTTTTGATATTAACGATCCTTCATTGTCAGATATCATAGTTGATTGGAAGAGATATGAATATGTCACACATTCCCACAATTCTATAAGTTCTTCAAACGCTCTTTCGAAAAGAATAGTTTTACAAGAAGATAAAATCAGTGTTACAGAGTTTTTGAAAAAGTTTGAAAAAGAAATTTATAAATACATCAAACATTCACATAGAGCACGATGGCAAGACTTGCAATTCAAAAAATTACGTGATGTTTTTCCACAGGGGACTGTTTTTTCTGTGGTTGATTTCGCAGAGAATTACACATTTGAAGCACAAAAAGAAATACAGAGTGAATATTATCATTCTGACCAAGTTTCTATATGTGTCCATGTTCTATATAGACATGCTCAACAAAATGTTGATGATATAGAAAGCATGAATGACAATCGACATGTGATCAAGGAATACCATTTCTATATCAGCGATGACCGCATGCATGATACACATTATGTAAACATTTTTTTGATATTATTTATGGTTCATTGAAAACACATGGATTTGTAATGAATGGACATTCGATATGGTCATATGGATGTGCAGGGCAATTTAAATCTTCATGATCATTCTTCTGGCTATGTCGCTTTCATAAAAAAACAAATATGAAACATCGTTGGAATTTTTTTGAAACTGGTCATGGAAAAGGGGAGCACGATGGTGATGGGGCGTGTGTAAAATAATGAGCACTTCGAAGGTATCAAATAAGCCATTCTGCTGATCGATTTGTGTGTGCTAATCAAGTTTCTAAATGGTGTCGTTTAAATCTCAGCCATGATTACAATCAACAATCAAAAGATGTGCACAGGTATGAACTTTGTTTTCAAAACAGAATTATTCAACTTAGAATGACTTTAATATGTACATCTGCTAACATTTTATTCACATGTACATGTAAAATTGTTTATGTTGGACAGGTTTTTTTGGCATATGGGAATCCAAGATATAGATAGATCAATCCCATATGATGCTAGCACTATTCATGGAACTCGATATTTACACTCAAGCAAAACAAAAACCTTCCAAAATGTGTTTTCATTTGATAGTAGGAAGCTAACATGCTTTTGTCCTATTTGTATAGAGGACACATAATCAATAGAGATTTGTGAAAACATCAATGACAATTATGTTAAATCTTGGAAACACAATGAAATTAATTTAAAAGGAAAAATGCCACTCGCAAGATTTGAAGAGTTGGAATTAGAGGACATTGCAATATCAACTGATGGTGATAGAATTTCTGATTTGGTTAGAGAAGGTAATTTTATGTATATATACTAAATACTAAATTTTTCTATTTTTATTTTAAAGTTTTTTTTGACAAATTCAATGTTCTTAATTATGTGTAGGAGATGTATTTGTTGTGGTTGCACCCATAGAGAACAATGAAAATGTGAGGTATTATTTGATGCAATGCACAGAGAGAAAGATGAAAATATTGGAGGACTATGATGACAAAGGTTTTATATATGAAAGAGGGTCAATTCTATTAAAAGGTTATTTTTTTCAAGAAACATATCAAACTGAAAGGGACGTTCACTTTAAAGACTATCAACCTAATGTCATATGTTGCCAAAATAGTCATTTGGTATGCGCAGCTCGCATAAAGTTGATAGAAATTTAATCAAATAAAAAATTGAAAGCTAGAAGATGGAAGATGTCAAAAGTTGATCATGAAAAAATAATTGAAGATGGGATTCCTTTAAGATCTTGTTTCTAATTAGAATCATGTTGAACATGATACATAATTTTTACATGAAGGACGTCTTCATTGGTTTTATAATTGTGGCACTCAAATAGAGTGATTATTGATAAGTTCTGAGCTATATTTTTTTGATAAATTTTTAAGCACATTCGTTATGAAATTGTCAAATTATGAGATCTGTGCCTCTTTTAAACTTAAAAATGATAGACTATTTGATTAGATTGTTGAACTTATGTACATGTCAAAATGATTAAAGTTCTTACATTCTTGAGCTTATGTCCATAAAATTAATGAAATTATAAAATAGTGTTCTTCAATTGTTGAGCTTATAGCTCATTATTCTTAGATTGTTTAGCGTATGTATATATCAAATTGATGTCAATTATATGCTATATTGTTCTTGGATTGTTCTACATATGTACATCAAAATGATCTATATTAATTTTATAACGAAATTGATATGTACAATTGTATAACTTCATAACATACAAACATTCAATATTAACATTACTAAATATTAAAAATCATTACTAATGATTAAAAATATTGATTGAGTTTGCACAAAAGAGGATTGTGAAATAAATTCATTTAAAACCAAAATCATTTAAGATACTAATTAAATCATTTATGTAATTAAATTAAATATACTAATTAGTATCTTAAGATACTACTTTAATCATCATGTAAGATACTAATTACACAAATGAATTAAGATACTAATTACATTGATCCTCAACCAAAACGAAAACAAAAATTTAGAGTGAAGATCGCAATTACATGTATGCTAAGAGGGATTATAATTGAAAGGGTTGTGAATGAATTATCATGTTATCTCAAGATAATTCCTCATAATGCATAATTATCATGCAAAGTTCCCTAAGAACTGGATTGGATATCCTTTAGATATTTTTTATGGATCTAGATCTATCATAATGTTCACAACAAAGGCATGTGGTTCAATACAATGAAAGATCAGGTTAGTATATTAATTTCTCATATACCTTCACTTGGATTTATTTTTTTTCTACTAGCCACATTTTATTGATCTTATTAATTTCTCATACACCATCAAATTAGGTAGAAGTACCTTCCCTTTTCACCAAGAAAAGGTTTACTTCGCTTTCTCCATTGTTGCCATGCGAAATTTCCTTCCATTTACTGAAGAAGCAAAGGAAAGGAATGACCAGCATTGCAGAGGTTAGCTTTAGAATTAAATCCAAATATGCCAAGGTAACTAAACATTTTTCTCAACAAAAAATCTTTGGCCCATCAAGAAAACACAAATTTAGAGCATTTTTTAACACAAATTTTTGAATTTTTACTTTATTTAAATCATCTTCCATACATCCATTGCATCTAAACAGTCACAATTAAATATTAGATTTTCCAATTTTAAATCCATCACGTCCAAAATACCATAATACATTAGACCATTTTCTTGTCTATGATAGTTAACAGTTTGATCAACACTAAATATAGCCTCTTAGTATTCTTGGCCAACATTTACTTTAAGATTGCTAAGTTTGGACACCTTCTTGAACAAGGGCATGAATATCCGTGAGTCTAATATATCATGTTGTATCAAAGGTCCAAAACTAGGTTGTAATGACAATTGCCCACCCAATGATGTCACTAAGCTCCTTAAAGTCTTTGAAAATGTCATACAAAACAAAAATGTACACTTAGAACTTACATGTATGGGACATTAAAATTGTTTGTTCATTAAAACTTGAAGTTGATCTAAACTTCACAAAAGTAGATTTTTCAGCGAGATAAAAAAATAGAATCTATGAGAATATTGCATCCATTATACCTGAAATTTTAATTTAAGATGCATTCACTATATTCATTAAGATACAACAGAATCTTCACTAGTATTTTCTAACTTAATATCAACTTACCAAGATATGGTAAATTTCCTTTATATTCATTTATTCTAGACTATGCATTTATGAGAATTTGGTATCCATTATACCTAAAATTTTAATTTAAGATGCATTCACTGTATTCATAAAGATACAACAGAATCTTCACTAGTATTTTCTAACTTAATACCAACTTACCAAGATATGGTAAATTTCCTTTATATTCATTTATTATGGACTATGCATTTATGCGAATAGCGGCATCCATTATACCTGAAAATTTAATTTAAGATGCATTCACTATATTCCTAAAGATACAATAGAATCTTCACTAGTATTCTCTAACTTAGTATCATCTATTTTGAGACTGCAATGACCACAAATCTATACCTAAAGGCTTCCCAAAATCTCTATCCCAAATATTCTACAGAGTTTGATAGATTCAACAAATAACATGCTAAATTCTACAAGTACATATCATTGGTTTTTCTACCAAAGTTTGCCTAGAATTAAACCATTGCAGTGTTCCTCCTTGGCCCATTTATATTGTTAAATAAAGTTACATGAAAGAATAAGCTGTAACAACCTCCTTAAACTCCATGAGGTACACTTGTTCCACATTACAACTACCAATTGTTAACCATAACCACTAACATCTAGTCTAGCACCACAATATCAAGCAAAACTCCAAAATATCAAATGCATCCCCTACTATTGAAATTGTGAAAAAATTCACAAGTGAACACCCTTGCATGATGAGGGATAACACTTTGCATAGAAACATCAAAGTGCTAGGTGTAATCATACAACCAATGCAACCAATGCAGTCATGCTATAGCACTTTATCAATTACATATATTTTCCCTTGTGTTTGATGATCAAATAAAACAAAGCCACTTAAAGATACCAAACCCATGCTAATTAAACAAACCAAAGATACCAAACCCATGCTAATTAAACAAATAAAAAATCTAGTATATATCTCATCAAACACATCTTAAGATACTAATTAAATTAAATCATTTAAAACCAAAAACTTCCAAAAACGATATATATGAACGGTCCAAAATTATAAATCCATATATATATGAACGATCCAAAATTGTATATATGTTTAAAATATATAAGTTAAAATGATAAGTTTAATTTTAAAGTTTTGACATGGAATATGTCAAATCAACAAGTTCACATGTATAAAAACAGATATAACTATGTGATATCCATTATATGGATATCACTCTCCACATTCTCCTGGCAATTAACCTATATAACACATGCAACATATAATTAAGCTTCAATATTAAAATTTTATACTATAAATAAACTTAAATAAAAATACAATTTGAAGTTAAAATAATAAAATGGACTAAATATTCCTAAGTGAGGCCAACACCCAAAGAGGTCACCACATCCACAGCCATGGAAGGTTGTACAATATGTTTACCCACCTTCAATTAAAATACCATTACTTAAACATTTAAAACATGTAATTTGAATGTAAATTAATTCAAAATAAAATGTCAATTGTTTTTAATCATTAAAAAAACATTTAATCGTTACTAATATATTTGAAAGGTGCTTGATTTACCTCCAAATCTTGGGAGACACTAGGAATGTCTCCCAAAATTGATGATGAGAGGGGCCCAATACCCATGGTCCTAGGTGATGGGATCAGAACCTATGAACACAAATGGAATTTCAATCTTTAAAAAATGTGTCATGTCAATAATAAGAACATATAAACTTTTATAGATATTTATGCAAATGTACCTCTTTCAATGGCCCTAGGTTAACACTAGAGTCAACCATAAAATCACGTTCATTTAACATTTGGGTGAATTGCAATTCAAATGCATTCATTATATATTTAGATAAACTAACAAAATGGGATTTAACAATTATGAGGAAAACATAAAAGTTCTCACATACCTCCCCCCTCCATCCTTCCTCGCGATGGAGTAAGTCAAATAATCCATCTCGACAATGTTTTGAATATTCCTTGGAATATTCAAGTCTCATTGATTCTACCTCATTGTCTATTTTATAAGAAAAAAGTGCACGAGAACGAGCACGTGCTCTATGTCGATCCATTCCCACATCAACAACCATTAGAGCAGATGGTAAGTTGTCTTCTATGACGGTTCTGACCTCTAAACCAATCTGAGAGGGCGCCTCCATCTCTGATCATAATGTAACAACTCTCTGTGGCTGAGGCACCAAACAAGGTGTAGTATTAGGCAACAATGGATCGTGATAGGCTCCTTCTCGTTCATACGTCCTACCTTTTCCAACCCCATAAAATTTGGACACATCTGTGTAATATGGCTTCATGTTTAAAAAAAAAACTCCGCATAAAAAATCTTGCAAAATAATGTGGCACTTCATCATTCCATGGAAATATACCATAGGCAGCCAAGAATCTATCATATAAATGGTGTGCAATCTCGGGGTGCTTGAAATATTGCACCTTTAACATCTTCCGCTTTGGTCCTTCTTTAAAATTAAACATTGAAATGGAATCTGCTTTTGATACCCTCTTCTCTACATCAACCCACTTTTCAGGACCCATCACCTAAGACCTCCGCATTCACATCAAGTGAATAAACCAATATGTTGTTGACCCAATAGTTCTATAGGCACCAATAAACTTGCCTAGAGATTCCAAAAGAATTTGCAAGCTTTGTTGACTCTCTGTTGGGAGTTCCGAGCTAGCAATATCATCTCTCATTTTTTTATGGTGGGTTGTACATTGTTCAAGGGTAATAGAAACCTCTTCATTTTCCCAAGGAAGAGCATCGGGTATATCTGAAGGATAAATGGTCATGGGCTTAAAACCATGTGCTTGTTCAATACTAGCACTTCGTCAGCCTTGACCCTTTCTCCGAGCATTTGCATGACCTTGCTCTTGGTCCCTTGCAACATCCTCAGCATCTACACCCTCATTTTCTCCAAATGCATAACCCTCATTTTCTCTGAATGAATCATCACCCCCAGCCTCTCTGAATGCATCATCATAACCCTCAGCAGAACCAAGATCCTCTACATTTACACATGTAATCATGTATAATTTATTACATAAAGACACAAGCATATATATACACATGCAAATTAGTAATTTATTTAAATAGATTATATATATGTAACATATTACCAATAAAATGTTGGTGGTCCATTGGTCGTTCTCTAAAATAACGAACAGAAGAGGGAAAATAGTTACGAGATGATGAATCAAACAATCACCAGACACAGAAGCTTGGCCACTCTCACGAGACAATCTATTACACCGTGTCTCTACAAAGAAAAATGATAATGAAACTTAGTAAAATCAATGAACAAGACTTGAAACAAATATAAATATTCACGCATATTGATAAATTTTGCATGTGCATAAATTTCAAACACATACCTAATGTGTCTCGATATAATATGCTAGAATCTCTAGATGATTCAGACCATCTTCGAGAGAGAACATTTGAAGATCTTTCAGTAGATGTAGGTGTGGTATTAGGGGTCCTTGTCTCAGATGTCTCTATACATATTCGACTCGAAGAATGAGTGACCACCTTGTCTTGAACCATCTCTACTATATATCTCCTATAAACATCAAAATAAGCACCAATGAACTAATGTAGATTATCCCATAAGAAGTTTTTGAGGACAAGAAAAAACAATTGAATATAATTATTATGTATAAAACATAATACGATCAATCCACATCAAGTTATTAATCTTGTGGAAATGCTGGTGAGGAAAAAAGAAAGAATTTAGAGCCTTTTTGTTGATGTACTTTGATTCATGTGGAGTGTGTTACGCACTAGAGCTACTTCAGTGTCCCTATAAGGCTAAGGCTAGAGCAAGGGGTCAAAAGTTTTGATTGTATAGACCAAAGGGGGATTTATCATATGGATATAATGTTTGAGAGATTTTTACCCCTTGGACTGAACATGGACAACAACTTTGGTTTTACTCCCATGGGTTGGTGCTCCAGGGCACCCCTTTGTTGGAACAACCTACTATGTAACATGAACAACTAACATAAATTGAGAGAACATACAATTGAACAATAGAAAAAGATAAGATATTAGAATATTGAACCAAGCATATGCACAATATCATGATATCATTATTCATAGTTGTCATGGTAGGAAATTATCCTTGATAAACCAAATAATTTACCTCAAAGAAACTTCATGGAAAAGTGTCTCATTTGTAAACTAAAGCACACTAAATGTAAAGGAACATATAGTGGTAATTTTTGACAACCTAGGGGGTGTAACAGATTCAAGCTCTTTCGATGTATAGGTTCTAATGAAATTCTTAAGATTTGGCTTGGCATCTACAAAGGTTTAAATAGACACAAAGATAAATAATAGATGAAATCAACACTAGTATACTTTTGTGCACAGATGAGAGTCTGTATACTCTAGTTTACAGTTTTGTGCTCTTATGGCAGATTACAGGTTTTGCTCGAAAGGGAAGTTTTACTTCAAATAGAATAGAGAATTCTATGGTTTTTTGTATGGTTGTAATGAAACAGAAAACTAAAGGTACTTATGAAATTGGCCCCATGTGAAAAAGCTTTTAACAGACAGAGGAATATTATGCTCTTATTGTTGTTGAGTTGTAGCTTAGTGTAGTTCTGTGTGATTGCACCAGAACTGTCCGAAAAAGTATTAACTATTGGTAAACGTTAAAAACAAAATCATATTGAAAGTTTTTGGTAGATGTTGTTGTCTTAAATCTGTTCTATTCCAATTTTTAGACTTATTATAAGTTATATTCATATTTTATCTAATTAATTTTTTTTAATTTCGCCTCACCTAGCCTGTCAGATATAATATTTTAAAGCCCCTTAGATATAATATTTTAAAGAACAAAATAGGCAGATATATATCTAGAGTTTAAATGGATCTATGTTGGTATACATACCTTACCTTAATCTTCACACATAATTACTAAAAGAAAAATTATTGAAAGAATAAAATGTGAAAAAATTACCAATGTACTTGTAATATCCAAACTTTATTCCAAATTTAGTGGAAATCATAGCTTCACAATTAAAGGCAATACAAAAGGCTCAATCAAAATAACTAAAGAACAAGTTAGAAATGTATTAAACATGCATAATTATTGAATTAGATAAATAAAATGGGGCATACCAACAACAATACAAATAATATCATAGTAGTATTTTAGATAGAATATAATGGAAGTAGAAATGGAATCAGGAATGTTCTAATAGTTGAGTAGCCTAAATGGGAATGGTAATGTTAGGGTGACATATTAAAAGAATTCATTGATCACATGATCAAGTGAATTCACTAACTCGGAATGGTAATGTTAGGGTAACTAAAAAATATATAATAAGTTTATAATACATTTAATCTAACCATGAGATGCCATCTAGCAATCAAATAAACATTTCTACATAGTTTTGTTTGTATTTAAATATACATTTTTAGAAACATAACAATAAGAGGAAACTATTTATCATTTACAAGATATCATATAGGATGAGAATGAATACATCAATAAAATAAAACTTAGCAATTAAGTGTAACTAAAACTTTTGTAAGGATTATATCAATTAAGTGTAAACTCAAATTGTTGTCTGAATTGGATTATATATATGAAAGAAGATAAGATATAAGACTTAAAATATATATATGAAAATTAAAATCTAACTTCAATAAAAGGAAATATTACTTATAACTTGGAATGATAATGTTAGCGTGACATATTATAAGAATTCATTAATTACATGATCAAGTCAATTCACTAATTGAAATTTATTTATCTATTTAGGATTATTCAAACACTACCAAGAATCAAAAAATAAAAAATACAATCGAAATACAAAGCACCTTTTACAACCATAGCTATAACATAGCATATTTGCTTCCTTTCTTAATATGCTTAATTAACCAACACAAAAGCAACAAATATATGTGAACCTCTAAAATATCTCTTTTGATTTTCTCCTATCAATGTATCTATTTATATGCTTTTTCCACCTATCAATGTATCTATGTTTATATGTTGTGTGTTTTTCTTACCTTCTACTTAAAAGATACTGAATTAAGAGGTATCTATGTTTATATACCTTGTGTTTTTTACACCTATAGACTTAAAAATATTTTGAATTAAGAAAACAGCTTACCTGGAAAACCGTGAAGCCCACAAATGGACGCCAACAAGCCGTGAAGCACCATACAGGCATTGCACCACCACCACAAAACACCGTACAAGTGGAGCACCACCATCGTGAAACACCACACAGGTGTAGCACCACTACCACGAACCCCTAACACATAGTCAAGGCAGAGGTGAACCCCTAACACACAGTCGAGGCAGAGGCGAGGACTAACAGGCGAGGTAGAGCTGAGGCCTAACAGGTGAGGCGAGACGAGACGAGGAAAAGGAAAAGTCGAGGAGTAATAGGCAAGCTGAGGTGAGACTAAGGCAGAGCCGAGGACTAACAGGCGAGGCGAGGCGAGGCAGAGGCAGAGTTGAGGCCTAACAGACGAGGAGAGGAAAAGTCAAGGCGCAAGCGTTATAGAGACGAGACGAGGCAGAGCCGAGGCGAGGCGTTACAAAGCAGGAGCTGTCGCAGAGCAGGAGCCGTCACAGAGCAGGAGACGTTGTAGAGTCGAGGCGAGGCAGAGCCGTGGCATCGAAGAGAACATGCGAGGCAAAGCCGTGGCATCACAGAGCACAGGCGAGGTAGAGCCTAGGTGTCGCAGAGCCAAGGCGAGGCACTGGAAAAAATAACAAACGAAAAAACTGGAAACAGTTGAGTCGTTAAAAATATATATACCTTTTTTCGTTCGAAATATTGTTCAGCCGAAAATATATAACATAAAAACATAATAAGTAAACCCGTCGGGGTACTGAACAGGCTCGCTAGCAGCGGGTCTATGCTTGCATGGTACCAAGATAAACCCGTGGGGCACTGAACAGGCCTGCTGGCAACGGGGCAATATCTGGTAAATGAGATCCGGTTAATACACCACTATACACATAGTTCATCAAATAGTGATAATATATGAAAAAATAAATTATGTCATGGCCAATTGTTTATAATGTCATTTGAGAATGGCTCTAAGTTGACTTTGCCCCGGTCATCTAATTCCGCATATATCTAAGATGTCCTTATCTTAGAAATGGGACCAATAGCTGTAAGTCTCACACACTCCAAGGTACACTTGAAATACTTGATGATGACAGGATACCTTTACAATGAGGCATGGATGGCTAGTTTTTCCCTATGGTTTTCTTTTAATTATATTATTCTCATTTTACATGGTCTTTCTAAGAACTGTTTTATTTTTCATAAATATACATTTCTGAACCATTTCCATTTACTAGTTAGTTTCCTTACAATAAATTAACAGCATGATAGCATTCTTTGTATTTTTTGGAACAATCATTTCTTCTCTCTGTATTGATTGAGGACATGCCATCTCTTTGGTTTGGGGGAAAATGGATTTGATTTGAAAAATTAGATTATTTTTATTTTTTTATAAATCTATTTATCTCTAACAAATGATAAGTATTTTCAGGAATATAAACAATGGAATTTAGTTATAGCTTGAAGCATATTTTATAGCAAAATTCAATATGATCTTACCATATGAAGAATCGAATGAAGGAAAATGAAATATCAAATTATGAAAAATGGTGATATTATAGTACTTATGATTAAATTTGCTAATCAAATTTTGTTTTTGGGCAAAAAGTTTTTATTTCCATTTCACTGTTAATAATTCTATTATTTTACCCAGTTATGCATGAAAATGATCAATGCAATTTATGTTTTTATGTTATATATTCAACCTGCCCAAAGTTTTACTTTGGACATGTTTGAATTAAAAAACTTTATAAAATGATAAAATTATTTTGAACCTAAGAACTGTTGAAAATCCAATAAACTCATTTTTAATTTTCATATAAATGTGTGACATGAAAGATATGTTATTTTTAAGTTACAGGTTAACAGAGTGAAGTTTAAATTACCTTCTTCATTTGCCAAGTTGAAGGCGGCTGCTAGTTCACCTTCTTCCTAAATTGTTTTTCTATCTTTTTGCTCAGTACTGGGACCTGGCAATTCTCTAGTTTGGGGGAATGTTGATCCTAGATTTGTTATCATTTTTGGCAGATAAATTACTGATTTAACCATATATTTTATTATCTTTTGTATATTTTATGACACGCAGATCATTATTCAACCTCAGGTATGAGTGTTTTTAAGGTTTATATAAATTATTTTATTATTATCATTTTTATGGTTTAAATCAATTAAAAATAACATTATTAAAACTTATTTGATGTATTAATTGGTTTGTATATTTGTTTGCAGGTTTTATAATATTTTTGGGACAAGTTAATACACAAAACGCATTCAGCATGCTTTTCGCACAACATATCCAGCTCGACGTCCAGCTCGTCATCCAGCTCGTTGCGTGAAACTCACTAGTGGTTTGTCAAATGTTGAAATGTGTTGTTGTAGACTCTAGTCCCGAAGCGCACTAGAAGATAGACACTCCGTTCGCCCTAGATCGATGCCCAATGTATCCAGCTCACATCCCAGCCTTCTGTTCAGCACTCCATCCAGATCTCCCATCAGACTGTGCGCTGCTTAGAATTAATTTCGGGCATTTAAAACATGAAATAGCTGCAAACCATTTTGTTGCCCATGTGCCCAGGTGATAGCATGATCATCAGTTTAGAAGGATCGCCAATGCGTTGATTTCACCCAACACCAAGTTGTTCACTTCCCATGCGTTCAAAGGATGGAGCGTCTTCAGTCTAGAAGGATCGCTCGTGGCCTCCTCTTCCTGACTCCAAACTACCATCAGTCTACGCCTTTAAAGAATAGAACAACCTACGTTCTAGAAGACCCATTGTGTACGCTTCCCTTTCTCGCCACCATTCCACAGTCGCACTGAAAAAGGAGTCGTGCACCACATCTGAAGACATGTTGTGCTGGAAAAGGAACCTGTGCGTATGTTGTCCAGTGAAAAGAACTAGACTCACGTTGAAGAAGAGATATTCTTATGTGCTGGCCTATGATCAGTTAAACTCCATTATAGTTGACTAAATTTAGAGAGAAGTCAACCACTAAAGGGTCGACTTTCTCATCCCTATAAATCATTATATAAAGCAGCCTCTGTGAGAGAGCTCAGTTAGCTAGAAAATCAGCTAGTTAGCAGAGTTAGGAGAAGTGTTCTTGCTATGATTTACTCTTGAACTTTGTATTTTTGTTCCACCATCTGAATAAAGAGTTGTATGCATTTCTATTGAAGATTGCGTTTAAATAGAAGTTAGCCAGGAATCACCCCTGATTATTGAGAGGGCCCCTTATCAACCAGAGGTTCGTTTTCTTTGTTTAGCTTAGTTTCTTTTCTATTTTAGCTAGTGTAGTTTAATTTATAGTTTGCTTCCATTAGAATATAGTAAATGCTATTATGTTTGTTCTCTGTAATACATTAACTTAGTTTTATTTCGAAAGTTAATTAGTTAGATGTGCACATATATTGCTTTCAGTTATTTGCTTTCAATCATTTGGTTTCTAGTTATTTTCATTTCCTGCATTACTTTCAGTCTTTGTTTTCAAGAATATAGAATAAGTTGTTTTTATGAATTTAGAATAGATTCAATTTTGTTATTTCTTTTCCTGTTTTGAATTTATGCAAGTTAATTTCCAGTTTATTTATTAGTTTAATATGCAATGATTCCTTTTGTTCATGAATTAATTTAAGGTTAATTTGTTGTTAAATAGTTTTATTTATTGTTCTGATGCGTTGGAATTACATCCGCATGGCTTCAGCTGAAGATTAGTTCATTTAGGTTAGTTTTTACCATTTTAACTGTGCAGACTGTCATTCAAACAGCGTGTTCAGTCTCTTATTCAACCACCCCTTTCAGACCCACAGTTAAGTTTGTCATTCAGCCCTTAGTTATGTTTTCTATGTTTTTTATGTGTTTTAAGATTGTTTTTAGTTTTGTTTTGTGAATGTCTGAATTATGTTTTGACTGTAATAGTTAGATGGCGGTTTTGTTTGACATTAAAGTTAGAGTTTAGTTGTTTTAATTTTTTTTATTAAAATTTTATCATTTTCCTTACTTCTTTCACTTTGAGTGAAGTTTATGTTATTCTTAAGTTTTGTTTCTGATTTTGTTTTATTGTTGTATGGTTTTGTGTTTATTCCTTTTGAATTGATTTATTTGTTTGTATGCAAGATTTAGGGTTATATGTGTTTTCCTTAATATGTTTTTAGGTTGTCTTTTTTATGTTGTGTTATTGTTGAAAGAATTTGTAGGATAGAACCTAAAGTTTTCTTTATTGAGTTTTCTACTTGCTTCTTTTACTAAGTTTTCTAATTGCTTATAAGTTAGGTTTTCCTTGTACCCTAGTTTTTCGTTTGAGTAGTTAATTTTTTATCAATTGTTTAGCTTATTAGTCTACCTCAGTATAATTACTTTAATATTTGCATTTTTTGGAGTTTAACTCGGTTTTTCATTTTGAAAGATCTTCGATCTTTTGTTTGTTAAAATATTTACATGACACCCTCTACCTTTGCATGTATTTTGTGTCAACTCTAAGCTTACCAACCTCGGTTGATAATTAAAGAATAGGTGAATTAATTTAGACATAATAATACACCCAACAGGACGTCACCATGATGATCACGAAGAAGAAGCAGGGGACAATGATAATGATAATGGCGACCTTCAGCATGAGGAGACAATTTCCACACTTCAGTTCCCTATTCAACAAACAACTAAACAGGACCCTATGAAAAATATTTCACCTTTAGTATTACCACACTTTCATGGGAATTCTACAGAGGATGCAAATGAATTCCTGTTCGAATTTGGCATTCTCTGTCAAAGTTATGACTATACCTCTAGTGAGAAAAAATTGAAATGATTTCTCACCACCTTGAAAGATAATGCCTTACGATGGTTTATGAGTTTGGGTGGTGAAATTGTTGCAATGTGGGATCAGATGAAACATGTATTTCTTTCCAAGTACCAAGAATATTGCAAAGCGAAGAATAAGAGAGAATAGTTATTTAATATGGTGCAAAAAGACGATGAAAGTTTGGAGGATTTTGTATAATGTGCAGAGATCAGGCCATACCACTATTGGAAGGGAAGTCCTCAAGATCATTTTGTTGCATGGAATAAGAGAATACTTCTTAGACATGCTTAATATATTAGGGAATAGATACATGTACAAAGAACCTTTTGATCTTATTATGGAATTATGTCAATGATACTCTATAGGGTAGTCCAGAACCAATACAAGGGACCGAGACATATTCTCACGAGCACAGAAGTCAGCTAGTGGAGGGGATACTCGGGCATATATAGGAAACCTTCTCGAGAATTTTAAAACTGACATGATGAGTTCCATTTCCTCGCAGCTGGATGTCATGAGAGAAAAATAGAAACAAGTGGCCAAATATCTGGTACTTGGGGTATTATTCCCTAAGTGCAGGAAAAATCACCTGTTGAGAGAGTTCCTTCTTAATAAGGTGGAGGTATGTGGTATGTGCAAACTGGAATATGACATTAAGGATTTCCCTTCACTGTCGAAGGCCAAAGCAATATTTCAAGCATCCATTGTAGACATAGAGCAAGCATGTTTCATCTCGTAGAAGAATTCATGGCAACCTCATATTCCAGGTATAAAGTCTGAACCTACACCTTTCATATCCTGGAATAATGTTAATAACCAATTTCCTCAATAATACTCATATCCTAATACACAGTGGCACTAACCTTCAGAACCTACAATGTAATACTTGACCCCTTGGATTTTATGGGACCACATCCAAACCAACAAGCCCCTTGGTCTCCTGGATGGAGAAACCCTTATCCGGTGAACCAGTTTCCCCATAACTAGGCACCCTATCCATAGTATCAGCAGCCACATATGCAACTCTCCAATAATACTACACCAATGGGTGCACCACTTTGTCCTCAACTGCCTTCTTAACCTAACCCCAATCCTAATAATAAGGCAGTGCAACAATGCGAAATTTCCAGTATGCCATCTTATTCCATTTCCCCTCTCTCTTGCAATGATTTACATTTACGACCGGGGAGGGTAGTGGAACCAATCGTCATTGAGGATGGAATGTTCCATCCTCTATGACCAAAGAAGGAATGAATCCACGATTTGAAAACTCATTTAGTTCATAAATCCCCATTATTGAGGATGTTGAAACACCAGTTGAAACACCAGCTGAAACACCGATTGAAATACATGATGAAACATCAGCTGGGGAACTTGCAGAAACACGTATGAAGACTAAACCTACACAGGTTTTGATAGAACTATCGTATCCTGAATTATTATCCTTGTGTAAGGAATTGGAACAACCTAGTTTCAATCTTTTAGGAGAATTGAAAAATCTTTATGTGAAGATTCCACTATTACAATCCCTACACGATGTTCCTATCTATGCCAAGACCATTAGAGATATAGTTGTAAAAAAACCAGGAAGGAAGCCTAAGGATACTCCTACAGTGCATGTAGTGGGGAAGTTATCTGAACTCATGATGGGGAAGGCTCTGCTGGATAAATATGATGACGTGGGTAACCCCACTGTTATAGTGTATATTGGATAGGCTCAGATCCCTAATGTTTTGGTTGATTTAGGTGTTTAATTAAACTTTATGACCATTTAGAGTATAAATAAATTGGGGCTCACTAATATCAGACCTACCCAAACCATATTAGAAATTCCTAACAAATCCACTATCAACCGAAAGGAATCTGGGACGACCTAGTAGTTTTCGTTGACTCATGGGAGTACCCTGCAGACTTTGTTTTTTTACAACCCAAGTCATAGTCGGGGGACACCCATTAATCTTAGGAAGACCATGGCTAGCTAGAATAGATGCATACATTAGATGTAGATCAGGGTCCATGACAATTTCTGATGGAATTTCTATAAAAAAACTGACCTTATATACTCCATCTAGACCTAGCTCAGACGCTGAAATTCCATTATGGATGGATTTGGAGGAAGAGGAAGATATTCAACAATTATTAACAATTAGGAGAGCCTTGAATTTCAAAATAGAAATTGAAGATGACACCATCTGTAATTTTATTAGCGATCCTACGTCTGTCACTAGACAAGCATATCATATCCTGAACAACACCTTAAAATAACAAGAACAATAAGAACTTATGGAAGAAACCTTAGGCATTAACACTGAAATAATCCCAATAATTGATAACTCAAAGAGTCTTCGGGTAGAAATCGAACCAGGGAAAACAATGAACATTAATCCTAATTATCTCAACACCAATGAACTGGAACGTCTCATTACGATGTTGAAACGAAATAAGGGGGACTTTTCTTGGAAATATAAATACATGATGGGTATCCCCTCAGGACTATGTACTCACCATATTTATGTCAAGAATGATTCAAATACCGTACGCCAACCTCAACACAGAATGAACCTGAACTTGAGAGACATCATGAAGGAATAAATCCACAAACTTGTAGTGGCAGGTTTTATTTATCCCATTTCAGATAGTGAGTGGGTTTCCCCACTAGTGATCGTACTAAAGAAAAATGGGAAATGGCGAGTTTGTGTATATTACAAAGATTTGAATAAAGCAACACAGAAAGACCACTTCCCTTTTCCTTTTATCGATCAAGTTTTAGACACACTGCCTGGAAAAAGGTTATTTTCTTTCCTGGATGGTTTTAGTGGATATAACCAGATCCAGATTGCCCCTGAAGACCAAGACAAAACCACCTTCACTTTTCCTTGGGGAACCTTTGCATATAGGGTGCTTCCTTTTTTTGTGTAATGCACCAGCTACATTTCAACGAGTTGTAATCAAGATTTTCTCTAAGATGGTAAATGATTGCATGGAAGTTTTTATGGATGATTTCACTCCATATGGTAACAATTTTGATGAAGCTTTAGGGAACTTGGATAAAGTTCTAGAATGTTGTGAATAGACCCACCTATCCCTGAGCACTGAAATGTGACATATGATGATGAGTGAAGGTATAGTTCTGGGGAATTTTATCTCTGCTATAGGAATCCAGGTAGATATGGCCAAGATAAAGTTAATTGCAAATATTCCTACTCCTAGGTCACCAAAAGAGGTATGAAGTTTTCTTGGTCATGGTGGATATTATAGGCGAATTATAGAAAAAATTTCCAAATTGGCATCCCCTTTATTTACTTTACTGATGAAAGATGCACAATTTGTTTGGACAGATACATGCCAGGCAGTGTTTGCAAAACTGAAGAAAAGGTTATCTACAACACCTATCTTGAGAAGGCCTAATTGGGCCCTGCCTTTTCACATCTCTTCTGATCCTTCAGATATAGCCATTGGAGCAGTTTTGGGATAACATGAAGGACACATCCCGTATGCTATCAACTATGTTAGTAAGAATCTAGCTCCTACTGAACTGAGCTATACGGTAATAGAAAAAGAGTTCCCTACCATTGTTTATGCCATTAATAAATTTAGGCATTATATTAATGGATATTCTACTTTTGTAGATACCGACCACTCAGCTATTATATACTTAATGAATAAACCCGTTACTAATGTTAGAGTGACTAGGTGGTTGTTGTTACTTCAGGAATTTGATATAACCATTGTTGACAAACCAGGGAAGGAGAAGGTGGTTGCATATTTCCTTTCTCGATTGACTAGTAATGATGATGATTCACTAGTCGAATACTCCTTTCCCGATGAACATTTGTTCGCGGTCTCAACTTATTCCCCATGGTACGCTAACATTGTTAATTACTTGGATGCAGGTAGACTTCCAACGCACTTATCCAAACGAGAAAAGAGAAGTATCATACAACAAAGTACGAGATACTACTAGATCGGAGGCCACCTCTTCTACACAGGGCCTGATTTGGAAATAAGGTGTTGTGTGAGGGAGGATGAGATCTGCAACAGTTTGAAGGCCTATCATGATGAGCCCTGTGGGGGCAATTTTACTGATAAAATATATGTCCATAAAGCATTAAGTATGGGGTATTATTGGCCAACTATATTTCAGGATGCGAATAAGTATGCTCAAGCTTGTGACAGCTAGCAGAGCCTATGGGTCAGCCAAAAAAATTGGATGAAATGCAACTTTAGCCACAGTTAGTGGTTGAACCCTTTGGTATATGGGCTCTGGAATTTGTAGGGCCTATCAACCCTCCATCAAGATAGAAGGTCTATATATTGGTTTGCGTTGATTATATGACTAAGTGGGTGGAAGATGTGGCTTTGGTAAAAGCCAATGATCAAGCTGTAATATATTTTTTATATGCAGATAGCTTCACCCTCTTTAGAGTACCCAGAGAGATCGTAACAGATGGGGAACCATAGTTTGTGCCCCATAAAATGGAGGCCTTATTTCAGAAGTACCATATTTAGCATCGAGTAACCTCCCCATATCATCCACAATCCAATGGCCTAGTGGAAAGCACAAACAAGGTAATCGAGTCAATCCTTACAAAAGCAATGAAGAGTCACTGTCGGGAGTGGGCTAAAAGGCTTCCAAAAGCATTATGGGCATATCAAACTACATGGAGAAACACTATAGGATTCTCCCCAAATGAACTGGTGTACGAAAAGAATGTTGTTTTCCCTATTGAATTCGAAATCAAAACCTTGAGAACAACTATAGAGGAAAACCTAGACTTAATGGAGGCCCATAAGAACATATTGAATCAACTGAATGTACTAGATGAGAAGCACATTGCTGCTATACATAACACAACATTAATTCAACAACAACGCTCCAAATGGCATGATAGATTTATAAATAAGAAGGTATTTTACGAAGGATATTGGGATTTGATGTATGATTCACGGTTCAAAAGGGATTTTAAAGGCAAGTTACGCACAAGATGGTTGGGACCCTATAGAATAGATAAGGTATTTGATAATGGAACCATCTGTTTGACCATTATTGATGAAAAGAAGACACCTCTGTTTGCAATGGTCATCGATTATGGCTTTATCATAAACCTATCTCGAATGATGTGTTTATCTCTCAGGTTGCAACTAATCCGAAATATAAATTGGTGCAGGAGCAGAATTCTTCCCCTGTTTTTGAATTTTTTTAAATATTCTACAAATTCCACACATAAATTGTATATAAATAAATTGTTTGATTTCCTTTTATTAATTTAAGCTATGATTGATGTGTTGTTTTTTTAAGAATTGTGAACATGAATTCGCGTGAAGGTTCACGCATAAGAAACAACCGGGACCAAGTGATTGCAAAATTCTAAATGATCCTTCTCGATTGATATTACTCCTTGAAAGAGAAAGTGAACAAGATTGTAGACCTCTGTGGGAAATTTTGTCATTTTCCCATGCTTTTATCCATATCTGTAAAAAAAAAATCTTCAACGAAGACTCCATTAATTGCTTATTCTTTATCTGCTGTAATTCCACTTCAACTCCGCTATTTTTCCCATTTTTTGTTGCAACTTCGCTATTTTGTTTCACCAGATTTGATCATTTTTCGTTGCAACTCCGCTACTTTTTCCACAAAAATTGGCCATTTCTCACTGCAACTCCGCTACTTTTTCCACTAAAATTTGCCATTTTTTGCTACAACTCAACTACTTTTTCCACTAAAATTTGCCATTTTTTGCTACAACTCAACTACTTTTTCCACTAAAATTGGCAATTTTCCGCTGTAACTTTGCTACTTTTTCCATTAAAATTGGCCATTTTTGTGCTGCAACTCCGATATTTTTTCACTAATTTGGACATTTTTCCGTTGCAACTCCGCCATTTTTCTGCCATTTTTGCTGCGACTCCACCTGTATTGTCGCTAAAATTTCGTTACATCTCAGGCGGATTTTCAACAAAATATTTTTGCTTCATGACGAGATCCTTCCAACAATCCACCACTCCGCTATAATCCCTCCACGCGTCGAGGAAATCAATTCTAACACGGACGTGCTCAACCTGTTTAATGTATGATGACTGATTTAATTTGCAATTGTGCATGTGTAATGATACCTCTCTTGATTATTCGACATCAAAGGAAACCATATAGGTAAATTGATAGCTCGGGTGATGATGATCAGGTATGAGTTCTGATTATGAGTAGGATCAAGTGTGAACTGATATAGTAGTAATGATTATATTCTACCTTTTTAATCCCTGCTAGTCTCTTGTATCCAATCAATTCTCTTAAAATATCCCACCTACACTTGTTAACGATCGTCGTCCTATTCCAACCTGTACGATAATCCGTTACGAGACATTTTCTTAACTCCACCAACTTTTCAAAATATCAATACGAACCTTTGTTATCCAATTACTATGTTCGATTGTTGCAACTCTAACGACTGATACTACAAATTGCTACATTCACCATCACAGCTAGCCAAGGAAAATAGTATGGGTCCTCTAGTTATATATGAACCCAATAATTTAGACACCATGCATGCAAACAGGGAAGTATTTGCCATCTTTTAGGAAGCTGGATGGATTGAATATTTCCAAAGACTGAATGGTTTTCATGAAGAAACAACATTCCAGTTCTCTATGAACTTTACTGGAGAACATTAATAAATTAGAGGATTCAGAATAGATGTATCATAACAAGCTTTAGCAGAACTCACAGGACTTCCCAGGATTGGGAATCGATGGTTTTCTAGGAAAAGACGTAATTTGACAGAATTTGAAGATTTTCTAGCAATAGGGGAGCAGGTGTAGCCAATGTCTAGAGGGATAACGCTTGAGACATTACCAAGACCCTGGGACCAGGTCGCTATCTTATTAAAAAGGTACATTACATGCAAAGGAAGATATAGAGTTGTCTATATTTATGATTTCGTCGTACTTCCCAATTTATGCCATGGAAGGCTGCTAAACATGCCATTTTATCTGTTACGCACTCTACAAAATATGGCACACTATGTTAAGACATCTAGGCACCCACTTTCTTATGTCTAAAACCATGGGTTAATTAAACTGCTCATGCAAAGATCTTTGGCACGACATAACCTAACATGGGAGCAATTTCTTGTTGGAGCTTGGGTGCATCGAGCAGCTGCAGTAGGAAATATTGGAGAAAGAGAGGTTGAACGGAGCTCCTCAGGTTGAGCGGGGGGGAGGGGTGAAGAGTTGGAAGAAGGTGGAGATGATTAGGAATAATATTCGGGGAGAGCTACAACACCAACATTCCCTATATAGGAAATAGTTGGAGAAATGGTGATAATATAAGAAGTTGTGCCAATAGAAGCTGCAGCAGCAACAACAAAAACATAAGTTGGAACAACTGCAGAAGCATTCAAAACGGAAGCTGGAGCTGCGAATGCGAAAGTAGAAGAAGATGAAGTTACATATGTAAGGGATTTTAGGGAGGTAAACCCTCAATTCATTGATACTAAATCTTCCTCTTAAATAATAGTAACTTTAATTGAGGAAAAAACCTTGGCAGAAACAAGAGAAGCCTCTACCCTTATTATGTCACATAGAAAGAAGAAAAGATCAATGATCAAAGGACAATCATCTGGTCTTATAAAAAGAAAAAGGACCATATATTCTTGGGAAGCAGAGGTGGAAAATATTGAAATCCCTATTTTAAGACCTAGGTCACCCCCTGAAACACAAGAACAATAGGGAAATAAACCTATGGAAACCACCGATCCACAAGAACCTACTAAAGGCCAATCCCAATTGGAGAATATGTTGTATGAAAATGATTTGTTGAAAGAATATGTCCAGGAACTTAGAGAGGAGTTACAGAGATGGATGGAAGCCAGGAAAAATCAAGTTACATGAGGATCAGAAACGTTAGTAGAATTTGTTGACCAGTTGGGAAACCCACATTCCATTTCAGAAAATGATAAACTTTTATGTCTTGAATGTGGGGAGTTTTTCAAATTGTCTAGATACAAGGTTGAGAAGACATAAATAGAATCCTATAAATCAACACATTTAGGCTGAGGGAGATATGAGACACCAAATGTGGAATCAAGAGAGGAAACAATGTTGTAAGTGGATATGATTCCTGGTCTAGAATTACAAGAAGATGAGGCATAGCTGCCTCAACATTCATGGAATACTAAATTTCTTCCTTCAGGAAGTAGTTCTGAGGACACTAATATGTTTTTGGATCACGCACAACAATCAGGTGATACAGAGATAGTCCAGGAAATGCACCGGCAGCCCAAGAGGATGAAAACAGAGCAAGTTACTGAAATAAAATAACCAACATCCTCAAAGTATGTTGTTGAAGCTATGACTCAGACTGAAGCTGTGGAAGAAGAAGTACAAGATTTGAACATTGTTACATAAGAACCAACAATCTTAAAACTAGTTGTTGAAGCTGGAACTCAAACTGAAGCA
Organism: Pseudotsuga menziesii; assembly: GCA_001517045.1. Lineage (NCBI taxonomy): Eukaryota > Viridiplantae > Streptophyta > Pinopsida > Pinales > Pinaceae > Pseudotsuga > Pseudotsuga menziesii. The sequence goes on along the minus strand of LPNX010626244.1, from coordinate 22,626 downwards.
GCTTAAACGTATGAAGCAACTATTCAAATTGAAGCAACAATATCTATTGAAATTCAAGAGGCAACAACACACACAAAAACTGTTGAAACACAAGAACCATCAGTACAAAAGGAGGCTGCAGGGTCATTAAAATCGGTCATAGATGAAGACAAGGAAGAACTAGCAAAATAATTGTCATTATTGAAGCTCAAGGTGAGTAATTTGAAGTATCATGCGAATCAATATGATAAAGGAATAATTTCTATGGATGAGCATAAAAATACTATTCAAGAACTAAGGGAAAAATGGGTCAAATATATTTTATTCCAGAAAATTCATTGGGACAAAATGCAGGGGGAAATGAAAGAGTTAAATAAATTCAATTATATGCAGAAATACAAGGAACAAATGTTTACCTTAACTCAGGATTTGTTGAGCTGTAGAGATCCATCTCCTTCCTATCATGTGTTTCTTTTTTAATAGATGTCTCTATTCAAAATAATTTCTTTAAAAGAAGGAATATCTTGGAAACTTGTGACACCTTCGTAGTTCCTGGAGACTTTCACTCAGAGTGATTTTTTTGAGCAAAATCTATTATGTCAATTTTACTTGCATGAGATGTCCTGTTTGATCGACTCTCAGTCCAATCCAGTTCCCCATATTGGGGATATTCATCTAAGAGAATTTACCTCTTTTGTCACTAATCATATGCATTGGTGGGATGCCTCTCAAACCATTCACAGGAATGAGAACAACTCCATTTTATGGATTTGGGGTGAATCTCAGGATCCTGTACCTCTGATTTCTAGGCATACGAAATATCTTTCATTCCTTGAGAAGTTCAGTCAGTTGGATGCATTCCAGTAGAAAGTCATCTCTACTTGTGTCAGTTTGATTTCTCGGCAGGAGGATTGTTCCCTGAAGGGGAGTAGTCGTCGATGGAAGGTTTATCCCATTACTTTAAGGGGAAATGACCCATATTGCTTTGAAACTTTAAGTATGATTTTTCTAGAGTGCCAGGTTATGTCAAGTGCATGGAAACATGCGGTCCAAGCTGGTTGGGTTTGAAATTAAGATTTCCTCTTATTTGGTGGTCATACAGGAATTACAAGAGTACTTACAGGATTACAAAGAAAACTGAAAGGGATGGTTGGGCTAATCTTATCACAAGCAATGGATTTTTGAAGGCAAGGGAAATACCAAAATCTTCCTTCAACCTTAACAAATTTCAAAAGAAAATTATTGATTCTGACTCAGATTCAAACTAGTTGGAGTTATTGCATGAGGACATGCAATTGGATAGCTAGGGGGAGATGTTGGGCATTGAAATTACCCTTTTTTCCTGACTCTGTTTAGCCCTTTTTCCTGTTTTTGTATCCTAAGTTACAATTGAATCTTTATCCTTTCTGAGAAAACAAGCATAAATTCCTAAGGTATAAATCATCATTACTTATTTCATTAATTCTTGATTTTATTCATAATTATGAACTTTATCTTTCATCTACAATAATTCGTCATTGGTTCATAAGAAAGGTTCAGAATCTCCAGGTTTCCCAAGTGTAATAGCTCGCTACATTTGGAGATGGATAATTCCTGGCGTCAGTTGTAGTTTGATGATCTGGTCCAAGCTGTTGATGTAGAGAATCTCGGATGTTCTTCAACGCATCAAGCTGAAACTACCCAAGTGTCTTTCCTCGCTAGCTGGAACATTGTTCGGCCTAAGAACAGTTCTAATTTAAAGTCCCATTCATTGTTGCAAACTGATCTTACGCAATGTAATAATAGTTGTAATAGTTCTTGTTTAATTCGGCATCCTGAAGATCACAGATCTTCATGGCTTCCCGATATTGATGTAACTAAACTGTTTCATTTTCTGTATAAGTATGGACATGCAATTGGAACTGGGGGTTGGAATTTTGATATATATGTACGAGAGGAGTCTGTAACTGTACTTGGATCATTTTTAATAAAAGGAGATGAAATTCTCAATATTGTTTTGTTGTAGATTTTGTTAAGCCTTCCACAACATCTATGTTCGAAATCCAAGCCCTGCCTTCTTATAGAGTTGCTGGTATTAGTAGATGTTTTTAGTTTAATTTATTTCAGTTTAGTCTGTGATTTCAGTGTGATCCATTCATATACAGCTACAACAATATTCATTAACTAATTGCATTATTATGTTTTCCTTTGATTTGTTGTGATAGTGTGGTGTGACATTCGATTGCATAGGATAATATTTTCCCTTATGCAAAAGTGTGCTAATTAGTATTAGCTATTACAGACATGCTCATCCCCTGTGTAGTATTATCATTCATCTTTCTTAGAGTTTGTTGAATTAGATAGACCATTGCTTTTATGAATTGGTTGTTTTGATTTATGGTTTGTGATTGTTCCGATTTGGTAAAATTGGATTTAACTTTCTGCAGAAGTAATTTTAGGTTGATTTATTCTTAGATTCTAAGCCGTGGGATTGATATTATAGGAATCAAAAGTCCTTTACAATTCCTAGATTAATGATTTAATGTGGTTATCTACAGGAAGATGAGTTGACTAAGCAATGATTAGGATTGAATGATTTTCATTTTATTCATCGTCTACTGAAAATGTTTATGCATATATTTTGATAATTACCATTGAAATAAACATACTTCCCTAGGTTGAAAATTTATATTGAGAACTCTACTTGTTACGAGAATTAATGAGTATATAGAGTGACCAACACTCCTTACCATCACCCACCTTCCAAGACATCCACTTACCCATATTCAAATAAGAAGTGAGAAATATTCTCCACACAATGGATGCATTTTTTAATGACTTTGAAGGGTTTCTTATCAATTCCACCACATAAAAAATATTTAGGTACTTGTCCCTAATGACCCCACTCCAAATACCCTCCCAAAGAGTCATCTCCATAAGCGTTTTAAGAGGAGAGAAGAGTTGAAGCAGTGTAACATTTACTAAACCCCATCCTCCTATCTTATTTGGTATGGAATTACTTTGCCAATTAGTAATATTAAATTTATGTCTATGCATGGATCGTGGCCATAAGAACTGAAACATTCTTCTTCCAATTCCATGAATAATGGAAGCAATCATTATGATCAAAGAGAGCCATTACAACGTAATGTTTTCTAGTATTCACTTGGCCTAAATGACCCTTCCTCCAAGAGAAAGGCATATGAAGGACCAATTGAATATTGTTTTTTCCACCTTCTAGAGGAGCTAGTACTAATAAAAGTTTATGTAACAATTTGTTTTAATGAAATATCCTAAATATTTAAATCCTTCATCAATTGCAACCAAATTGAATATGAATAAAATAGAGATTTGATTAAGCATATCCTACAGAACATTGTTATGGATAAAAAGAGATTTATGACCATTGATATTCATTCCCGAGGCACCACAAAATACACAGATAATATCCATGTAGGCTTCCCATTCCTTTACGGAACCCAACCTAAATAGCATCACATCATCTACGAACAAAAGGTGAGAAATGTGAGAGTAAGAGGAAATTTTGATACCTTGAATCTTCTTTTGCCTCTTTACTGGGACAATCAGTCTGATGAGCCCTTCAATGATGAGGAGGTGGGAATAGGGATCACCGCTACCTCAAACCCCTAGAGATCTGGAAAAAGGGAGCGGGAGATCTATTTACCAGTATGACAAAATTAGCTGAGGTTATACAATCCATAATCCAACTAATAACATTCATAGAAAGTCCAATATGAAACAACAAAAGTATTAAAAAAGACCAATCCACCTAATCATATGTTTTTATTAGGTGCAATTTTAGGATGAGACCTTGAATCTTATTAGTTTTTCCAGAGTGAAGGATCTTCTGAGCCACCCCAGTAGCATCAAGATTCTACCTATTGAACAATAAACTAATTTGCTCCTTAGAAATACTTAATGTCAAACAAGGTTCGATTATGGGAGATTTTTTTGGGGAAATGAGTTTATAAATGAGATTTCATAGCGAGATAGGTTTGTAATCATCGTAAGACTTTGACTTCTCCCTTTTGGGGATATGGGAATCAGATCTAGAATTAACTCTATCAACAAGATATCCATTGATCCTAGAAAACTCCAACAGTTAACAAATCCTTCCCAAGAATCTCTATAAAGTGTAGAAAGAATTCAACAGTTCAACCGTTTAGACCAAGTCTTTTATACTTCCGAAAGCACTTTCAAACACTTTCAATTTTATCAAAGGAAACCTCCTCTCCAACCTTAACTCCCTCCTCTTCACTGAAAATCCTTGGAATGTGTTGGTGAATCTTCATTTGTGCCTCAAAACTAACAACCTATTCCTTGGGTTAAAATTACTTGAAGTGATTTACAACAACCTTCTCCAAATATTTTGATCATAAATTAACTCCCCACTAGCATCCTTTACTTCCAAAATTGATTTGGTAATACATCTTTGATTGGCATAATTGTGAAAGAATTTGGTAATATCATCTCCTTGAGACTAAAAGATAGCATGGTTTTTAATCTCCATGATTCTTCTTCATGCTTCAAAATCACAATTCCAACTGCATAACAATAGGCCTATGATTCAACATCCTTGAGGCCATATAACAACTACAAAAGTGCCCAATGGAACTACCCAAGTCCTTTTCCATAAAAAAATATGCCCAACCACTTGGCTATCCTGAACTTTCCAACTCTACCCTTGTTCCAAGTTGGAGACATCACATGCAAGACTACATTAATGAGTATAACCTCCATTAAAGTAGTCTCTAAAGAAATCTACCAAAGGGTTCATAGAAAGCACCTGAACCCCATACTTTCACAAATGACAAAGTCAAGTTTAAATCTCCAACCACAATGAGAGAATGATCATGTAATAGCCAGAGGCTATTATCTATTCCCAAAGAAATTCCTATCATTATAATGGATCCAAACGTTTATGATGTGAATGATGGAAACATCCATACCCCTAAATTCACCTTCCAACAATAGACCATCACATGTTACAAAAATATTTAAGTTCATCCTTGATTGGGTTCCAGGCTACCAAGAGAGCCCTCGAATTCCCCCAAACATCTATACCACAACACTCCCAATTTGAGCGAATTTAAAGAAACATATCACAAGATTTGATTCTTGGGGTCATCAAAGGGAAAATTTAGTGATCACAAGAAACCCCTGTCAAGTCCTAAATAAGTGAGGACAAAATGTTAAATGATAATTGAGCTCCCCCTTTAGACACTAAATTAGGAAAATCAGAAGGGATGGGGGAGAATGTTCCTGAAACAATCGACTTGGCATGCCTAACCTTTGAAACTGCTAAAGGAAAAATATCATCTCCGACTAGTCTTCCCACACCCAAAGGATTCCCATAAGGTGAAAGAAAATACATATCCCCCGCATGAGTTTTCCCAACTCCTCCATCTAGACACACCAAAAGGGACTTATGAGAGAAGTAAATTCATGGGAATGGACATAATAAGCTTGAGATAAGACGCCCTCACACATGAAAAAGGAAAAGATATGTTCCTGGCCAAACTATAGGATAAAGGAAAACCTACCACACTACCAAGTGTCCTCCCACCCTAACCTCCCTCAAGACATAACAACTTTTGAAATAATTCACAAATTTTTTTCTCTATGATTTTTTTCTTAAATGGGTAACAAGGTAGCTAGCTTACTCATAAATACACAAATTGAATCTTGGTCCACTAATAAAGGAAAAAAATATGAAGAGTCCAGATCTGGTGCCCCCTCCTCCACACCATGTGACGAACTCGAATTCGAGAGCTCCAACATCTGACATTTCTTGTTTGGACAAGCTTCATGCAAACAACCGGTCTCTAGGCGTGAAAAGCACCGAAACAAAAATCACCAATAATCTAATTTTTGCCAAAAATACTGCCCAGACTAACGAACTTCCACCTCATCTAGAATCCCTTCAAAAATATCCATCTCCACTAATATCCTAGGCATTTTCATCTCCAAAGCAAGTGGAGTGTCCTCTTCCACCAGGATGCATTTTCTAATGGACATTAGAGGAATTTTGAGGTCTAAAATGGGCCTTTTAAGGAAAATAATAAAATTACAGTTAAAATAATAAAATAATATTTATTAATTTTGGAGAAAAAAAGAAAAAAACTACTTTTTGTGTTCGTATTTTCGACATATATCCCTGTGTTTTTACTCAAATTTCTATCAGGAGAGCTCATTGGATGCGGAATTTGATCCTGCATCCAACGAGTACCCAAACTACATACTTTTCACGGACCCCGCTACCCCAAAAATAAGAAATACCTGAAAAACGTGATGATGACATCATCATCACATTTTTTTAGGTATTTTTTTTTTTTGGGATAGCAAAGTCCATCAAAAGTATGTAGTGTGGGTACTTGTTGGATGTGGAATCAAATTCCGCATCCAACAAGCTCTCCCGATCAAAATTTGAGTAAAAACACAGAGAGATATGTCGAAAATACGAACCAAAAAGTAGTTTTTTTTTATGACAAATATGTCAATTCAACCATTATGGTTGACTCATTTTATTGGAATTCTATTGGTTCTTGATTTCCAACTCACAAGAACTTATTGTTGGCACGTTTTCTTATAAGGCCCATTTTAGACCCCAAATTTCCTCTAATGGTCCATGATAGTGAAGAAAACATCATTTTCCCATAAGCGAGTAGGAAAAGCAAACAAACAAACCCACATGTGATGCTAATTTACTTTCTATGTCCAAGGATCAAACTTTGTGTGGCACTAGCTAGGAACCAAAGAGCCCTCGCCAATAGCCCATAATTTCTCCAAAATACAATGAGGTGGATCTTCCATGAGGAAAAGGAAAACTAACCATCCATTTACAGAAGAAATAACCTTCGGTGCATGACTTATCAAGGGCTTCCACTTTGTCGTCATCTAGCTCACCAACTCCGCTTGACTTAGATTCCCAAACTTCCTAACCTTCCCAATAAAGTTGTAGACACAAAGGAAGACACTATATTCATGGTGATATCTCTCCCAAGCACACATAGATTTTTCTTCTCACGAACCTTATGAGCCTTAAGACCAAAACGAACCCTGGCCAAAACCCTAGTTCCTTAGAAACCCCCCATTCTCCATGCTTCCCTCCACCCTAGACTCCGCTCAATGCTTCGAATCTTTTCCCAAGACCCCATTATTCAACAAAAAACCACGTGACATATACTCCACATGAGTAGCTGGGTTAGTCCAAATCTTGTCTGATAGTTTCAAACAACCCCCATCCTTTGATAATGACGACGAGACCTTACCACCACTATTCAAAGTCTCAAGCAAGCAAGCATCTCGACCCATATTTGAATTTAAAACTAAAAAACCTGACAAAAATGGAGCCTTGTGATTACCTAGAAGACAACTCATGGGTCTAGACGACATGGAGTCGCCACATAAGCACAATCTAAGATACCCTCCAATGACCAACCTCCCCTACATTTCTCTTTCCACCCCGATACTTCTTTTCATTTTCTCTTCTAAAAAATGAATTCCCTTTTACACCCACAAGCCTTCCAACATTGTTAACAATAATGTCTAACAAAAATCCTATCATCCACACACATGGCTTTCAATACATCTATACATGTGGTTATTTCCATTAAACCCTAGTCTTCATAGCTATATTATCTAGGATATGCATTACCTTTTTGAAAAAAAATTAATTCCATTTGCACTTTCAAGTCGACACTCCGATCTTTAATCCAACATTGACCTCAAGGGATGTGCTAACACTTAATAGGTGTTTTCTGATTTCGAGGTGGAAAACGTTAGGCAACTTGCATTGGTAAAGCATGCATATGGGTGATTGGTTGATTATGTATGAGGTAGATCTATAACGTTTTGGCATTTTCCAAGTCACAAATCATAAGCATGTAACCAAAAGTTACATACCCATGCGGTTTCACCTTTAAAGTAAGTCCAAGCTCTGTCTAAAACGATCCAAGGCATTGTGTTTTGCATAGAACTCAACCAAAAACTGGGTGTAAATTTACGAGGAAATAATTGGGAAGAAAGGGCGCACATTTTCCAGGAAGGAGTTCTGATTTTGAAGGATTCACGGGATTTTTAGGTTTCCACTTCCTTTTGGAGGTGAGCATGAGGTTTATTTGTTGTATGAGGGCATGATGCCTCGAACATTCCCAAAATTAACATAGGTTGGAAATGGTGAGGTTTGATTGCTTTTGAGATAAACCAATAGTCTAGAATTGCCCAAAATGCTCAGAAGTTCCTCTTACCACTACTTTTCTGCCCATATTTTGTCTTTACTATTGCGTTAGGGTAGAAACATGGCTAAATCAAGCCCATATTTGTCCAAAATCTACCCAAAATCTACCCATAATCACTTTTTTGTATTCTTTCATGAATGGGAATTCTCATCTTTAGAAAGCAAGTAAAAAAAACTCCACCACATTTAAGCATTCTTCATGTGTAGTGGCTTAGATTCTAATCATAAGGGCATCTTAATACAAACAACATAATTTACAGATTGGCTCATAATCAAGTGTAACCCTAAGTGGACACCCATGCAATATGGGGGTTAACACACGAGATTACCGGTAAACTCATTTTTATATGTTCAGGGGTAAATACAGTAAAGTAAGGATTGATCTGTATAGAGTTGGGGCGTGTTACAAAAATCGTACCAGAATCGACGAAACCAGGTGGTCCCACCTATTCTGGGACCTCACACACAAGATTACTGGTAAAATTATTTTTATATGTTCAAGGGTAAACATGGTAAAGTAAGGATTGATCTGTAGAGAGTCAGGGTGTTTTGCAAAAATCGGACCAGAGTTGGCAAAACCGTTGGTTTGACCTATTCCGGGACCTCACCAGGTCAAACAATGTCTTAAATTGTGAATGACCATTTTTTTACAGAACTAGCTGGTTTCGGTCAGTTTACCGGTTTCGGTTTTCAATGGTCCCATAAAGAACCGTGCAACAAAACGATTCACATGGTTATATATATATATATATATATATATATAATTTTTCAAAATTTGAATATTTTCTATATTTTTGGTGGATTGATTCTTTTTTTAGGTCAACAGGTTCGACCACCGGTTGGGTTCTTAAAAGTGATACAAATTGCTTTAAACTACTTCTCCAAGGAATATATCCCATCCTGGAACTAAATGGAGATATGGTTGAATATATTTTTTATCCTTTATTCCTCACAAAAATATATATATTAAATCCATTGGGTAGGAGGTGTCTAGTGCTTGGACATTAATAGACCCCATCGAATATATACCTATTTTTTAGGATCAATATATACCTGTTTTTCAGTTATTTTAGTTATGGGATTGGGATACTTTGTTACTGATTGATAGGATTCATGTACACCAGTTTTTTCAGGTATTCCTTCCTTGAGATAAGAAAGTTAGATGGGAGATCAGAAGGTTATACAGGAATAAAAAGGTTAGATTGGTAAGTCATTTCTATGTCTCCTCCTTCCTTGAGATAATAAGGTGTCCCCTTGGGTTATGTCTATGGAAGCTTTACAAAATGGAAAAAATCTAATATGTTATGGTTAAGAATGGAAGTCAATGGTTAGCAAGGGTTAAGAAGGCATCGATGTAAAAGTAAATATTATAAATTACCTAAGACATGCAAATATCTTATTTTGTTCAATTTTTCTTGTTCTTTTCAAGTCATGCAGGGTCTCATGGTCAAGGTGTTTTCCTCATGCATTGGAGTTCCTACATGTTATAGATATTAGTTACCTAAGACATGCAAATATCTTATTTTGTTCAATTTTTCTTGTTCTTTTCAAGTCATGCAGGGTCTCATGGTCAAGGTGTTTTCCTCATGCATTGGAGTTCCTACATGTTATAGATATTAGTTTTTTCATTTTACATACTAATGGACAAATCATAACCCTGGTTCATTATACAGTAGGAAACTCCCATAGGGTTCACTTTAAGTAGAAGTTTTTATTAATAGTAAGATGTGTAGGCCAACTAGTAGACAACCCTTCACAAGTAGTAAATTATTGGCTACAAAATTCGCAAATAAGTTATTTGTGAGTTTCTTTGCATACAATGTTGAGACACTCTCAAGCAAATAGTTTTGTTGTCCACCGCCTTGAATTAAGCACCGCCCACCACAGCCCCTCATCAATATTTTGATCTCATCCATGAACTATCTGTTAAAGGACATTTAGTGTACTTAATGGAAGCAGACAATACAAATTGTATTTCCAAGCCATTATTCCACCATAATGAGAATCATCCCAATTCTCCTTCTCTTTGCCCCGATACATAATCATGAATCAATTAATCCTTGAAACACTCCCTCCCACTAAGGAAGGAGAGGGAAAACAGGGAATCTCATCACACAATGTGAGACCTTCTCTTCTCCCAGTGCAATAATTATTACTTCTTGAATTATCTTTTCTTTGTCGTTTCTCGGCCTTCCCTTTCTTTGATATCCTCTCTCTCTAGGTCTCTAGTGCTTGCCCTTTTTTTGCAGATGGTATTACATATAGACCTCCGTAATTTGTTCTAACTCCCTTCTACAAGCTTGAATAAAAGAGTATGTTATGGCCCCAAACTTTGTCATCCAACAAAAACTATTCATTTATAATAGTAGGTTTAGTACTCACGGGAAGATTGGAGGCTACAATAGCCCTAGCATTAGCATGCAATCCATTACTAGATGGAACTCTGAATGAAAAGGTGGAAATGTATGATCTTCATTAAGTGTACATTTGTATTCAAAAATAAACTTTAATCTACAAGCTCGTCACCACTAATATCATCATTTCTAATGACATTAGTTCCCTTAGGGTTAGTATGGAATGCACTTTGTCTACATTGGGTAGGTTTTTTGCATCATTGAATCTTATGCTTAGAGAAAAATCCCCATTAATAGGTGCTACAGTATGCTCCATGTTGCTTCTAGATAGAGTGGTCCCAACATCAACTCTAGAAGAAGCTTCAAAGCTATAATTATTAGGATCACCACAACTTGAAGAGTCTACAAATGCAGCTAAAGAAATACCAACACCAATGAAGCAGGAAAATGTAGTAGTAATTTCTACAACACCAAGAAATACCAATACCAACATTAACAGAGAGCACAAATGTAGTAGTAATTTTTGTAGGTGCTTCTAGTTTCTGCAATTGTCAACTCCTCAACCCTTTGAACTACATAATCCTCAGGTCTTTCCTTTTACTGTCATTTCAGTGCTCTAAAATGCCCAAGACCAGGAAGTTAGGTGTTGCTTCTCGGTTTGGGGACTTACTTTTGTTTTATAACATGTCAATATTTCAGTCTATTACTACCCAGTCGATGTTCAATACCCCAACAAACTGTAAACCCTGCTGAATTTTTCCATAAAAATTACACATGGACACTCACGCAAATATGGCGTTAACCTCTGGAAGTTGTAGAGTCAATAATCAATTCCTATAAAGTGCGAAGAATCAAAATGAAAGTTCATATCTAAAGGTGCATTAGCATAATTCCATTAGGTTCTACTCTCCTTTATAGACTCGAGAAAAGAAAGGTACCAGCCTTTTTTGAAAAATCTGCAATGCAATACTGTAGTAGAACGAAAGGGTGAATATAGTGTTCATCCTTGAAGGATGGTCAAAATGATGTAAAACACTAATAAGAGGTGAGGGTAAAAAAATTACAATGTCCATAGGAAACCCCTAAAAATTTGGTGGTATACTTTAAGGAAGGTTTTGAATCCCAAAGAAACAATGATTAGAGGACCCTATATTTGTAGTAGCAAATAAGCTTCAGCAATGCCACTAGCCAAAATTTACATTGGATCAACTACAAAATTGAGTGGGGAAGGTTCACAGTTGCTTTAATACCATGATGAGATTCACAACTACTTGCAAGAGAATCGAATGGAACCAAAACCAACCTGAATTTTGCAGTGAAGAAAAAGACAAACCACATTATAGCATCCAAAAGATGTGCAACCTTGGAGAGAGAAATAAACCCTAGCACAAGTGTGCTAGAGAAGGAAATAACCTAAGAACAAGATTGATCACACCTGCTGAATTTTGACATGTGTATGGTATTAAAAAAAGAATGCAGACTGTAATAGAGATATCACTTTAGATATTAACAAAAGTAAAACAAATGAAGTAGTAAAACAAGCATCACACAATTGAACACATGATTTTTCATGGAGAAACCTTTTAAGGACAAAAACCCCAAAGCATTAATAATTCATCCTCTAAATGAGATGACTGAGTTGGTACATGAGCAGAGAATTTTTGTTCGCAGAACTCTGAGAAGAATGTACACAAAAATTTCCAAAAACAAGAAATCCCTAGCAGGCTTATTGTTGTTATCCTTCTGTTGCTGCCACGTGGATTGTTATAGTGTTTCCACGTCAATTGAGGCTGATGTTACCTCTTAGATTCCTGCTTCTACCTCAACGAGTGTTTGTTGATGGACTATTTTAGCCCTAATTGGGTTCAGATGCTACTTCTGCTACCCCGTTACTGTTAACCACCATTGTGAGAGGAAGATCCCTATCAAGGCTAGTGGGCACTACCCCCGAGAGTTTTTGGCACTTGTTGTTCCTATCCCGTGACTATTAATCACAACCATGATCTTCTACTGTTGGAGCATAACTTCACCATGAGTTGTAGAAACTCTACTGCTACTTTGAACTGTGTCGCGAAGGAAGAGACCCAACCAAGCTTAAGATCTACCACGTTGAAGAAGAAGAGAAATATACTAGCCACGAAAAATTTATCAGTCAACCAAAGATGCGATGATGATGAAGATCTCAGTCACGATATTATCTTTGGGGGCAGTCCAAAAATGATGATGAACTTGGATAATGTGAAAATGAGTTGAAGCTTCTTTATTTATATTCCATCAACCATAATAATTCCATTTATTTTCATCTTTGACCATTGACTTTTATCTTTTATGGTCCATTGGTATTTTGAAAGTTGTATTGAGCCACATCGGTCTTTATTTGATGGTCACATGGACCAAGAAAATGGTTTCGTGGTCCTTCAAGTTTTCTCAAGTGTTCTTCAGTGTGCTCATGGCTCATTCATACTGACTCAAAGTACATCTTCATAAATAAGGAGAATTATTAAATTCTTTATCTTGATCTCCTCGTTGCCACCAAGATCAAGTGCTAGGTCTCTCAACCAGGGGTATCTAGTCCCTGGAGAAGGTCTCATAGCCCATAGATCAAGATAGGAGTGCATCACTTTCCCAGACCCGGTTTAGGGCTTATGGGGATGACCTGGTAACTGACCAGGTGCCTCATCCCTGTTGAAATTTAAGGGTTAGAGGAGTTTTTAACATAATTACTAAACTTTAATGCATGAACATATGAAATCAAATTCAGAATAGAACTGCTCAAATAAAATTTGATATGTAATAAACAAACATAATTTTCATCTTTTTCAACTTAACGCTCCATTAGGAACTGCGTTAAAGTTGGTCCTCGAGAATCATCAAATGCCATGTATAGTAGAATAATTAATTGCAAGTGCCATGTATAGTACCAACATAAAATAATGTACAAGAGATATCAGTAGAATCATAACCATTATTTGAGTCAGCCTTATACCCAGATACTTCCGAAGGGACAATTCAACTCTGTAAACAATTTACGTACCTTGAGAGAGAGAGGGTTAAAGAAGACAGAAATATACCTCGGACTCTTAGTCAACCGGTAGAGAGGCTTCAATCAAATGCACAGGCTTGAGCAGTTCAGTCATAGTACATTCACACTAAGGACACAATCACTCAGCACAAGAGACACTCAGTCATACTAGGTAGAGACACCCAGTCATGCTTAGTAAAGATGCAGTCACATACTGCAGAGATACATAGTCATATTTTGCACAGTCATGCTGAAAAACCACAGCCCACACATGAGATGAAACTCATGGTCACGCTGGGTAAAACTCAGTCCACATAGAATCATGGTAATGATGAGGAAGACCTCACATTCCACACAGGTTCACAGTCACGTGAGAGATCATGATGGGCTCACATTGGAGCTCACATAATCGTGTGGAAGATCATGCTAGTGCTCATGCTAGAGAAACACATAGTCAAGTGAAGTATAAGTGACCATGCTAGGATAGAGACACCAGGTAGTTAAATCAAGGTAGAGAATTCACGTTGGTAAAGCCACGCTAGGATAGAAACCACCAGTGTGTAAATCAAGATGGAGAATTTACGTTGGTAAAACCATGCTAGGATAGAGACCACCAGTATGTAAATCAAGATGGATAATTCACGCTGGTAAAACCATGCTAGGATAGAGACCATCAATATGTAATTCAAGCTGGAGAATTCACATTGGTAAAACCACGCTAGGATAAAGACCACCAGTATGTAAATCAAGTTGGAGAACAAACCACAGATCACATTCAAGGTCATGGTGGGAGAACATACCACATGGAATTCCCATGGTGGGAGAATAGACCACACGAAACTGCAGAGGAGAGCCAGTCATGCGCAGCTACGGAGACTAACCATGCAGAATGGAGGCCAGTCACACAGAGCTACACAAATACATGGTAAAAGGGGCCATGGATAACCTGGGAAGAGACCACGTGGAGGAACCAAGCCATGGAAAATCAGTCACATGGGCAGAGGTAGCCTGATCCAGTCATGCACAGAGGTAAGAAGTATACAGTTAATCGCAGAGAAGCATCCACGGAAGAATCATGCGGGAAGTTGAGGAATGACACGAAGCAGTCACAAGGGAGAAGACCAGGAAACAAATCGATGCATATCTTCTTATATTAAACCTTTAATTTATAAGGTTTAAACATTAATAAAATTGTCCAAGTCAAAAACCAATGGTCAAAGGTTTTAATAAAAAATAACTTAGGGTAGAATCAAAGGTCCAATGGTCATAACATAAAACAAAATAAAGTCCAAAGGTTTAATCATAAAGTATAAAATGGACCAAATGTATTTATTAATAAAACTATAAAGGTTTTATTAATAAAACCATAAAATAAACATATAGATTAAAAGGTCCAACCAAAATAATATTGTACCAAAGAAACCCATAAGGTGGGAGTCGTCATGACAAGGGTACACAGACAATAAGAGTGCTAGGACCAAGTAAGATAAAGGACCATGAGTCAACAAAGGGGCGGCCAAAATAAAACAACTCACAATCCCACAAGATCAAGATGAACCATATAAGGTGGATAAACAAGACTAGTAATCTTTTCTCTCTCTCAAGGCACATTATCATCACTGCATAATGGGAATATCCAAACCAGATGTTACGATTTTTTGGTCCTCAATACTACTCCTAAGGGTTAGATGCTAGTGACATCATCAAGGGGTGGTCAGTCCCTTGAGAATAAACTTAGCAGTGACGATTAGGAGAGAGGAAATAACACATCATATTCCATTACTATAAATAATGGCTCTTAACCCTAAGCTGAGCTTCAATCCCATACTGAATCAAATTCCTAGTAACTGACGAGGTGCCTCCATTCCCCCGGATAATGGTTATCGGCACTAAGTTGAGCTTCAGTCCAATACTAAATCAAATTCCTGGTAACTAACCAGGTGCTTCCATTCTCCCAGAGAATGTCTCTCAGCACTAAGTTGAGCTTCAGTCCAAGACTGAATCAAATTCCTGGTAACTGACCAGGTGCCTCCATTATCCCAAATAATAACTCTCAGCATTAAGATGAGCTTCAGTCCAAGACTGAAATTTGATCAACTACCTTCATGACCTACTTGGACATCATGTACCTGGTCCCATATCAGAATGTTTCTTTGCCTCTACCTATAGGTTATATTTGGACATCGTTTCCCTAGTCCTAGAACATAATACCCTAGAGGCGTATAGGGTCCCTAGCCACATGCTAGGGACTTTTCCATGGCATAAACCTACTTGGTCCCAGAACAAAAAACCCTACGAGACTACTGGGGTCCCTAGAGTACCTTATAGGGTCTTACTTTTCCCTAATTAATTGACTAGGGTACCATCCTCCTTGAGAATGGGTCTTGTAGGTGCACTAACTTTAACAAGCCCCAAGCTGCATGAGAAGACTCAACGTGAAATACTTGGTAACTAACCAAGTGCCTCCGTTCTCCCAGAGAATGGCCCTCAACCCCAGGATGAGGTCCAAGTACTTGACTAGGTTAAATTCCTGGTAACTGACCAGGAGCCTCCATTCAGTGAATGGCCCTCAACCCCAAGATGAGGCCCCAGTTTTATACTGGGTTAATTTCCTAGTAATTGACTAGGTGCCTCCATTCTCCCATAGAATGGTCCTTAGCCCCAGGCTAAGGCCCTAGTCCCAGATTGGGTTGAATTCCTGGTAACTAACTAGGTGCCTCTATCCTCTGAGAGAATGGCCCTCAGCCCCAAGTTAAGGCCCCAGTCCCATACTGGGTTGAATTATTGGTAACTGATCAAGTGTCTCCATTCTCCCAAAGAATGGATCTCGATGTTTCTTAGGAAAAATCGACACTCCCTCTCAGCAAGAGAGGTACTATTTGTAATGCCAAGCTTGTCACAAAAATACATGAACTTTGTTGTTGTTAGAGGCTTGGTCAAAATGTCTACAATATGTTCATCAGTACAGATATACTAAAGCTTTAGGGTACCTCTCTGAACTAAGTCTCTGATGAAGTGGTACTTCATTTCAATGTGTTTTGACCTATTGTGAAACACATGGTTCTTTGAAATCTTTATGCAACTCTGATTATCACAATGAATAATGGTTGACTCAAGTTTTCCACCGAAAAAATCAGAGAGAAGTTTCCTAAGCCAAATTGCTTCTCTGCAGGAATCACTAGCATCAAATTACTTGGCTTCAACTGTACTTTGAACTATTGAACCTTGTTTCCTACTGGACCAAGATATCATTGCTGATCCCATACTAAAGCAGTAACTTGATGTTATTTTTCGATCTAATGCACTGACAACCCAATAAGAGTCAACATATCCGACTAAAAGTACTCCACTGCTAGAATTATACTTGATCCCATACATAATAGTACCTCACACATATCTGAGCACATTTTTAGAAGCTACCCAATGTATGTACTTCAGATCGGACATGAACCGACTAAATACATTCACTATGTAATGGGTATCTAGTCTTGTGTGCACTAGATACGCCAAGGATCCAATGAGATTTCGATACTGAGTAGGATCCATATCCTTGGAACAAGTGGTCGAGTCAGTCCTGCATTCCAAATCTCTACAAGACATCAACTGCATACTTCCCTTGTGTTAGGAAGATCTCCTCTATATTTTTCTAGACCTCTAAGCCAATAAAATAGTGCATCAGACCCAAATCATTCATCTCGAATTCAGAGGTGATCTCACTCTTACATTGGGATATTATTTGTTCCTCCCTAGTAAGGAACAAGTCATCCACATACAAAACTAGGATCAAGTGATGGTTGTGAACAACCTTAAAGTAAAGGTTGGAGTCAACAGTACTATTGGATAACCCTAGGCTATGAAGATAGCCAACAATTCTTGCATACCAAACTCTTGGGGATTGTTTGAGCCCATACAAGGATTTCTTCAATTTACACACATGGGAGTTCTCCCCATGAGTCACAAAGCCTTCTGGTTGTTCAATGTAGACTTCCTCTTCAATCTTGTCATTAAGAAAATTTGTCTTTACATCCATTTGATGGAGTTTCCATCCAAACACAACAATGAGGGAGATGATAGTCATGCTGGTGGTATATCTAGTGACATGAGAAAAAGTTTCTTCATAGTCTATGCCTTCCTTTTGAGTGAAGCCATGAGCTACAAGTCTAGATTTATATTTTTCAATGCTGCCATCAACGGCATGCTTGATTTTGTAAATCCATCTAGACTTTACCAAGTACTTCACTGTTAGTCTAGGAACAACTTCCCACACATCATTTTTCATAATTGAATTATATTCTTTGATCATGGAATCATTCCATTATTTTAGAATTGTTGCTTCTTTGTATGTGGAAGGTTCTGCATCAATGAGCTTGCTCACAAGACTTGAGTACTTCTGGGGCTTTATGCTTTCTTTGAAAGTTTCATGAGGATATTTATGCTTCTCATCTTCTTGCAATGTTTCTCGGAACCAAGAAGGTCTTCTTTTGGATGGAGGATCCTCAAGTAGTTCTTCAACCGGTATTTCTGATTCTACAGGCACATTTGGAATTTGAGGCTCATTTTCTTTTTCCTGATCCCTCTGAACTTCTGAATATGGAATTATCCTTTTGAATATATTTTGATTGGAGGAACATAACTTCCTCATGGAATATCACATCTCTACTGACTTCAATGTACCTTTGTCCAGGAATGTAGATGTGGTAAGCTTTCACTGTAACCAACAAATGTGCCTTTATTTCTGGAAGTCTCTAGCTTCAATCTCTTTTCTTTTTTCACATAAATATATACAAGAGTGCCAAAAATCCTCATGTGGTCAACTGTAGGTTTCTTGCATGTGAATACTTCTTCTGGATTCTTCTCCCCGAAAATGGCATGAGGGATTTTGTTTTGAATGTACACAGGAGTACAAGTAGCCTCATCCCACAAAAATAAATGAAGATCAAGTTCGCATAACATAGATTTGGAATATTCACATATCGTTCTATTCTTCTTTTCTGCAACCTCGTTCTGTAGATGGTTTTATGGCACTGTTAGCTCCCTCTTGATTCCCGCTTCTCGACAAAAATCATCAAAATATTTAGATTCATATTCACCTCTGTTATCTGACCTTAGGTTAAGGATGTGTCTTCCTGTCTAATTTTCAGTTAGAGCCTCCAACTCCTTGAACTTGTCAAAAGTTTCACTTTTAACCTTTAGAAAGTATATCCAGGACTTGCGAGAATAATCATCTATGAACAATACATAATACAAGAAACCACTCAAGGAGGGTGAGGACATAGGACCACATATGTCAGAATGAATCATATCCAAGATCCATTTAGATCTACTGTTACTTCTAGAGAAGGATTACTTTGTATTCTTTCCTAGTGCACAACCTTTTCAAACACCACTATGATCATCAGAAAAATCAGGCATAAGGCAATACCAATAACCATATTTTGAAGACCAAGGAGAGTTGTATAGTTAAGGTGTCCAAACCTTTGATGCCATAGTTCACATGGGTCAATTATGTTGTGAACCAATGCTTTAGTGGAGTGTCTGGATGTGTTGTAAATACCTCCCTCTTGAAATCCAATCAATTCAACTAAAGTTAGCTTTTCATTATTTTCCCATAGTAGGGCCTTCATGTACATGAAGATAAATTTGTAGTATTTATATTCTAAGATAACAAATGAGATTTGGTTATTTTTCAAACTAGGGACATATAGTATGTCTTCGATGTGTAAAACTGTCCCTGAGTCAAGTTTAAGTGAAGTTGATCCAACTCCTTCGATTTTGTAGGTGGTGTCATCCCCAAGTTCTACTTGATTAGTGAACTTCTTATTCCTGTAGCTTGTAAGTGCTTCATGGAAACCTATCATATATCTGGAAGCTCCACTATCCACTAACCAAGAGTTAGCACTGTTGGTGATGGACCCTGAAAGAGTAGATATCATGTAGAATTCTCGTCTGGACTCATCTTCTTTGGAAGACTTGGCACTCTTCTTGTTCTTTGGTTCTTCTTCCTCTGTTGTAGATGCTTGGGATCTTATTTTGAATATTATTTTTGGTTGTGTACAGTCCCTAGCATAATGTCCCGTCTTATGACAATTGAAACATTCTATATATGATGCATCTAGTTTATTACCTTGTGGCTTCTTTTCTTTCTTCTTCGAAGGGAAGTATTTCATGAACTTCCTTGTCTTGGCTGTAAGAGCAAGGTTCCCTTCTTTAGTGCCATTTTCTTTTCTTTGAATTCTTCCTTCTTCTTCCAAACAGTCATGCCAAATTATATAAAAGTTTGGATGAGTTCCAAGTCCACTTACAGTTTCCATAAAGGTTTCCCAAAAACTGAGAAGATTATCGAATACAGTTTGTACAATATCATCATCATCCATAGGGACACCAATGGCAGAAAGTTGATCGCTTTGCTAAGCAATTTTTGTGAAGAAGGAGGGCACCCCTTCATCCTTATCCATCTTCAAATTACAAAGTCTCTTCTCCAGTACCCTCTTCTAGCTTGTTCTTTCTTATTGTATAAATTTTTCAAGGTGTCAAAGCATTCTTTGTAAGTCTTCAATGGTGTTATAGTAGGCATCAGGGTCTCCTTGACTGAGTCATAGATGATTATTCTTGCCTTGGTTTTCTTCTTCTTGAAGTCTATCCTTCTTTTATTAGATGTGGGTTCATCTATAGTATTGGTGACCAAGTCATCAAGGCCGTTTTCTTCCAAGGTGGCCATAAGCCTAGCTTTCCATGAGTTGTAGTTGGATGACCCTTCAATCCTTTCCTCTAGTATGAAGGTGTTGGAGTCCATATCTGATCAACAAGTATGATATCTTAGTCTGCAAGTGTCCCAAGGTCTAGGGAGGTCACAGTGGTATGCTCAAACGTAGTAAATTTCACATGCAAAGCTCTGATACCATGTTAAATTTTGACATGTGTATGAAGTAAAACAATTACAATAGTAAAACAAGCATCACACAAGTGAACACACAATTTTTCACAGGGAAACCTTTTGAGGACAAAACCCCCAAAGCATTAATAATTCATCCTCTAAATGAGATGACTAAGTTGGTACATGAGAAGAGAAATTTTGTTCACAGAACTCTGACATGAATGTACATAAAAATATTCAAAAACAAGAAATCCCCAACAGGCTTACTATTGTTATCCTTCTGATGTTGCCATGTGGATTGTTATAGTGTTTCCAAGTCAAATGAGGCTATTGTTACCTATTGGATTCCTTCTTCCACCTTAGAGAGGTTCTGTTGATGGATTTTTATAGTCCTAATAGGGTTTGGATGCTACTGTTGCTACCCCATGAATGTTAACCACCATTGTGAGAGGAAGAGACCTATCAGGGATAGTGGACGCTACCATTGAGAGTTGTTGGCACTTGATGTTGATGCCTTGTGACTATTAACCACCACCGTGAGTTACTACTATTGTAGCATACCTTCACCTTGAGTTGTAGGAACCTTGCTACTACTGCTCCTCACCACCGAGACCACCCTCAACTGTGAACTATGCCTCGAAGAAAGAGACCCAAGCAATCTTAAGAGCTTCCATGTTGAAGAAGAAGAGAAGGATACCAGCCATCGGAAATTTCTCAATCAACCACAGTTGCGATGATGATGAAGATCTCAGTCACGATTTTATCTTTGGGAGTACTCCAAAAATGATGATGAACTTGGATGATGTGAAAATGAGTTGAAGCTTCTTTATTATATTACATCAACCATAATAATTTCATTTACTTTCATCTTTGACCATTGAATTTTATCTTTTATTGTCCATTGGTATTTTGAAATTTGTCTTGAGCCACATTGGTCTTTATTTGATGGGGACATTGTCACATACCCCAATTTTGTAAAATTATGTAATTTGTTTTATTATTTCTGAAACATTATGTTAAACTTAATCCTAAGTAGGGATTGATGACTCAGCAGAGTCAACAGTTATGGAGTGTAATTGAGAATATTTTATTAATAATAAATAAATTATGGAGACAACAGCATGGGAGAGCTGTTAAAAGGGGTTACTGGTCAAACTGGTTGTTGGAACTAGGTGGAGAGGCAAAGGACAAGTGGCAGCATCCTCAAGCACTTCCTAAGTTGCAGGTGGCAACTTCCCTATATTTGGGGTCATGATTCCCCAAGAAAGTGGAATGTGAGCAGGTGGCTCATTAAATGACAGCTAACCCAACTAAGACCTAGGCAATCTTTAAAAGTACTCAATGAAGAGAGCTAAGGCTGCTCAGTTTTTACTCCAGGAAGAATTCATTCAGCTGAATGTGATTCAGGAGTTTCATTTGAGGAAAAGGGAAGATAGTAAGGAAGTGATTTTGAGTGAATGTTTGCAGGAACTTGATGCTGATTACAGCTAGTTGAGCTGTGGGAACTGTCTCAAAATTCTGAGTTAGTACAGAGTTGAAAGACTGTATCTGTTTTGCTGCACCTAGTTCCAATCCAGGGAGACCAGAGCAAGCTCGGGGGTCCTGAGAAGTCGCTGTTTGAGCGATCTCCAGGAATTTGGTAGGGAGGAACGGCCTCCCATTGCTGTTGTTGTCCACAGCATTTAACAGGTTTTTCATTCATATCTTTATATCTTTCTGTGTATAAATAGATCACGGGAACTTCACTTAGTGAATCTCTCACATAGCACGTGCAATCATGAGATATTAAAGAATACCCTTAATTTCCAGAGATATTGACCCAAACTCTTTTTGTTGAAACCCCCTCCCAATACTTAAAACCTCCTCCCCAACCCTTTTTATACCTCAATCCTTATAAACCACCCTACCCACCCCCACCTTAAACCCCTCATCCCCCCAATACCTGCAATATATTGGTTCAATTTTTGATAATTTTAAAACCCACAATATGAACTAACGTGATAGGATATTGGCCAACAAGTGAATCCCCCGTGAAATAGATAAACATTATAGTTGTTTAAATATCTGAAAAGAATTGTTTAGTACCTTGAAATGTTAGTGGAAAAACTTGTTAGTATTACCGTGTTTTTCCACACCTGATATCATCAGGTAGTACTCT